>JAQFVV010006346.1:2039825-2387134 GCA_028023455.1 Epiperipatus broadwayi
TGGCATATTAAATTCTTATATACATAGATTATTCACTGAGCATGAAAGTCAGCTAATACATTTAAATGAGTCTGAACAATGTATTACCCCAGACTGATTACATTCCATTGTATAATGCCTGCAAGTGCCTATTTGATCTCAATATGATCCCTAAATAGTGTAATTTAATTTATTTTGTTTTTCATTACTAATAATTTTAATAAATGTATTTAAATTTATCATGTCATTATTTTTTTAATCATATCCAAAATCCATAGCACTTACTTATTAATTATATTACCAGATATTAATATACAAAATGTCAATATTATATTAGCTTAGCCATTAATAGATGTTTAGTCCAATTTTATGTGATGTGTGTGTGGTTAGCCATTTGGTCTCATGTTTCTCCCCATTTGGAATTGTCTCATGATTAAAATTAAGGCCTGTGTGTAACCTCAGAAAAGTCACTTATATAGTATTAAATCACAGAGTGCTGGTGAATGAGTTGGAACCCTGGATCTTACCATCCCATTTCAATCAGCTTTATCTGGATTTTGTTGTGTGAATGTATAAATCTGACTGTTACAATATAGGTAATACATTATTAATATATTTTTATCTACCAAATGCTTTTAACATTCCTAAATTTTAATTGTAAATTAGATTTTAGAATTGTGTGAACTTCTTATAATCAACATATAATGCAGTGGTCAAACTCACTCCGTGCTGTGTATAAAAACAATTCAACTGTTGGTAAAAAATTGAAAATCAACAGAAATTCCATTCAAAAAGTAATGAGTTTGAATTTTTTTTTTTTTTTATATTAACCAGACTGTGATTAGTTTAAATATAGATAATACATTATCAAGATATTTTTATCTTACAAATGCTTTTAACATTCTCAAGTTTTAATTCTAAATTAGATTTTAACATTATATTGTAAATGTGTTACATTAATTTAAAATAAAATCATTAAAGTTCACAAATAAAAATAAAATCTATTAAAGAAAAACAAAACTAAATGCTAAAATTAAAATGTTTGTTAAACGTATATATTCGCACAGATTCAAAACTTTAAAAATATTTTTTAAAAAACAAATAAATAAGTATTTGAACGTACTTTTTTTTATAAAAAAAAGTACAAGACCTGAAGATAAAATATTTTTGTAGATGGAAATGATTGTTTATTAACTATCCAAAAGCTGTGTAATTAAAAAGTCAGATCAAAATTAGATAAGGAATAAAGAATTAGCTTGTCCAATATAGAAGCAGCAAATAAAGGCCCGGACCATAACGAAAAAATGGAACAGTGATTTCTTTGTTCATGGAATCCATAGGAGGACTATAAAAAGAAAAATATTGAGTTCCAGTCAGTTTTTCCGGTTTGTTTTTGAGGGTCGGTGATAGGACGCACACATCACATTCTCTCTCTATTTTAAAAAATGAACGGACTGTGATACCAAAATGAACCAGCTAATGCTACCTCTGGAACATCTGACTGGGTTTTCAAATAAAGACTCCGTGGAAATTTACATCAAGAGCAGTGATTTCTTCTACTGTAAGCTATTGACATGAACTCTAAAATTTAAAAATAATTAAGAACTTTCGTTCAAGCTTATGAACTTATATCTGACTTTTAAGTTTAAAATCAATTGAAAATGTTTAAATTTATATATTTTGCATTGATAAACATCATTTCCATTTTTTTCTTATTGTATAAATTATTTATTGTATTAATACTTATCGTATAAATTATTTAAATGCATAAAATTTAAAGTTGGGTATAGACGTTGCATAGATTCGTTAGCGGTTAATTATGTTGCTGTTTCATAGTCGATTGGAATATATAAGTCATCATGTTACTGTGGTGTCTTATGATGAACACCATTGGGTTTTTTTTGTATTCCCTATGCAATTGACATTATCTATGACTTTGTATTTTGATCGGTTATGTTTATTTTGAAATGTTTTTAACCGTGGAATCTGTGCAGCCGATCTATACTCAACATTTTAAAACAAATTTTATAAAATTCATCTGTGCGAATATAATAAATGTTAAATTTAAGTCGGGCATGAATGGCTATATAGTTTTGTAAAGTTATATTAAGGGAGGGTAATCTCAGGTTATTCGTTCGTAGTTGAATTGGCTCAATGGTTTAGATATATTTGTGTAATTAGTAGATGTAGTATGAGATCTGCTATGGGCAGGATTGCATATATATGCCACACCTTCTGTTTGCCTATGGATGGGTTTGTAAGATGGCAAAGGACCGCAATCCATTCCTATGGAGTTTTATGTTTATTGTTCTACTTGCCAACAGATGTCGCATTCCTGTTGGTGGAGAGACAATGTCTTCTCTAACTCTACTTACTGTTCAGACGTACATTCCTGACAGTATAGTATTTTGTGTTGTCGTATTTTCATGCTACATTGAATACATAAATGTATCAGATGGATTGATGCCAGTTTGACTGCGAACTTTTTGGCCTAAGGTTAAATAAGGGATAGAATATTTTCTTTTCAAATACAATCTATATAGTCTATTCATACTCAACTCACTAAATAAATATTAAACTCATTATTGAAATCTATTTAAATGTAAAATTAAAGATTAATATAAAAATCTAAAATGTTAAACTTATTCCTCAAAATTAGAATGATTTTATATGTGCATAAATAAATATTTTTATGTGTTAATTTCTGGCAGTGGCTTTTATTTTTTTTATATTTGAGATATAAAGTTATATTTTATAATCTCTGCTGTTCCACTGAGCTAGTGACTTGGGCTAACAATCTAAATATTTAAATAAAGTGGAATCTTAACAGCACGTATCTGCCTACTCTATACATTTTTCTAGGTTTAAATGCCTAGATGGCGCCCTGTAGAGCAGATATCGTAGTTTGCAGTTAGATTCGATCTTCACTTTCATCTCGATCGTTACAATATGAACTTCTTATAATCAACATATAATGCATTGGTGATATTCATTCCTTGAAGTATATAAAAACAATTCAACTGTTGGTAAAAAAAGTTGTAAGACAACAGAAATTCCTTCTATACAATAAAAAACGTTTGAATAGTTTGTTCTTCTTTTTTTATGTTTATCAAAATAGTTGAGATTTTTTTTTTACATTTTGCAAAATAGCTCATATACCCTAAAGGAACTTATTGTTCTTACTACACTATTGTATGTGCAACTTATTGGAACAAATTTGTGAGATTGAATATATACATATTTTAGTGAATTTTTTAAATTGAATTTTAATTAAAGCTTTTGAAAGTTTTAATGAATTTTTCTACAGAAGCACTGATTCCATACAATGCATGGATGCTTTGTCCCTGCTGTCTGTCTGTCTGTCTGTCTATCTATCTATCTATCTATCTATCTATCTATCTATCTATCTATCTATCTATCTATCTATCTATCTATCTATCTATCTATCTATCTATCTATCTATCTATCTATCTATCTATCTATCTATCTATCTATCTATCTATCTATCTATCTATCTATCTATCTATCTATCTATCTATCTATCTATCCATCCATCCATCCATCTATCTATCTATCTATTTATCTATCTATCTATCTATATATCTATCTATTGTAACAAAACCTTTCTACACACTCATTAGACCACACTTGGTTACAATGATAACTGGCTTACTAGCCCAATTATACATTATGATGAGCATACTGAGAGATGTTATCAGCTTAAAGCCTATTGCTGATAATGTTAGCTCCACACAGTAATATTTTCTGCTCATTATATGAATTTAAACTATGCTACCTAAATGACTAGAATATTTATTAGTTCTGGCTAGTAATAGTACTAAAGACCCAGGATGGCACCATTAGCAATCTATAGTTTAAACTTACATTCTTTGAAAAGATCCTGGAAAATTATAGAGTTAAAAATGTAATGAGATTTTTTCTGTGTTTTAACTAGATAAAACTCTCAGTCTTGATATCATCTTTTCTTTAAATAGTTATTAGGCTAATACAAGAAAAGATTACATTCTGTTAAACAAATAAATAATTTGCTGAGCATTACTTTTAACCAAAGGAGGGGGAGGTCATAGAACTCTAGCTTGTCAGTCCAACTGGTGTTAATGTTTTATATGAAGTACTTAGAAAAAAATATTCTACTTTAAATATTAGCCCCTCAAGATTATGAAAATGCTACTAAGTAGATGTCTCACCTTCATTCTTGGTCTATCTAACAGCTAAAAAACATATGTGCCAATGCATTTAATTTCAACTTTAGAATTCTTTCAAGTTTAAATAGACTTATAAACAACATGAAGGATAGGTTGCTTTCAGATCAGGCTTCCAGACCATTTATAAAATTAGTTGCAATGAAAATTATAAAATTAGTTGCAATGAAAATAATTGCAAAATGGTCTATTATGGGAATCACAAACTAATAGCACCATTAGATTGGCACAACATCAATATATATATATATTCTCATGCAAAAAGGATCACAATATAAAGTCAGTGTTTCTTGAGCATCACTTTAATTCTGGCCATGATTTCGATCCACGGAACATCGAAATAGTTTCTGCTGAGTGCAACAAAGAGTAAAGAAAATTTAAAACCTGATATGTCACTAATAACACTCATGTGATAAACAAGTGGAATATATAAATTATATATTTAGATATCAACCAATAAATTACTGATTTAAATATTAAACAGAAAATATCAAGATCTTGTTTTTTTTTTTCAATATTAATCCCAGTTGGACTGACAAGCTAAAATGCTATGCTTATACCTCCCCCCCCCCCAGATAAAAAAAAAGGTCAGCAAATTATTTATTTAATTATCTAACAAAATGTAATCTTTTTTTTGTTATTCTTAGCATTACATTTCTAATGTTTCTTCCAATTCTTAGCATTACATTTCTAATGTTTCTTCTAAGTCTATAAAAATCTTTAATATTCTGTATATATATATATCACTGGGGTACTTATTGCTGGTGATGATTCAAAGAAATTTGTTATGCTTTAAATTTTTATACTTAGAAAAATATCTGGTTATATCAGTTTCGGTGTTGAGTCAGGAGTGATCCATCTTTTAGCACAATATAAATTAGAAAGATTATTGTTAATTTTTAGATCACATGACACATCTATTATAAGTTTTGATTTATTTGTTGCCTAATCTCATCATAACTGAAAATTTTATTTACTTTAATTAATAGAAAAATTCTCTTTATAATTTCAATACGTAATTACTATTTAAGTCTATGAAAATTATTAATTTAGCAAATATACCGTGGAAAGATGAGATTTTAACATAAAATTGATTCTAAACAAAAATAGCCCAATGATGTACTCACCATATTGGGGAAATTAAATGTATCTATATGGAAATGCAACATGATTTTTAATAATCTTTAAATTTTTTTGTCATTTATTTTAAAATTAGATAGCATTAATTGCATCCATTTTTTTATATTCATTTCTCAACCTGTCTGCAAGCGTAGAGTTTATTACACATGTCATTGACTAATGCGAGGGAAAGAATTGATGTGCTTCCAAATTGTGCTGAAAACACATAACTTATTAGGATAAAACAAATATTTAAATAGAATAAAGATAAGCAGTAATTATTGTTAACAAATTAAAACTAGTTCACTGATATAACTTCTCTGAGATCATATATTGAGTAATCAAACTATGAAAATCAATAACATAAATATGGATGTTTCTGACAATGATTTTAGTTACTAACCAATATTGTGCTAAAATAAATTTCATTGTTTTAGTACACTTAAACTAGGAAATGTCAGACAAGTTTGTAATATATCAACATGCAATGAGTACTATTATTTATATATTTTGATCATCATTACTAGCATTAATTACTTAGCATTGGACTAGAACTGAGTTTAAGTCTTCCTAGTGTTATATCACGATTCACTTTTACTTGTATATCGAAAGTTTGAATTTAAATGTATATGTTAGTAATTTAATTTTTACAAAAATATCTTTGTTAAATATTAAACAGAGTGAATTTTCATAATTAAATCATCTTTCATTGAGTTCTCATCACCGGTAATAACCATCATAATAATTTAGATTTTAATGAGCAGTTTGAAAACCACGAATAAGGCAGCTGACTAATTATCAGTCTGAAAGAAGAAAGTTCTCATCAATTAACTACCAGATTAATTTGATTATAAATTATATACACTGGTAGTAATTATTCTTATTTTAATCTTGTTTGAATTTAACCCTTTAATGCCTATAAATCTTCTGCCGTCACATGAAAACATCACCAACAGACTTAAGCTCAACGAAAATAATAAATACTTTCAACTTCGTAAACTTAATATTTTAAAAAAAGACATTTTACACCTTCTTACTAATAACTGCATATTTATATTAACTTGTTTATATCAAAATAAAACCGTGTTCATATTAATAAATTTAGCATATATACATTTAAAAAATAGCTTTTTAAAAAAATAAAACAATAAAATCCAAATAAATGCAGAGAGCTTATTATTAAAAAATAAAATTTACAGCTTTAACAATCATCATTTAACAATAAGTTTTACAATGTATCTAATTAAGTGTTTATCTAAAAACCAAGATGAGGGATTAAACAATGGGTGTGAAATGATAAATTAACTTTTCTAAAAAAGATGAAAAATAAATGCATTTTTCTACCAGTAAGTATTAGATAAACTATTTTGTTAGTTATTGGTGTATGTAGTAATAACGACATTAGCACGAGAATTACAATTGAAAAGTAAGTTTTTAATGTGAGCAGATTTTTATTCTATGCTTCATTAAAATTTGCTATAGAAAAAAGCTAAGACATATTTATTTAGAATAAAAGAATATTTTGAATAAATACATGGACAATTAAAAATGGGAAAAAAGACTGGTGGAGATTTTGGAAACTGGTTTGGAAAAGAAAGTGACGAGAATTTCGGCCTTAGGGTAGTCTCTGAGCGTTCCATCATCAGATTTTCAATTGGATGGACGATTGAAGAGTTAGAGTGTGGAGTGGATTGAAGCCTGCCCATTAAAGTATAAAGATTGGCTATCTTAATATACATCTGACCACTTATTGCATATATGTGTAGAGTTGATAATCTGGACCAACTGATGATTGCTGGTTTAGCATGAAATACGTTTAGTGGTGATTATTTATCTTTTCGATATATGAGATGGAATGAAGAGTATTAGGTCGTGTGAAGGTCTGTGCTCAGTGGTGATTATTTATCTTTTCGACATATGAGATGGAGTGAAGAGTATTAGATCGTGTGAAGGTCTGTGCTCATATACCCTATATATTACATATATTAATACGGGTATGTAATAAGCCTGTATTTCAGTTATTAAAAACAGTAAAGAAAAAATACTAGTTTTGTGAATATAAAAATGATAAGCGAATGTGTACTTAGAGGCAAACGAATTATGAGAATAAATTTGGAATGATTTGTAGAGAGTGTGAAAAAATAAATAAAAGAAAAAAGTTTAATAACTTAAAAGAGGAAAATAATTATGTTTATTTAACATAAAAAAAAGAAATAGAAAGAATTTGCATTTGGGCAGTTAACAGATGATAATTATATTGAGACGAGTTTTTATTGTGAAGGATGAGAAGCAACACTAATGAGAATCAGGTTATTGGTATTTGTTCATAATATCCTATTATCTAAATATGTAAATCAGCTTTTATTAAAAAGATGCAAACAGCGGAATAATTACTCAGGAAGAATGGTAGATGGAAACTCAAACAATTAAACAAAAATAAATTCTTTTTTAATACTTTACTCCTGCAAATAATTGTTGGGGAATCTTAAACTTTTGAATCTGGTAGTCAATTTCTATGCTAAGTAGCACATAGCAACACCAACAATAATGAACATTGATCATAACATTATTCACTAAACATTTAAATTAGTCTTTATTTAAAAAATAATAATCAAGTCAAGCAAATGTTATTGCTAGGTGATACAATTTTAAAAAAGGAATATAGTTTTATTGCTCAGTTGTTCATAAAATGTTTTGAGTGCCAGACTTGTGAACACCAGAATCATCCTGGGACCTCCCAAGCCCAAGTTGGATGCTGTACTAACTGTCATATAATGCAGAGTTTACAATTAAATGACTTAAATGAACATTAGTACCAACTCAAGTCAAATCCTTGACAATTTTCAAATTGCTCTACATACAATATTCCTTCTTCATATAAGTAGTAATAAACGGGAAAAAAAATGTACTAAACATAAACAAGAAAGTAAGACTCTAACTTTAGCTTATTTTAGCTTACATATTATCAAAAAGAGAGGTTTAACAACATACCAGCATTAACAAAAAAAAAAATTGTAAACTATCTTTGTCATAAATAATCAATATATATTTTATGTTTTTTTCAACAGTCTCTATGTAAAAAAAATGTTTCATCTAATCTGTACTCCCTTTTATTTTTCTGTGATTTAAAATATGGAATAAAAATAATGGTATACTACAGATTTTAACTATTATTAAATTAAAATACCCCATAAATATTCAAATATAGATTTTTTAGTAATGTCTAAAATATATAAGTGCCATTATTTTGCATAATGCAAATTTATTTTTCAGCATACTTGCAATAGAGAAAGTGCAAAAAAAAATGAAACTAATATATATTTCATTAAATTTAATTTCAAAATAACTAATTAGTAAATTAGTTAACAATTTTAAAAATTTCTTAATTGATATTCTTTTGTCAAAAGCAAAATCATGTAAATTAATCTTTATCAAATTGTTTAGAAAAAAAGGTTTAAACTGCAAAGATAATTTTAATGTGTTAAGAGTTTTTAGTTTAGGTGTCCTTTTACTTTTATGAAGTTGCAAACATTGCCCTTGCTTTGTAAATTAGTAACTATGTCAATAATGCAGATACTTTCAAATACCTGTCCGCAGACAATTCAACTAACAATCTAATATTAGTAGGTAAATAAGTATCAAACATTATTAGCTAAATATATAGAACCCTCTCCTCTATAAATTGTTCAGATGTGTATTGATTTGTCAACTTGAAAAAATAAAGGCACAATCGTAATAAAAAGATTATACTGTTATGAATATGAAAACTTTTAATTTAGCTTCATCTTGTACTGGGTTTCACGATTTAACATTATTAGATGCTATTTAGTTTATGTCAACTCTGGTGATTATATGAACGCCATTATGAGTAAACTTAGTACATAGGAATATTACTTTGTGACTATTTTTTTCTTATATTTGGTTATAGTTAACATTATTCTACATCACTTGCTTCTCAATACAGAGATTCATTACAGAACAATAAAAAATAAACAACAGAAGACATGTTAGATGTAAACAAGCCAATAAAAATATACTAATCCTTCTTATGAACGAGTGTTAAAAAATGAAGATAAAACTCAAAATAGATTTCAATAGAAAAATAAAATCAATAGGAGAAAATGAATAGAGCTAGATAGCATTTAGGTCTTCAGTACGCACTAGTTGTGAAACGTGTACAATGCAAATCAGAAGAATTGTTGTTTTCAGTAATGAATTTTTTAATTCTGGTAGAATTTAAAAAAAAAAAAAAAATCAATAGTATTATTTAATACCGTGACAAATATTCATTGAATTTTATTTAAGTGTAAAATAGGAATTTTCACTAAAAAAAAAAGCTTCACAAAATATTCGAATGCAGCGATTCATTTCAGACAGAAATTAACGTTTTAAAAAAGCTCGAGAATTAACGTTTGCAGCTCCATCGGTATGAAAATAAATATATATATAATTATGTTTTGCCATCTATGGATTTACTTCAATTTGAAACTTATTAATGTTATACTTCATTAATTTTTTTTATTTTTTATTAATGCCCTATTTTGCTTCTGTTATTAAAGTGTTTATTGAAATTTATTTTTTTCTTAATCATTTCCTGCTTGTACATCGATCTCCTTATATAAATATAGGTCATTTCCAGAATACTTTATACACATACATATATATATAATGATTAAAAAATGGAATAGTCTAGTATAAATAATAAAAAACCATTCCAATAATTTTAAAATGCATTAAATTATGATAATTTTATAACTAATTTACAGTTTCCACAATTTCAAGTAGCAACTAAATTTTTACAATTTCCAAGAATGATAGTTATCATCTCATTTAAATTAAATTTATAATATCACTTTTAACAATAATACCAGTAAATGAGATATAATTTATTCGTGATTATTGCCAAAAATTTCAAAATTTATGAAAATTTACATAATTCAATTATTTATTTATAAAGTTATATAAATATAAAGTTTGCCTTCTCAATTTTTTTTACCGTAAAACGCTTTTATTGTGTAAAATGAATACTTTATCAAAACAAAACACCATTACCGTGACTCGTATTACACCCAGAACTGATTTAGATAATTCAGTTAAATTTCCATTATTTTGTAATTTTCTATATAATATTTCATGTTCATGCACTCTTTCCCTTAAAGCATTTTTGGATTCACTCACACATAATTTTTTTACATACTATTCTATATATAATATTACAGTAAACTTCTGTACAAAAGCTCTACTTTCAATCATTCATTTTTTTGTATTCATTAATTGAATTACATATCTTATCAATTTGCTGTAATGTTAGTTATTTTCTTTTGTGAACATTTATGTGCATTCAATAATGATTAAATGCGTTTAATATATAATATCTTTACTTTTGAAACTGATGAGTAATAACATTTTAATGTATGTTTCAAAATTAATTATTTGATCAGGTTTACATTTACAATACTACTTTTGATTTTAGGAAACATTTTTGTGTATGCAGGCAAGTTATCGAATATTTTGGGACATGGCAAATTTAGAATATCTTTATTATGTGTGTTTATTAATGTTATATAATCAAATAAAAATTAAATAAGATGAATTTATATTATCACTTGATATCCAAGAGTTATATGATTCAATAGGTAGAAAAGAATAAAGCTGAGAAAGCATTAACTATAAAAAAGATAAATTACAATACTAAAAAGTTTAAAATAATTATATCAGATCTTATAAATAAAAATATTGTTTCTAGTAATAAAGATAATTGCTATTAAATGCAGTAAATATGTTCTATGAGTTTTACATATGTAACCAAAATATAAAATTATACACTGTCTATTTATTAAGAGGAAATTATGAAGGAGAGAAAAATAAAATGAAAGTATATATTAGATAAGTAGATTATGTATTTGCATAACAAAATAAAACAAAATATATTGTGCATTTAAATTAAAAAGCTTAAATAAATATAAATAATTTGAAAAGCCAGTGGAAAAAAATAATATAATTGTACATAATTATGATGAATATGGTGATTATACCACTGGACATATTATGATTTTTAAGTTATTTTTTTATGTATAAAATGATTGGCTTAAGATATTTTTTGATCTAGAAATAAATTATTTAATATGTAATTGATGAACATGTATGTTATGCACAAGAAATGATATTGATGTATTACATATTATAGAAAAATTTTGGAACAAATTAAGAATAAAAAACACATTTCAATTCCATATAATTTAAACAACATGTATGTGCATATTTCTAGATTTACACATTAATATATATATGTGTGTGTGTTTCATACTTTATATTTTTATTGCACAAAGTTATTTACCTATTACTTATTTTACATTCTTTCACTTATTAACTAATTAATTTATATTTAACTTGAAATGTTCATTTTAAAACATTATCAAATTTAAATAAATGTTAAAAGAAAAACTTGTAAAATAAAGTTTAGTCAATATAAATTGATTTATGATAGATGTATATATGAATTTAATTAAGGTTAGTAAATAAAAAAAATATATATCTCTGAGAGAACACTATGTTAATTTTTATATAAAATGAAATAATTTATATTTTTATTAATCTCAAAACTTCTAAAGCACAAATTTTGAATATGCGTATGTATCTTCAAGTTTATATAAAAAGGTAATCGAATGCTTTAATGCATTGCTTATTCTAGAATTCCTACAACAATGTGTACATAAAAATATAATAGGAAAATGCATGAATAAGATCAAATAGAATTAAAAAACTTCACTTACTGCTTGAACTGGCTGGCATCAACAATGAACATTTTCATATTATACTGGTCAGATTCATCTATCTCGCTAACACACTGCAGAATTCAAACCCCAAACATGAAACTAAACACTCTAGGAAGGGTTGCCTTCTAGATATCCTAGATTTGAATCTAAAGTCTAAATTCCACAGTGCCACCTATGTGGTAATGTATCTGATGTTACTAATAATATATCCCTTTACCAGTGTCTGGTGGTTAGGGAGAAACAAAGAGATTCTATACTATGATATAAGCTTGGGTGTGCTAACCAATGTCTATGGATGGCACAAAAGAAATGTATAAAAGTTATAGACTGAGACAGTGATACGGATCAAGAAAATAAAGAATCAAAAGTTAGTAGGTTTAAAAGATTTATTAAAATATCAAAATATATATAAAACGTCCACTGCCTGCATATGTTAGACAGCGATGTTTACTAAGATTGTGTTTTAGAACAATATTAATGGGAATTTACATTTATAGGTTGTTACTGCATTCTCTATACCTTGGGCTAATATAATATTACAATAATGTGCCTAAGAGAGTTTTTGAAGATATGCGAGGTGCTTTGAGTAAATCAGAAATAGTTGAACAAAACATTTGGCAACATTAAAGTTTAATATAATACTTCTTGAATTCGAGAATAGAATGGACTAATGCTTGTTAACCGATAAGATGGGGACATGATTAAGGCATTTATATCCATAAAAATAATTAAATTACATTGGGAGGGAAGTGGTGCTAGTGATGAGTTTCTGTAAAGAATGGAAGGTGTGATACATTTAAATGACTGGAACTTTGCAAATAAATAATTATATAAAAAATGTGAAGAAAATACGGGAAGGTATCTTGCCCTAAATCTGTAGGAGGTTGTGTCACACGGCAGCCGAAGTCTGGACTCATCTAAATCTTAGTGACTGGGTGACAACTGTGTAGAATTCCCAGGTGTGACAATTTCAAGTATGCACTCTGCCTGGGAACCGCAGAAAGTGAAGGGGAAATGGTCTTAGCCATTTGAAGCCCTTGGGAGGAGCAAAGCGATCTCAGACACCCAATACACCTACTAACAACACTCGAGTAGAGTATATAAAATATTTTAAATAGGATTTATTTAGTTTATGAAAGTGCCTAATCAATTCCCCAAATATTTATTTTAAGAAAGTCCATCAATTCTTGACCTCAAATTTATACGCTTTGGAAATTAATCAAAACAATAAACCTTTTAAAGTGGAGAATGCATGATTGTGGGGTTTTAAAAGAAAGCATAAATTAATTATGCAATCATGCATTTGTTAAATATTTACTCATTAACCTCACACATATTCTCATATTATGTTAAAACCAATAAACATGTGGAGTTTTAACAGCAAAATTATTAAATATTTCAAGAATAGTAAGATAGCCCTCGAATGAGCAATTCAATGAGATAATAAAAGGGACAAAATTTATAATTTAAAAATGCCTTAATGGTAGCATCTTGATTTAAATAAAAAGGAATAATTCGCTCAGTCGATGGCTATACTGGCACACTATCATAATAAAAGAAAAACAGATTAATAAATACAAAATATCAATTCAAGTATAGAAATAGAAACATTAATTAAATTACAGCATTTAAAAAAAGAAAACAGAATTATAGGGTAAAGCAAAATAGAAACAACTGAATTAGCTATAGCTTAGTAATAGGAATATATGATCACAAAAGTTCTTGGGTTAATTTTGGGTTACCTCATCAGAAGTAGGCATTTGAAGGCAAATTTTAGGTGGATACTTTCCAGCTTGATGGTAGCAGCACTCATAAGACTTGGGCAGCAAATTATGGTTACAGTTCACATTTTTAGCAGTGGTGGCAGTTTTTAGGGCTTCTTTACATGAAGGCATCAGATGACATTGATGTGCAGCAGATGGTCATTTCCAAAAAGAAAATAGCCTTCTTTCCAGCTCTACTCAATCACCCTGGGATTTCCATTAAAGTCTGGATGTTTCAGAGAACATTAAATGCAATATTTTAGAAAATGGTAAAGTCTATTTGAAGATAAAAACTCAGATTCAAATATTTAAACTTGCATGCTATTAGCAAACCAATAATAATAAAATAATCAGGATAAATCTCAGAAAGCTCAGAAAATTATAATCAGAATAAAATCAGAATGCCTGGAAATATCAGAAAAATCAGAATGAACAAACAAAAAAAAACCCTTCTATATATAGCAGAACTGTACAATAAAAACTGCCCTGGAGCATTACAATATATACCAAAATTGGCTATCTTATCAAGCTGCAATCAAGTCCATCTGAATTAAAAAAATCTACCTTAAGTGCACATCTGCTGTATTTCTAGATACGCTCCTAGAACATATTAATTAAAATATTGTTTCTTACCAACCCTCATTTATTTTAAACAGAAAATATGTGGTGTGATTTTAAAATCTAAAAACAAAATTATTTTACTTTTAATTTTTAATGTTTAAATCTACTTATGGGACAAATATAATTTTATTTTAAACTAAAACAGATATTATGAATGTAATATCTTTTTATAAATAAATTTAAACAGAAATAATTTTAAACAACAAATTATTATTTTACCTAAGGTTTTGAAAATAAATATATCACAGTGTGTGCACAATTACAACCTATATAACCTACTTTTGAAACAAATCTCTTTTATGTGTACATACACATAATTTACAATATTTATTTATACTGGGAATTAGAAACACAAATATATATAACATGAGCATTGTACTCATGGTTTAAAATTGGGTGGATTTTCAGCATATAAATGCATTGCAGACACACTATGATACCCTGGGAGTTTAAACTAAAGTATGAGGGCAGGAAAGAGGTGAGAAAGGGTGAAATGAAGATCTGCCTACTGTTTCAATATAGATTCTTATTTTTATTTGAATGTCAATTTGCATTGTTGAAAAGTTAAAGTAGAATGGGGTCAAATTATATGACCCTTTCCCAAAATTTGCCTTTGCAGTTCTTGGAAAAAGAGAAAGTTATTCTATTTTAAATTAATGCTACTTTAGTGCTGCCATAACAAATTCCTTACAGAAAACTTGTGTACTACTTTGTAAATTGATCAAATGAGATCAAAAAATTGCATCATTCTGCTAGAAGTTTAATGTGAAATTGTCACCTAAAATCAAATTTGACTACTGCTCATGTCAAGATTCACAACTCATGAAGAATTAAAAAAAATAAAGAATTTTTATATAAACTTTTAAAAAGTTTTCCTTAGATTAATAAAAGACTTGAAATTAATATTTTTTTTCTTTAGAGCTCTTGGAGATATTTATTGCTAATTTAGATAATATAAGTTTAAATAATATATTTTATCTATTTAAGTGCACATATACTGCTAGTGTGTAATTGAATGAAGGAGCAGAAAGATAGTTTATATAATATATGTATTTCAATTTGTGGGAAACAAAATGATTAACAACTGTTGAACATTATTAAGGTAATGGGATAACTTATGTTATCCTTTCATTTTGTTTCACCAATTGAATTCTATGGAAAGTTTTTATGTTTAATATTTCTTTCAAAATGTTAGCAGCAGCCTTTGCAAGTTAAAATTTTTTTGTTTGTTATTTTATTTAGTGTTAAATAAAATGTGATTTATTTTCTTATTACTTAAATTTATATCTGTATTATTTATTAACATATTCACTCATTTCACATAAATTTCAATCTTATGGCTGATTTAATTTATTATTATTATTATTTCACCAGAAATTATTGATAATTTTATTTTTTTTAAATATATTTAAGATTAATAAAATGTATCCTTGAGATTTTAAATATATATTACAGAATGTCATTTTCACATCATTATTTTATAAAAATAAAATGAAAGTAAGATTTAAAAACAATAAAAGTCTCATCATTTAATAAAGAATTTTGGATAGAATATATAGAATCCATTATACATAAATCCAATCACACTTCATACCATTATAAATTGGCACCGGAACTTACTGGAATATCTTTCATATATACTTATCATTATAAATTGGGGACCATTATGCAGTTTGAAAATAATTGCTAGTCTACATCAGTTAATTTATGGACACGTGACAAATGAATAAATTATAAACATAATAGAAAAAAATCTCACAATTGAAATAACCATTTTTTTCATTTCATTTATTTTATTCTATATATCTCTCTCAATTGGATGAAGTAAACAGTAATTAGCAATAGTATATTTTTTGTTATTGAAATAGAAATAGATAGGATTTTATTATATGTGAATACTTGACAAATGTATTTATAGACAATAATGGAAAGAAAGGCAGGCAGACCTTCAACTACTATATTCATGGTAAATATATTTATTGAAAAATATTTTATTAGTTGTGTAATATTTTGTTATACTAACAGTATAGCCTTATGGATAAAACTAACCTAGATTTATCAGGTGAGTCTAATGTCAATCTTTAAAAAATTATTAACACGATGAAAGAATTAGAACGAAGAAGATAATTTTAAAATAGAAGATAAGTTAAAAAATAACTAAAGAATTAAGGAAAATGAAAAAGATAATTTGAAAGAATTAAAAGCTAGGTTAGAAGCTCAATTTAATGAAATAGAAGTTGTAAAAAGTAAAGTAGAAGTACACAGTGAAAATATGATTTTGAGGGAGAAAGCTAATGTAAAGTATATAGCTTTAAAATGAAAAATAGAAGAATCCAGACAAGAAGTCAAATC
This sequence comes from Epiperipatus broadwayi, assembly GCA_028023455.1. NCBI lineage: Eukaryota > Metazoa > Onychophora > Udeonychophora > Euonychophora > Peripatidae > Epiperipatus > Epiperipatus broadwayi. Next base: position 2,056,659 of record JAQFVV010006346.1, read on the forward strand.
AGGAGTCCAGAAGATGAACAAGAAACTCCATGCAAAGAATTTTGAAGAGAAGTCATGAAAGACAATAAAGTTCTAAGAGGATCAAAAAAATTTAAAATGGAAATGCAGTGCTCATTTCAAATGTACAAAGAGTGGGAAATAAATTGGAAAATGTCAGTGAAAATTCAAAAAGAAGAAATAATCAATTTTACTCAAGAGTATTATTTATGAGTTACCACTGAATTAAAAGATAAGAATTTAGAGGAAATATTGTGAAAAGATTCAAATAGTATCCAATACAATTACAGGTTGATTTTAAAAGATGGATACTGGATGAGTGAATTTGACACTTGAATCAATGAGTCAAATAGGCATAAGACCACAATTATGAATTAAAATGCATGGTGAAAAAAAAAATGAAAATAAACTGAGGCCAATAGAAACAAATTTGTGGCAAAGTGTACAGGAAATAATGGTGACTCAAGGTCATTATAGAACCCAAATAAATAAAGAACTGTGAGTGCTAAATGATGTAATAGAGGAATTAGAGATAATTATACAGAAGAGAAATGAACATGTTGACACTCTAGTAAAACAATGAAAAGATGTAACTCAAACATTGTGTTTACATAAGGAATTAAGTGGTGATTTCCACACTCTTCTAGAGAGGAAGACAGGTAATGTGGATTTTTAAAAAGGGATTGTTGGGAACAATTCCACATTGAATGTTACACAAGGCAATAAACAAATCCATCATGTGAGTGCATATATATATATATATATATATATATATATATATATATATATATATATATATATATATATATATATATATATATATATATATAACATATTATTATTTATTTGGGATATTCCTGTAGTGAAAAGCTAAATGCTGACGTTTCAGTACAATATCAAGTACCTTCCTCAGAGCGCCTCTTTCTCAAATCATAAGAATGCATGTGAGATTTAAAATCGTTTTTATCGTTTTCTTTCTCCTCATATTTAAATTCTATTGGTTGAGAAGTTTTAAAATTTATTTTCTCTTCCAATAGTTTCTTCCAAATGTTGTTAATCTTCTTTAACTCACACCTTTCATTTATGCTCTTGGGCCTTTTAAAAATCTCTATAGCTTCTCTTAGCAATCTCTGGTCATATTGTTCAATTTTTGCTAAAATATTTGTTTTTTCAAAATTGATATCATGATTTGTTAATTTAATATGAGAATAAATAGCTGATGAATTGGATTTTTCTCTCACTGCCAGAATGTGTTCTTCCTTTCTAATATTTATTCTACGATTAGTCTGTCCTATATATGTATGTGGACAGACCCTACATGGAATTTCATACACACCATGACACTCCAAACAATTTTATCTTTAGGAAGAGGAAATATTTCACTAATTTTTTTATAAGTAGTAAAAATTGTGTGAATATTATTATTCTTTAAAATGTTACCAATTCTATCAGTTACTCCTTTAATATATGGCAAAATTGTCTTAATTTTTGATGTATCAAAATCTTTTTTCTTTTGATATGTATAAGCCCTATTAATAATTTTGTAATTAAAACCATTATGAAGAAGCATTTTATTAGTAGCAAAAAGGTCCCGGTGAAAATGGCTATCATCAGAAAGTCTCTTTGTTCTATCCAATAATGTCTTTGCCACTGAAAATAGTTGTGCAGGATGGTGATGAGAGGAAAAATGCAGATATCTCCCAGTGTGTGTTGGTTTTTTATATATACCATGGGATAAAGAACCATCTATCCTTCTTTCAATCAAAACATCTAAAAAAGGTAATTGATTATTATTTTCTATTTCCATGGTAAATTTAATATTGTTGTGAAGAGAGTTTAAAAAATTAAAAAAGTCATCAAGAGCATGCTTACCATGAGGCCAAATAACAAAGGTATCATCAACATACCTCAGCCATATAGATGGTTTTTAACTCTAAAGTCAAAATTTTATTTTCCAAATCCTCCATAAAAATAGAAGCTAATGCTGGAGAAATTGGTGCCCATGCTGCCTGATGTTTGTTTATACATCTGCCCATCAAAAACAAAAAATATTCGATAAGCAGTGTTCAATCAAAACCACAGCAAAATTAGGCAACTGAATATTTTTTAAAACTTGAATCGCTTCATTTACAGGTACACTAGTAAAAAGTGAAACAATGTCAAAACTTACCAAAATATCATTCTTAGTCAATTTAATATCCCGGATAAGCTCAAGAAAATGATTAGCATCTTTAACATATGATGACATCGTTGTTAAATGCGGCTGTAAAAAAGCAAAAAACGAGCTAGTTTTTTGCTTCTTTTTCCCTAAGAGCCGCTATTTTCCTTTTTTTAAATCGTGCGTCCCCCGCCCCCGCCCCGCACAACCGAGGGCGAAAAAAACAGGGGGAAACCCAGTGGGGGCCAAGAAAAAAATTATAAAAAAAAAAAAAAAAATATATATCTTAACTCATTAGCATATAAATTTTTAGAAGAGAATATGATAAAAACTTCATGGAATGTTTGATGACTTAAATAAAATTATTCACTTTAAATGTAATGATGGAAATGGAAAAGATAGCAATAGCAGGTCATCACCTAAGCACAGCTGCCACTTGGTGAGTTATTATTCAAACTATCTCAAACCTATTCTGAGTTCAAAGAAAAACTGATCAATTATTTTTGGAACAAAAAGACAAGATTCCATACACTATAAGATATACTGAGGGAAATATAATTTCAATAATGCCAGCATCCAATTTTTTATGCAACAGGTGGCAAACCTAAAGGTCCTAGCCACTTTCCATTTGTCAGAAACAGTAATTGTAAGAATAATGAGACATAACTTACTTTATTATATCAAAACTGTACTAGCTGAAATAAATGCTATACTGTAGAGGAAAACTGTGATATTTTGGAAATGTTAGAAGGCAGTAATTATAACAAAAGTGTAATAAAATTAATAAAAAAAATCTAATTATGCAGTTTCCAATATAAATTTAAATACTGCAGAAAGTCAAGATGAAGTGTACTTTCCCATACAACAGTCCTTTAGTAGTTGTTAAAAAAATGAGGGTTAGCATGTATTTGTCTGGATGACCACGTTTTTGAATCAAAAGACCATACCCAAATGTGATGTTCTGTCTACTATACAAGAACTACTAACAAAATTCAGAGAAAAGAAAATTTCTGCCATAGTTAATCTTACAACCAGCTGTTGGCAGATACAGTTACATTTCTCAGGATAAAAAATACACTGCTTTTAAATATGAGAGGCAACATATGTCTTCTTTCAAATGCCTTTCAGTTTAATAAATAGTTAGGCTAGCCTGATTCATTGTCTAAATCAAATATTGTCTGAAAAAGTCAAAGTCATTATTGCTATGTATGTCAATGACATAATAATTGCCTCTGAGAACATCGTTGAACATCTTCAGTACTTAAAAAAATTATTGTGTGAATGCTTTAACAAAAACATAAAAATTAATATAAAGAAAATACTTTCCACAAAAAAAATAGTTTTTCTTGGCTATTTAATAGAGGTATATGGGATAAAGCCTTACCCATAGAAATAGCTGCTATTCAGAATTTTTCTATACCAGAGAATAGGAAACAGCTTCATGCCTTCTTTGATGTATAATTTTTACCAACACTTTTATAAGAATTTCACTTATAATATGGTCCAACTCTTCCAATTATTAAAGAAAAAAATAAATGGAAGTGGCAGCCTAAACACATTCAGGAAATAAACCAAATTAAAGTGAAGTTCTTAGACAAATTAGTGTTATGCGATCCTGATTTTAAAGCTCTATTTCATATCCAGACAGATAGCAGTAGTTATGGTTTAGGCATAGTTATATTGCAATTAGACAATGAACAGTGGTCACATGTATTATATTTTCTCAGCAGACATCTAAAAGATGCTGAGTTATATTACTCAACATCAGAAAAAAAAGCCTTACAGTTGTCTGGGCCTTTTAAACTAAAGCAGTTTTTGATAGGCTCACAAATCATCATGGCCACAGATCATAAAGGCCTTAAATTTTTAAACAGGGGTAATTAAATAAAGAGACTGATCAGATGAAGCCTCTTATTACAACAATTTGATTACAAAATACAATACTTCCATCAAGTTGGAATCTCATAACATTAATGTAAACAATCTATATATAACTACAATTCATTTTCAGTCATTAACTGTATAGAAATGGAATTAAAAAAACAGACAAATGTCAGTATCAAGACTGTCATTTAAAAGATATAATTGCACAATTCTGAAATTTTTGAATTAGAAGATTACAAATTAACCGTTGAAGACAATATATCCTGTTACAAAATACAGGATCAATCATTATTGTACCAAGTTGAAAAAAATAATAAATCCTGGTGAATTATGGTTCTCACTTCTCTTAGAGAAATATTATTACATTATGTATTGTAACGGGCACATATGTACATTACATTATTTTTTATTAGTAAACATAATAAAAAAAAAATAGTTCGCCAATAAAAATTTCTTTTTTAAGAATTAAAAATTGAAAATTAAAAAAATCATCTTAAACTCGTATATATATAAAATCACACAGATAAATAATTATTAAAATAAAACTTTATTAAAAAAAGAGTAGTTTAAAACTAAATTTTCAGAAAAGATTTAGAGATAAAAATATATGTTTAAGTTTGAAAACAAATTAATTAATCTTTTGTAAAATGGAAATGATTATTTTAATTAGTAAACTAGCCTTTGGGCATTTAAATGTATAAGCAGCGGTCAGATAGGAAAACAATAGAAACTTTTAGCAAATGAAAGAAATCCATCAGGAAATCGGACCTCAATGAAAAGGTTTTCACCATCATGACGTAATGTTGAGTTAATTCACAAAATTATTATAAAAGGAAAGGTTTGAAAATAAAAGAATTAGTTGGTTATTATGAGTGGACAGATATGTGTTAGTGTGGAGTTGAAGGAGAAGGGATTGACAAGATGCACTCTTCAATCCCTTCAGTTTTGTTAAAAAAAAAGAGAGAAATGACATCATTTTTTTCTACATTAAGGACCAACTAAACCAAAAGACCTCCGGATAAATAAATAAAAAAACAATGGCTAACTCAAACAATCTTTTTAAGATGGCATGGGAATTCATGTTCAAATGGAAAGCAACAGATAAAGATGAACTGTTTAAAACCGTAAGAACTTTATAATTAATGAACATTAAATTAAAAACTTTCTGTATTTAAAATAATTAAGATATAGAATCCTATCTGACCAACGTTATTTATTAATTAGTTATAATTTTATTTAATGTATTTCTTTTGTAAAATCATTTCCATATATTTATTTATTTGTTCTTTAAGTTTTATTATGATTTCTGTTTTTCATTAAACTAGTTATATAAATATTAAACTTAAGTCGGGCGTGAATGGCTATATAGATTTGTAAAGTTATATTAGGGGAGGGTAATCTTAGGTTATTCATTTCGTAGTTGAATTAGGTCAATGGATTGGATATATTGGTGTAATTAGTAGATGTAGTACGAGATTTGCTATGGGAAGAATCGCTATTATATGCCACATACTTCTGTTTTGCCTATGGAAGGGATTATAAGACGTAGAACGCAGTTCCTTCCTATGGAGTTTTTTTTTTATTGCTCTCATCGTCTGATAGATGTAATATTCCTATCTGATGAAAAGCAGTTTCTTCTCTTAACCTAATTGTGCTGCCGTATTCGTATTACAGTGAACACATCGATATATCAGATGGATTGAAGTTTGGTTTGACTGCGAACCTTTGGCCTAAGGTTAAACAAGGATTGAATATTTTCTTTTCAAATGCAAATCTATGTAGTCCATTCATATTCGACACCCATAAATAAAATTGCATTAAAATTAAGTTGGGTATAGACGCTTGCATGGGTTCGTTACCGCTTAATTATGTTTTTGGTTTTCATAGGTGATCAAAATATATAGACATTCGGTAAATACTGATACCTTACGGTGAGTATCTAAGATGTATTTATTCAGATGTCTTTTAAGTTATTGGTGTTAATGCGGTGTCTTATGATGAACATCATTGGGTTTCTTGTATTCCCTATGCAATTGATGGTATCAATGATTTTGTAGTTTGATCATTTATGTTTACTTTGAAATGTTTTTAACCGTGTCTATGTAACCGATCTATACTCAACATTATAAAACAAACTTTCATAAATCCATCTGTGTGAACTTAATTAAAATGTAAACTTATAATATTATAAAAATTAAAATGTAAATTTAAATTATAAAATCAAATTAAAATCTAAAATAAACATACTAAAATAATAATGTTAAATTTTATATATATATATGTGCATAAATAAATTTTTGTAGGCAGTGGCTTATTTTATTTCTTTTTTAATATTGAAATATAATTAGATAAGATATTATATTACTAAATCTCTGCTACTCCCTGAGCTAGTAACTTGGGCTAACAACCGGATATCAAAATTTAAAAAAAAAAAAAAAGTATTTTTTTTGACTTACGTATCTGCCTACTTTATAAATTTTTCTAGGTTCAAATGCCTAGATGGCACCCCGTACTGCAGATTACAGTAAGTTATATTCTCCGGATCATTATAACTGGCCCATAGACACTTGCATGGGTTCGTTACCGGTTAATTATGTTTTTGGTTTTCATAGGTGATCAAAATATATGGACATTCGGTAAATACTGATACCTTATGGTGAGTATCTAAGATGTATTTATTCAGATGTCTTTTAAGTTATTGGTGTTATTGTGCTGTCTTATGATGAACACTATTGGGTTTCTTGTATTCCCTATGCAATTGACGGTATCAATGATTTTGTATTTTGATCGTTTATGTTTACTTTGAAATGTTTTTAACCATGTAATCTATGTAACCGATCTATACTCAACATTATAAAACAAACTTTCATAAATCCATCTGGGCATACTTAATTAAAATGTAAACTTATAATATTATAAAAATTAAAATGTAAATTTAAATTATAAAATCAAATTAAAATCTAAAATAAACATACTAAAATAATAATGTTACATTTTATATATATATATATATGTGCGTAAATAAATTTTTGTATGTTAATTACTGGCAGTGGCTTATTTTATTCATTTTTTAATATTGAAATATAATTAGATAAGATATTATATTACTAAATCTCTGCTACTCCCTGAGCTAGTGACTTAGGCTAACGACCGGAACCAAAATTAAAAAAAAAAAAAATTTTTTTTTTTACTTACGTATCTGCCTACTTTATAAATTTTTCTAGGTTCAAATGCCTAGATGGCGCCCTGTAGTCCAGATCACATTAAGTGTTATTCTCCGGGTCGTTACAACTGGCCACCCAACTCAGGCTGATCTATTAATAAAAACCACGTATACCCTGAGTAAATTTCTTTTTTCAAAATGAAATATTTTTATCTGTTTACATAAGTCGTATACTTTAAATCTTATAAAAGCACTGCCAGAAAGAAATTGCACATGTATTAAACATGAGAAAGTATAAATAATTTTAAACTGTATTTCATTAAAAAGAAAGTCAAAAGGTTGCAATTAATATGTTTTTTTTTGTTAATATATATTATGATTTAATGTGTATAGGCGCGCACAGCCACATAAGTTTATGATCGAAATGTGGTGCCTTACGATGAGTACCTTTGAGAATTATGTCAGGGTAACCCTATGTATGCATTTCAATCAGTCATAAATAAGCTGGTGGTATATATAATTGTGCTGCAAATATACACGTATAAACCCATTATCCTTAAAACATATTTACCTCAATGCAACCTCTTAAATAAATAATTTATAAAATTTGCTTGTCATGCCGTGTGTAAAAATAAAATGTATAAAAAAAATAGAACTCTTGTGGGGAGGAGGTGAACGTAAATGGTCCTTAGGAAAACGATAGTCAACATTTTTTTTTGTGGTATATAGTCTTTATACTAACCGAATGTTTTGTAAATTTTGTTAATCGTGTACCGTAATTACTAACCCTAAGTAAAATATTTTTTTTTGTTCATTTTTTTTAAAGCAAGTTTACTGATATGTAACGGGCACATACGTACATTACATTATTTTTTATTAGTAAACATAATAAAAAAAAAAGTTCGCCAATAAAAATTTCTTTTTTAAGAATTAAAAATTGAAAATTAAAAAAATCATCTTAAACTCGTATATATATATAAAATCGCACAGATAAATAATTATTAAAATAAAACTATATTAAAAAAAGAATAGTTTAAAACTAAATTTTCAGAAAAGATTTAGAGATAAAAATATATGTTTAAGTTTGAAAACAAATTAATTAATCTTTTGTAAAATGGAAATGATTATTTTAATTAGTAAACTAGCCTTTGGGCATTTAAATGTATAAGCAGCGGTCAGATAGGAAAACAATAGAAACTTTTAGCAAATGGAAGAAATCCATCGGGAAATCGGACCTCAACGAAAAGGTTTTCACCATCATGATGTAATGTTGAGTTAATCCACAAAATTATTATAAAAGGAAAGGTTTGAAAGTAAAAGAATTAGTTGGTTATTATGAGTAGACAGATATGTGATAGTGTGGAGTTGAAGGAGAAGGGATTGAAAAGAAGCACTCTTTAATCCCTTCAGTTTTGTTTAAAAAAAAAAAGAGAAATGACATCATTTTTTTTTTCTACATTAAGGACCAACTAAACTAAAAGACCTCTGGATAAATAAATAAAAAAACAATGGCTAACTCAACCAATCTTTTTAGGATGGCATGGGAATTCATGTTCAAATGGCAAGCAACAGATAAAGATGAATTGTTTAAAACCGTAAGAACTTTATAATTAATGAACATTAAATTAAAAACTTTCCATATTTAAAATAATTAAGAAATAGAATCCTATCTGACCAACATTATTTATTAATTAGTTATAATTTTATTTAATGTATTTCTTTTGTAAAATCATTTCCATTTATTTATTTATTTGTTCTTTAAGATTTATTATGATTTATGTTTTTCATTAAACTAGTTATATAAATATTAAACTTAAGTCAGGCGTGAATGGCTATATAGATTTGTAAAGTTATATTAGGGGAGGGTAATCTTAGGTTATTCATTTCATAGTTGAATTAGGTCAATGAATTGGATATATTGGTGTAATTAGTAGATGTAGTACAAGATTCGCTATGGGCAGAATCGCTATTATATGCCACACACTTCTGTTTTGCCTATGGAAGGGATTATAAGATGTAAAACGCAGTTCCTTCCTATGGAGTTTTTTTTATTGCTCTCATCGTCTGATAGATGCAATATTTTTATCTGACGAGGACCAGTTTCTTCTCTTAACCTAATTGTGCTGCCGTATTCATATTACAGTGAACACATCGATATATCAGATGGATTGAAGTTTGGTTTGACTGTGAACCTTTGGCCTAAGGTTAAACAAAGATTGAATATTTTCTTTTCAAATGCAAATCTATGTAGTCCATTCATACTCGACACCCATAAATAAAATTGCATTAAATTTAAGTTGGGTATAGATGCTTGCATGGGTTCATTACTGGTTAATTATGTTTTTGGTTTTCATAGGTGATCAAAATATATAGACATTCGGTAAATACTGATACCTTATGATGAGTATCTAAGATGTATTTATTCGGATGTCTCTTAAATTATGGGTGTTAATGCGGTGTTTTATGATGAACACCATTGGGTTTCTTGTATTCCCTATGCAATTGACGGTATCAATGATTTTGTATTTTGATCGTTTATGTTTACTTTGAAATGTTTTTAACCGTATAATCTATGTAACCAATCTATACTCAACATTATAAAACAAACTTTCATAAACCCATCTGTGCGAACTTAATTAAAATGTAAACTTATAATATTATAAAAATTAAAATGTACATTTAAATTATAAAATCAAATTAAAATCTAAAATAAACATACTAAAATAATAATGTTAAATTTTATATATATATATATATGCGTAAATAAATTTTTGTAGGCAGTGGCTTATTTTATTTATTTTTTAATATTGAAATATAATTGGATATTATATTACTAAATCTCTGCTACTTCCTGAGCTAGTGTCTTGGGCTAACGACCGGATATCAAAATTTAAAAAAAAAAAAAAAAGAAATTTTTTTGACTTACGTATCTGCCTACTTTATAAATTTTTCTAGGTTCAAATGCCTAGATGGCGCCCTGTAGTGCAGATTACAGTAAGTTATATTCTCTGGATCATTATATTATATTGCAGATATGATATTATGGCCCTAGTAAAGTAGAACAAGTATTGCACAGATTATTCTACTGCCCACAATGTACCCATCCATTTTAAATAAATTAAAGTTTCATGAAATCTGTTTAAAGACTAAATTTCAAACTAATCATACATAGACAGATTTTAATCTATTATACCAAATAAACAAAATGATATTCTAGCCATAGATTTTTATGGGCCCCTACCACCATATCATTGCTACAAATTTATATTGGTAAAATAATCTGTTCTCAAAATTCATATTGGTGTATCCAGCACAAATAGTCAATGGTCAAAATGTCATGAAAATTTTAACAAGCACTCAACTTGTATTGGTAGGGAAACCTGTATCAATTCTGATGAATTTCACTATATACTTCATGTCTTCCAAATATAAAGATTGATTAGAGAGACAATATATAGAGCTATTCTGATCTCTATTTACAACACCCAAATAAACTCTTGTGAGGGGATAATGTGAGAAATAAGCATGACTTTCAGAGTATACCTGGAAATAATCATAAAGAATGAATCGAAAATTTCAACAAATCATAAAATATAGAAATTGCACACAAAACAAGTCCATAGAATTAACTCTGACTCATTTTTATGTTGGCCATTTGTATTAACACAAAATCTTCTACTTAAAATAGGTTTGGTTTATGTGGATCAGTTGTATTAACAATAAGATATAGATTGTGAAAAAGCCAAGGGTAACCTTATTAAAGTCAGCAATAGTTGTAAATTAACTGATCCACAGAAACCAAACTTATTTCAAGTAGGATTCTTTGTGTTAATTTGACATGTGAGTGATTCACAGCAAAATAAATATAAAGTTTAATATATACATATATATATGAGAGCCCATATAGGATAATAAAATGGATAGGTGAAAATGCATTTGTAATCAATACACTGATGAACCTAAGGAAGCATACAATGCTCATGGCCTAAAACCAGTACACAATAATGAATAATGAAAGAGTAAATAGTTAATACATGTATAGAGAAGCAGTAATAGCATACACTATTTAAGTAAGTACAGACTAATTTATAAAAATATAGTTCTATATAGTTTAATTGATAAGTTTACCTAATAAAATGCTTCCATTAATAAAAAGGTGTTGCTAGAAAATATAAAGGAAATAAATCTAAAAGACAAAACAAGGAAACTCACTCAAAGGAAAAACACTTAAGTAGACAAAATATTCTATTAATTGTACATAAAACTTTTTTTTGCTTGAGTAAGAGAGTATACAGCAATATGCCTACTTCATGACTTATGCATTAATATTTATATATGTTTTGTTATTTTATATTTTCATTGCGCAAAGTTATTTACCTATTATTTATTTATTTTATATCCTTTTGCTTATTAACTAATTAATTTATATTTTATCTTGGAATGATTATTTTAAAACATCATCAATTTTAAATAAATGTTAAAAGAAAAACTTGACTATAATTTAAAGTTTAGCCAATATAAATTGATTTATGATAGTTGTATATGTGAATTTAATTATGGCTACTAAATAAAAAATATATACTTCTTTGAGAGCAAACTATATTAAATTTTATATAAAATGAAATAATTTATATTTTTATTAATCTCAAAAGTTCTAAAGCACTAATTTTGAATATGTGTATGTAACTTGAAATTTATATAAAAAGCTAATCTAATGCTGTAATGCATTGCTTATTCCAGAATGCCTACAACAATACATACTTACAAATATAATAGAAAAATGTGCTAATAATATCAAATAAAATTAAGAAAACTTCACTTAGTTCTTGAACTAGCTGCCATCAACATTGAACATTTTTGCATAGATTCATATTCTTATTTGAACATCAACTTGCATTACTGAAAAGTTAAAGTAGAATGAAGTTGAATGACCTGACCCTTTTCCAAAGTTTGCCTATGCAGTTATTGAAATTCCACCTGTATTAAAAAAAATAGCTTTCATCATTATAATAATCCTATCTAAAATTATTATTCTTTAAAAAATTTTGGAAGAAGAGAAAGTTGTTCTATTTAAAACTAAAGCTACTTTACTGCTACTATATCAATGTCCCTAGGGAGAACTTGTTTACTACTTTGTAAATTAATCAAATGAAAATTTTCCATAAGGTTGCATCATTCTGCTAAAAGTGCAATAGTCACTTAAAAGCAAATTTGACCATTGCTTATGTCAAGTTTTGGAGCTCACGGAGATTTAAAAAAAAAAAAACAACTAAAAATTCTTTTATATGAACTTTTTTTTAAAAAAAAATTTTTAAGATTAATAAAAGACTTAATATATACTTATATTTTAATTATTATGCATGAATTTTTATTATTATCTTCTTTTTTTTTTTTTAAGTGTCATAGCATCGGCCGGGACGCGAACCCGCATCCCGGGCAACTGCCTGCAAGTGCAAGGTAGTCGCGCCGACCTCTCGATCACCAACGCAAGACTATTATTATCTTCTTTAGTGCTCTTGTAGATGTTTATTGCTCTTGTAGATGTTTATTGCTAATTCATGTAATATAAAGTCTAAATATATTTTATCTATTTATGTGCACATACACTCCCATTGTGTAATTGACTGACTGAGCAGATGGATAGTTTATATATGTATTTCAATTTGTGGAAATAAACTAATGGATTAACAACGATTGACATATTTAAGGTAATGGGGTAACTTATGTTATTCTTTCATTTTGTTTCACCCATTGAATTCTATGGAAAGTTTTTATGTTTAATATTTATTTCAAAACATTTGCAATAGTCTGCAAGTTAAAATTTTGTAAACAATCAACGCTTTTTTAAATTCACTGACTTATTTTTCGTTTATTTTATTTAGAGATGTTAAATAAAATGTAAATGATATTCTTATCTTTTAAATTCGTATTTGTATTACTTATTAGCATATTCACTCATTTCACATAAGATGTCCAATTTAATTTATTACTATTATTTTACCTGAGATTATTGAATATTTTAAATATATTTAAGATCAATAACATTTACTTTTGATTTTATATATATATTACAGAATCTCATTTTCTTTTCTTTTTTTTATATGTCAAAGCGTTGACCTGGAAGCGAACCCGGACCGGCTGCTTGGAAGGCAGCACCAACGTTTGACGAATCTCATTTTCATATCTTTATTTTATAGGAATAAAATAAAAGTAAGATATAAAAACAATAAAAATCTAGTCATTTAATAAAGAATTTTGGATATAATATTTAGAAACCTTGATACATAAATCCAATAACATCCCCCATACCATTATAAATTGGTGCATAAACTTACAGGCATACTTTTCATACTTACGTACCTTTATAATATTTATAAGAATTAATCAAAATATATTTCTAAGTTCATATTATTTTGAAATGTCAGTTCAAATAAGTCTAGCTTATTATAAAATCTCTAAATTATTAAATCAATTTTAATTTATAACTAAATCATTAGATTTTATTTCAAAATGCAGAAAAAATCCTAATATAATCTGTATTTTGATATATTATTTAAAATCTAACTGTGCATATAAAGAATAATATATATTATTTGCAGTAGAAATTATAAAAAGCATTAATAAATTAAACAAATGGTACTCTTAAAATTTATCTACCACAGATTTTGCTTGAAATTAATTTGTACACATTTCTATTGTTTAAAGTTTAAAATATTTTTTCTGCAAAAAATAAACTTTCTTCATACTTGAAAATATAATTCTCATTATGATTTTTATGCAGTTAGTAGTTTATATTTAAGATAAGTTTGCAATAAAGCATCTTTTTATTTACTAGCTGATGTATGGGATAACTATTCATATCCTTTGTAATTTATGCTTGAAACAAGATTTGATAATTCTCCTTTAATCACCTAAGGAGGATGGGCTACGAATAAGACAATAAGATTTTTAAGTGACTGTTATTTCATCTTTGATGCAATAACATTTTATAACTGTACCGATATCTTAGTTTTATTTTATTATTGAAAAAGATAAATTAAAATAACAAATAGATAGATGAGTTATTGAAGGTTGAAAGATCTGATGATGCAATTATCAAATAACATTGAAGATCTGCTTAAAAGATTTGAAGTTTAACACAAAAAGTAAATTTGGGATAAATAAGGGAGGAGGGATGGTTGTGTGTGTGTATATATATATATATATATATATATATACAGCATTAAGATATTCTTTCAAAAACAATGTTATTTACATGATCAAAAATTAATTTATTTAAAAAAGACTTCATTTTTTTCATTTTCAACCACTATCAATCCATGCTAAATGAAAGTCTCTTCAAGTTTAATCCAATTTCTTTTATCTACTCATAAACTATCTAATGCTAGGCTTTTTAGGATTCTCTTAGGATTCGTTTTAAGATTATATCCATCTATTATTATCATTTTGAAAACATTTCTGACCCATATTTCAGTCACTTAGTTTTTTTCAATGACATCAACTATTTTTCTATTATTGGAAAGCAATTTTTCAAAACCAAAAAATATATAAAATGAAGTAATAAAACTGTTTTTTTTCTTCTTAACTTCTATATATTAATTTTGTTAACACATATATTATTAATAACTTCTTTCATTTACATTTTAGATAATGTGACATATTGTTTCTACATTTAATTTTAATTTCATTCGTTACAGTTTCTATTGCTGGACAGTGAAACTGTAAGGAAAGAAAATTAAATTAAATGGAGAAACAACTGGATTGCACAAATGGCTAATGAATAGAGTTTTTATTAATATAAAAATTACTTATCAAAAAAATTTTGACATTTATCAATTGGAGGTTTTCAGAAAATTTGGTAGACAATATGATTAGTTTATTGTACTAACTAATAAAGAGATTTTTCTGTCTTTGAAACAAGTCTTGAAAATTTTCTAAAAAGTTTTCAATAAATTTTAAACAAAATAAATATATTTTCACATTGGTATCATAAAATCTATTAGAATATTTTAAAATAAAAATCAAAGAAAGATAATAACTTTTTTTAGCACTTAAAAAAAAATTAAAACATGAAATTTATACAATTTAATAAACAAACACACACTTATAAATAAAGTTTAATGGAGAAGATATACTTTAATTAATAAACACATATAGGCTTAACGTTTTCAAGGACCCAGGCCTCATAATCATAGCTGTAATAAAGTGCATATAACGGCTATGATTGTGAGGCATGAATCCTTGAAAACGTTAAGCCTATATGTGTGTACTAATTAAATTATATCTTCTCCATTAAACTTTATTTATAAGTGTGTGTTTGTTTACATAATAACGGGAAGTAAAACTACATTTATTACAATTTAATAAAATATTTTAAAAATTTACAACAGTTTTCCTTGTATTTTATATTTGTAAGTTATTTTTGATTGGCTCAGTTATATATATATGTGTGTGTGTGTGTGTGTGTGTATGTGTGATGCCAACATTTTTATCTTTTTATAAAGTGAATGTTTTCTTTGTTTCCTCTAGCAGTAATATGAGTTATCATTCAACATTTGATTTTACTTTTAAGCTTTTATTTTCTATTGAATTCAGTAAGTTGGAATTGATTTGTTAGAAATATAAATTTACAAATAAAAAATATTCTAAACAATCATATTTGAACTTTAATAATATTCAAAAAAGTAATAATGTGAAATATGTAATGTGAATAATGACTTTTTTTCTTATTAGACAATTATAGCAAAGTTTGGTTAAAAATACATTAAGAAAATCTTCATTGATTGAACTTCATTTCTGACAGTTATAACATTTTATTCTAAAATTTAAAATTGAATTTATAATTATTAAAACCACAAAAAATTCTATTATGTTGTTTCTCAAAAACATTACTGATCACAATTTGTTTTTATCATATATTTCTTATCTTGGATTTTAAAAAATAAAAAAAATAAAAAATCAGTACTTGTGAATTTTTCTGTAAACCAAGATGGCAACCTGTATTAAAACAAAATTAATAAATCAATTGTTAAATTAAGAAAATGAATTAATTTTGATAAATTCCATTAAGAAGCTTTCAATTTATTTTTACTTATAATATGAAAAGCAATGCGACACTCTTAACATTGTTGTATTTTGGTTCAATTCAATGTGTTCTTCTTGTCAACAGTTTTTTTGATAAATTGTCATAAATGATAAAAATTTGAGACCTTCCTGTCACAGAATGCAATGCAGTGGATGATTTCCAAAGGTACATCATTCTGCCTCCTGAAAAATGTACATTAATTGTCATGATATGATTTCATGCCATAGGCATGAATAAAGTGCAAATACTATATTTATATTGTATTTATATTTTTTTTTCAGTTTTTTTGTTAATAAGTTAATCCCAAAAAAAGAAAATAAACTGTAAATATTGTAATTAATTTTTGCATAATGATTTTTTTTTTAAATAACAGTAATAAAAAATAAAATAAAATAATTGAATGTGATATTTTCTAGAAGGCTTTTTTTGTAAATAGTTTTGGGGCCCCTGAAACTTTACATTTATTAAAAATATGAGCTGCCATCGTAGTTAATTGAAAAATGCACAAGTATTTAAAATTCAAATAAAATCTAAATGTAATCATGGGAATATTTGTCTTTAAATGTTACTATACAAATGTATTAAAAAGTAAGCATAAATATTTAAATAAACTGTGTTAAAATATATAATTTTGCTCTGTAATTATATGGGCGAGTATCCAAATCCTCTTGAAAATGTTCTTAAAGTCTTAGATCAAAGAATTTACCAGTCAATGGCATTGTGGAAATTGGTCAGATTATTTTGTAGTACTTTATCTGTACAATGCTGACATTCTAATTCTAATTTTTACTATCATATGAAAGTAAAATCAGTAAATATCACTGCAGATAACCCACATGACAATGTAGTAAAGCCAAAGGCACATTAGCCTTTATCTCGAACTGAAATATTTTGCTTGTATTACTAAATAAGTTAAGGTGAGTAAAATTACTTAGTATATATAATATTTAAGATAATTAGTTTAAAATTATTTTTTAAGGTGTATTTAAAATATTTTTGAGAAAAACATACTGAAAATTATAATTGATAATGAATCAGATAAATTACAGATAAAAGAAATAAAAATAAATAAAGCAGAATCTGTAAAACAATTGGGTAAGATTAAAAAAAAAAACTTAAAAAAAAACAGAAGACATTGTGATAATTCCAGAAGAAAAGAAGATAAGTCAAAATATTTAAGCAAACTAAACAGGATATTCTAAAGAACATACAAGGAAGATAAAAAGAAATTTTATAATAATTAATGCAAAAACATTAGAATGAAATCGAGCTTTAAAAACAAAAGTTATTTTATACATAGATTTGTAAGATCAAAAATGAGTTCAGATTTGCTTAAATTTTAATTTAAAATTATAGCAGAAACACTAAAAATCGAACAGAAATATATATATATATATATATATATATATATAAGGAACTTGAACTCAGCCTTTCAAACTCCCTACACCTATCCAATCTATCTTATACAACTGATACACATGGCAACACATATGTAAAAAAGATAAATGATTTCCAATAATAATATTGGTATCAGCAAGGGCTTTGAGCTTTTCATCTTTAGATTTTCAAAAATATGGATGGCTGAAGATTGGGGAGTGGAGAAGATTGAAGCTTGTTCATTAAAATTTGAAAATTTGCTATCTTAATATAAACTGAGTACTGATTGTATATATGTCTGGGAGATGGTGATCTGGATCAACTGATGAGTGCTGGTTCAGCATGAAATATGTATATTGGAGATCATTTATCTTTTTCACATGTAAGTGGTCATGTGTATTGGTTGTATAAGATGACTTAGATAGTTGTAGGGAGTTTGAATATCTGAGTTCAAGTCCCTTATAATTATATTAAATTTAGCATAAAAATATACAGGTATTTAAATATTATATATATTATATTTAATGTTTTCATGGTTGTATAATGTAGATAAATGATTGTTTGGGTAAAACTGTTTGTTATTTTCTATTTTATACAGATGATAGTTCATTGAAATATAGGTATATAATAGAAAATAACACAGGGTTTTACTCAAAAATCATTTATATATATATATAAAGTTATCATACAATAATATCAATTTTTGTTTTACTCAAAAATCATTTATATATATATATAAAGTTATCATACAATAATATCAATGAAGACTTTTATTGAGAGGATGAAAAATCTCTTATAATAGAAAGATATGTCAGATTAGCCTTGATATTATCAAAAAGGTAAGGAAATTAAAATTGATAGCCCTGAATCAGTAAGTTTTCAGAAAATTGAAAAATAATCAATAAATATGCTAACTAATTGGTCATCTGTTCAAAGATTGGTGAGAAAGCTCTTTCATACAATATATTTTATCAAATTCAATTAATATTAAACCATAATAGTGGACATAAGCTTCCAGATGTATAAACTGGTTTTAAAAACATTTGAGGAATTAGAGATTTTAAATTATTGGTATATGTTTAATAATAGAAAATTCTTCAAAGAAAGATAAAAAAAATCTATAAGTTCTTATTACTTGCAATGATATTGAATATTTTTAGAAAAGTCAATACACCAGATAATTTAGTTGTTCTAATGGAAAATCTCTCCATGGGAATTAAAGTTACAATTAAATTTGGCTATGATAAAGCTGATCTATTTTCTATGGAAAAAAAAATGAATTAGAGACATACATTTTTAATATGCTTATTCAACATGTATATATAAGAAACTCTGTTTAAGAAATAGGACAATAGTAATCTTAAATATTTATACTTTTTTCAGAAAATATATAAAAAATTAATATTCTCATTATGAAAATTAAAAAAAAATAAAAAAATAAAAAATAAGATTATATCTAAATAGAATGAGAGAAAAGTTATGACAACAGGATCAGTAGTTAATTTCAAAGTGATAATCAAGACATAAAACTGGTAAATAATTTTCATCACATTAGATCATTCTTCAGCAACAAAGGATCTAATTATCCTGAGATCTTTAATGGAGTAATACTAGCAGAAATACAATGAATAAAACTGCTAATATTTTAAAAATGAAGATCAGAGAAATTTAAAATATGATGCTTTGTGTATCTATTTATAGATGTAAAAACTGTATTCTGAAACAATAATCATAATTAAAAAATGATGATTTTGAACTGTGAAGATGGAAAAGATTTAAAAACTCCAATAATAGCAAGGGAATGTTCAAATTATATCTTGACTTTCATTTAAAGTAGAAATGATCAGTGTAAAATTGCTCTTTTTTGTCATATATGACATGATATAATTAATTTATGGGTAAGAGCAAAAATAAAAGAAAAAATATAAAAAAAAAAAAATTAAAAATCTATAAAAAAAAACTCAATTTAAAATATTTTTAAATGTTTATTTAAAATTAGAAGTAGATTATTGAAATCTATGAATAATATTATATCTTATAAATGACACACACACACCTCCACACTCTCTAATATTAAAAATATAAACAATCAAATCTATTATTTATCATGAACAATAACTAAACATAATTTATATATCAATTTCATATTAATTTTATATAAATGCTAATAACTATAACTTTCTCTACAAATATATAAAAACACACACTAAATATTATAATTAACTATTATTAAAAAAATAGACATCATTTTGAATCGTACGATTATAATATCAAAAAAACATTTTCTAATTTTTTTTTAAATAATAATTTGATAATTATAAAAATAATAATCCAAACTTAATAAATTTTCATTTCTTTTTATTTATATCAACATTTTTCATCATTATTCAATAACTTATGATTCCATTTTAATTAGAGACTTGAACAATATTAATCCCAAATTTTCTATTGAATATCCCCCCCTGTGTGAATATATGAACAAGATCTTCCAATGAACAAAATTTCACACGACCCTGATATTTTACCTACCATTTTTAATTCAATCTGAATATTTCAATTTATCCCTTTAACATACAACTTCTTCCCTCCCGTAATTTGATTTAAATTGGTCCGAACCAATTCTTACGATCCACCCACGAACCCCCACCCTTCTCACACCAACCCCATCTCCCACCCCCCACAAACAGGTGTTACTGACCTCATTGAAAAAATTAAAAGACTGCAGTGGAGTTGGGCTGGACATATTGCTAGAAGAGATGATAATAGATGAACAACTGAAATCTTAAACTGGATTCCAAGAGATTGTAAAGATCCAGAAAGAGACCACATGTGAAATGGATGGATGAAATAAGAAAAGTGTACAGGGTGATGTGGAGAAGAGAAGCTAAAGATCAGAGAAGATAGATGGAACTTGGAAAAACTTTTATCCTGCAGTGGATAGATAATGGTTGATGATAGTGATGATGATAATTAATTAGAAAGTATATAAGGCTTAAAAATATTAACGATTAAAAAAAACCAATAATGAGGTAGCTCATTATATTTTAAATATGCTTTAAAAATAATAAAAGTAAGTGTTTCTTGAGGTGTGCTATTTTTATAAGCATCAGAAATCACTATTAACATGAAGGTGCCTGAAATAAGCAATTAGTTTTCTTAACTATATATATATACAACTCATGATTAATGAGCATACTTAATTTTACCCATTGATTCTTCGATTTTATATTGAAATCCATATTGAATTTTATTTTTCTCGTTTATAATTAAGAATTGTCCTATCTTTTTTTTCTGCATTTACTATCTTTCTTTTATTTTGCTTCCTTTTTCTATTTTTTGTATTATTTGTTTATTAAGGTGTTTATATTAATATTTATATTAACCACTAATGATATTAAATATTGATAGTACATGATCAATATCAAAGTGATGACGAAAATTGATGACGTCAGCATGACGACATCTAAGAATAATAACCATGCTAATATATTTAATTTTCATTATTTTTTTCTATATAGACAAATATACCAAACGGTCAGTTTCATTAGAACTATATTAAAG
Organism: Epiperipatus broadwayi; assembly: GCA_028023455.1. Lineage (NCBI taxonomy): Eukaryota > Metazoa > Onychophora > Udeonychophora > Euonychophora > Peripatidae > Epiperipatus > Epiperipatus broadwayi. The sequence continues at coordinate 2,077,884 of JAQFVV010006346.1, forward strand.
TTTTTTCTTACATATGAATGTTTATGAATGAGTAAGAGATGGTGTGTGTGAATATAAGTGTATATAGCTAGAATTTTTTTTTATTAATTATGATGTAGGCAGGGTAGATTTAACACTGACATTAAATTTTAATTTAAAAAGAATATTTAGAATTAAAATAAGAAAATAATTGAAAAATACATTTTATAATCCCCAAGATAAATTAATACAAATTTAGCATTGTAAGCACATTTTGAATACCTAGCAAATGTTTTGAAATACACCTGAACCTAACCAGTTGCTTAACGCTGGCAGTTATTTATTGAATTCCCAGTACATTAATATTTATCAAATGCAATTCACTGCCAAAGAAATTTACTTTGTAATTATTTGTTTCCCCTAAATAACATTTCTGATCTGCTTAAAAAAAAAAAAAAAGTTAAACTTCATCAGCAAACTTTTTTAAAAGTTAACTTTGAGCAGAGAAAATATATTTTAATAAACATGTTTCTCATAAACTCTAAATTCTAAACATTTTAGTAGCTTGACTACCTTTTTATCTTCGAACAATGATTTCAGTATTATAGAAAATTTATTTTTTATTCAGTTCAAATTGAAAAAGTCACTTGATTTCAAAGGCGACTAACTTATTAATATTTTCTTTTAAAAAATCTTTTAAATTATCAAAACAAAATTATAAAAGTCATAATTTTATGATTCAACAATTATTTTTAATATTCTATACCTGAGGTTGGCTTAAGAGACAATTGTGGTTTTTTGATCACAATCTATGGTTCTTTTTATTATGACAAACATAAATACATTTTTTATTTCCTCTTGTAATTTGTAAATAGATGTTTTGATGACTCTACGAGAGGAAAAATGTACATTACAATGTTATTCCTTGAATTCAGCCTTATTAGAGAATAGGAATTATTGTATACGATGAATATTTAATATATTAAAAATTTCTTAATAAATCAAACTGTCAAAGTAATTTTTTGCTTATTTATTTTTAAGAGAATTTTAATTTTCGTTAGGATGTATACAGATTCTATTGTTTTTTAAATATTCATATATATATTCACAGCCATTCAAAAATTCAACTCGTTCTTTAAATGGGGGGGGGGGGTATCTCACTTTTCTTGAATGGAAGAAAGGAGGGAGATATAAAGAAAATGGCTCTCTCATGTTAAAAAATTTGCCGATTCCTCTTCTATAATTTAATATTCTCTATTGTTATACTAAGCATCTCATAAACCTTTGAATAAAATTTTGAATTGATCATTTCAAAAATTCTTATATTATATAAAATAATTAAAAAAAAAACAAATATGCATGTTATTTAAAAAGGTAATTTCTTTACAATAAAATAATTGCACTTTTTTTTTTTTTAAGTTTTTTTTTTTTTTTTTAAAGAATATAGACTTTATTTTATATAAAGTGTTACAAATGAATTTCTCTAGACAACAAAAAAAAATCTAGTATAAATTTACATTTTTACTAATAACTTCCTGAATTTCTTGTACTAAGAACCAGTCCATGTGGATAGATAGATTTCTTTGGGTGCAAGAAGCTTATCTTTTTTTCGAATAGAATTAAATGTATCTCTAATAAAAAGTTGTGAGTCCAATGGAGAATTGGTTATAATTATATAACATCTAAGTAACCATATTACGTGGTTAATAAATATGCATCTTCTGATATTGCGGAAATTACCCATTTTAATATTATGAATGATATCAAAGAGTTCTGGATTGTGATTATTGAAATAATTTTGAATTATATATTTTGCTTCTCTTAGTCCCGAGCAAGAAACAAGAATATGATCAAATGTTTCACTATCTTTTTTACACAAAATACATAAGAAATCAATCCTTTTAAATCTTCTAATTGAAACAAGGAAATCGTTGGTAGGAAGTGAAGATAGATTTAAATAATTGCACATTATAATGTGATTACTGCAAAAAGTACAGATTAAACTTTCCAAATAAAAATATAATAAATATAATAGCCAGTGTGCTTAAATAATAACTCATTTTTATGTAATTGTAAAATCTTTTGTCTTCCAGGTGAACAAAAAAAGAAGAAATTTATTTTTGATAAATAATCAACATATTAAAGATAATTTAAGTCATTGATTTCAGGTAGCAATATTCATTAATAAGAATATTTTTGAAATATACTTTACCATAATTAAAAGATTTATTTTTACCACTGGATGTGATAGAAAACTAATAAGTAACCCAGTTATAGTCAATTCTTTTTGAGCATAAATTTTAATTGTTTAAAAATCATTTTGAAAAGATAAGTAACTATTGGGAATCCAAAAATTTTCCTAAGCAAATGGGTGATTTAAATTGATAATAAATAAATAAATAAATAAATTGTTATTATAATTTGATTTGTAAGCATCAACCTTTCTGACATTCACAACTTTAGTACCATTCTCTTCAAATAAATACATTATTAATTATTATTATTTATTAAGCTAGAATTTATCATATTATTTCTATCCCACAGATTTTAAGCCCAGTTTAAGATAAAAATATTTGCTTTTTAATTAAACAAATTATTTCAAACAAATACATTTCATTTTTCAAATGATTTGGAAATATATAACTTAATTAGAAATAGATTGTGTACAAAGACTGGATCAGGCCTAGTCAACCCCTGCATGGCATGTTTAATTCATGATTACACTAACAAAGACAGTATATTATTTTTATTTTATTTTTTTATTATCAATTAACCCTTTGTTTTCTAAAATTTGTATGTAATTTTTTAAAAAAAATATTATTTTTAGTATGCACTTAACAATTAAATTTTTAAAATTTGTAGGATGGCCAGATTTATCTTGAGCAATATCTCATTAGACTTAGGAATTAAAAATGATTGCCTTTAGATGGACTAGGTGATGGTAAAGCAGAGAATGTAACAGATTGTGCTTATTCTAAAGATATCATGGATTTAATTATTTTGTCTATCAACCTACATTTATATTATGTAACATATACTCTTCTGATAAAAAATCCTCTTTATCCTAAACATTGCTTTCCATTTTAACTCATTTTTTTATGTTGATATTTTTTAAATATATCAATATTCATTATAACAATTTATAATGTCTAATAAAAACCAATTTTATACTTTTTTGTTTTTAAAACTTATTTAAAACAATATAATTATAAAACATTAAAATAATTAATTACTATTTATAGTACTAAAAAAAAACCAGTTAATTTTATCTTGTTCTTATAATGCTTTTAGTTTACACATGTAGAATGATTTTCACAAATAAATAAATAAATAAATAAAAGAGGCAAATTTTATAAATTTGTCAAATAATTTGATGATCAAACCATTCATGTTGTAATTATATGCAAATTATGAAAAAAAAGCTAAAATGACTTTTCAACAGTAATGTTTTGTAAATTAACCACATAATTCATTTTAAATTATAGTTGTAAATAAAATACTACTGGACATTACATACATCCTATAAATTATTTTTATTTTTTAGCTTATTAATTTTTATAAGATTAAATTTATATATATATGACAATAGATGGTGTTCTACCAAAAACACCGTCAAGCGTAGTTTGTTTACATAAACATCAGAGCAAGCATTCACTATCTCTAACTTTAATTTCCACCTTCAGATCATGATTTCAAGCTATTTGCTATCATCAGTGAAGGACAGGAATAAGAAAATAGATCTAAACACAAACTCTGAGTGTTTATGAAACAGTTTCTATTCAGCTTGCAAGCGTGAATCTTTTAGACACATAATGTCTTCAAACTCAGCATAGCAAGCCAGATAGCTACATGGGTCTGATCTCAGTTCAGCATCACCACATAGTAGAAGCCTCTGCAATATATATCATTGCAAGAAAGACCTCAAAGGTACATTTATGAAAAACAAAAAAACACAAGTTAAAACTTACTAACGCTTGTATTTATGACAATAGATGGCATTCTACCAAAAACACCATCAAGCGTAGTTTGTTTACATAAACGTCTTTCTTGCAATGATATATATTGCAGAAGCTTCTACTATGTGGTGATGCTGAGTTTGAAGACATTATGTGTCTAAAAGATTCACGCTTGCAAGCTGAATGGAAACTGTTTCATAAACGCTCAGAGTTTGTGTTTAGATCTATTTTCTTAGTCCTGTCCTTCACTGACGATAGCAAATAGCTTGAAATCATGATCTGAAGGTGGAAATTAAATTTAGAGATAGTGAATGCTTGCTCTGATATTTATGTAAACAAACTACGCTTGACAATGTTTTTGGTAGAACGCCATCTATTGTCATAAATACAAGCATTAGCAAGTTTTAACTTGTGTTTTTTTGTTTTTCATATATATATAAGCATTAACTATCCACAATATTGACCACAACAATCTAACACAACTACAAAGTACTGGTTTATAATTCGTTTGGCATTGACTTAAATAAAGATAACATACGCTTGCAGTTTCATGGCATTAGTGGGATGCAGATATAAATAAAATATTATTCAGGTATATAATAATAATAATTAATAATAATTATTATCATTATTGTTATACATCAGTGTTTATAGTATATCTACAATTATTTTACAATGCTTATTACCTAGTTAATGACCAGTGTGACCTGTTGTTGATTTATACATATATTATAATAAATTATATACAGATGTATCTGGATAATATTTCATTTGTGTATATATGTATTGATATGAAGATTTTAATAGGTTACAGATATAAATGATATATTTGAAATATTTGTATTTATGACATAAATAATTGATACATATAGATTAGAAAATATAATGTCTAAAATGTAAGATATTGTAATAATTTAAAACAGATATATATATATAAGATTAATTCTTATGAATGTTAGATTACTGTTAATTTTTTTTAAATATAGTCAAAGAACCTTGTAGGAACATAGTAAAACATTGCTATTTGTGCATCCATGAATACTTTAACATTTTTGTTCCTGGTATTTAACTCAAACGATTTTTATTCATTAATATGTTTATAGTACTTTGTATTTTAGTAATATTTTGTAGGTGACAGTTGCGTTTTATGCTTTTCCTAATTTGCATGCGCAAAAATGAGAAAAAATCCCCCATTTCATCTCAAGAATCAGAAGAGACAAATTAGCTTGACTTCTAAAATTTTTTCATATTTTTTTAAAAAAAAAAAACTTTTATTTTCAATATTATTTTATTATTGTACAATATAAAGCTGATTAATAAATATTTTTTATTGTTCTTTTATTATATTTTATAAATATTTTAACAGTAAAACAATATAAAGATTTCACAATTTTGATTGATGATTTTTATCAAATATTTTACCGTCACCCCCCCCCCCCATGTTTTGAAATATTACAATATCTTACAATTTTGACACTATATTTTTTATTCTATATGTATCAATTATTTAGGTCATAAATACAAATACTTCAAAGTGTTAAAATCTTAATTACGCATCTACCTATAATTAATAGGTCAAGTATTTTACCAATCTCCTTTTTTAATATTTTAAGATATTATATTTTTATTCTATATGAAAAATGCAGTTTGTTTCATAAGTATAACTACTTCAAAACATTAGAATATCAATTACATAACCATTCAGTATGTAGATGTTTATTTTTTAAAAAAATTCCATTTTTTGGAACCAAAAAGCTTTAAAAAACATATTCTGTCAAAAAGTTAAAATGATAGATTTGAAGCATTAGATATATTTCAGCTGTCACTTTTGGATTGTAATATTGGTTATGTAGTTGCTGCTAAAATCACTGATAATTAAAAATAATCATTATCCATAACAGAATATCTTTATTTTATAAAACAGAGCTTTTGGCTGCAACTACTGATCCAGTTTTATTTCTGAAATGACAACACATGAGTTTCAACTGAAACATCAGTGCTACGGTGCTAATAGCAAGCAACAATACACCGGAAAGAATCCAAACAGTATTTACATATATATATATAATATTTAAATACATATATATTGTTTATATTAGACTTAATGTAATTATGAGGAACTTAAACTCAGACTTATGTTACCTAAAGCTATCCAATCTATTTTATACAACCAGTGCATATGACCACATACATATGAAAAAGATAAATGATCTCCAATATACACATTTTAAGCTGAATCAGCATCCATCAGTTGGTTCAGGTCACCATCTCCGTCTCCCACACACATATATATAATCATTGCTCAGTTTATATTACGACAGCAGATATTCAATCTTTAATGGACCAGCTTCAATATTCTCCACTCTCCTATTCTTCAGCCATCCATATCATTGAAAATCTGAGGTTATAGATGGCTGAATATTTGAATGGTTAAAAAGATTGAAGATTGACCATTAAAATTTGAAGATTTGCTATTTTAATATAAACTTAGCAATGAGTGCTGGTTGAGCACAAAATATATATATTGCATGAAAGACTGAGTTTAACTCCCTTATAATTAATAATATACATATATTTAAATATTACATATTCAGCCTGTATTTTGCCTATCCCTCTTTTATATAATTAAATGGATTTATTAAGGTTCTGTGTGTGATTGGTCAGATTGACTTAAGATCAACATGAGTATGATAATAATATTAGCATCAGTAAGTGCTTTGAGAATTCATCCTAAGATTTTCAATGATATGGATAGCTAAAGAATTGGAGAGTGGAGAAGATTGAAGCTTGTCCATTAAAAGTTGAAAATTTGTTATCTTAATATAAACTGAGCAATGATTGTATATATGCATGGGAGATGGTGATTTGGACCAAAAAGGTGAGTGCCGGTTCAGCATGGAATACATATATTGAAAATCATTTATATTTTTCATATGTATGTGGTCATGTGTATTGGTTGTAAAGATGGATTGGATAGCTGTAGGGAGCTTGAAAGTCTGAGTTTAAGCACTTTATTATATATATATATATATATATATATATATATATATATTGTGATGGAACTGGAGACAAACTGAGAAAGAGAGATCATATCTTACTACCATTGGATGCAGGATCTTCAGGTAGAATACTGGTGATAGGGCATTGGAATGCTTAGTTCTAGATGATATCTACCTTCAGCATGATAGCTCAATATTTACTGAAGAAATTTAGATGCAATTTGGACTAGTTCATCTTCATCACATTCCCTTTCAGGCTCCATTAGATCTTAGTATTTAAACCCAGGGAGAATTTGCAGTTAGCTCTCTTCAGGTATGAACTTACTTAATTTTTAAACTAATGTGCTTATATATAAGCAAAGACCAGTATATTTTTACTACTAAAATGTTATACACATCTTTTTATATATGAAGAATGATCTGTGGGTATGACTAATTAATATATGTGTATTTAATATAATTATTTAGTGATATGTGAAGATTATAGACTAAACTATTTATTTAGTAGTATAAATGCATAGTATTGATGATTAATTTTCTTATTGGTATAAATACATGATAATAATGATGATGACCAAGTAGATTATTAGTGTAAATGCATAATACTAATTATGACCAAGCAGATTGATTTCAACAATTATTTGACATTTATTAAACAAGAAACAAGAAATAATAATATTTACATTTATAATGCGGAGATAGCAAGGATGGCTTCTTATCATTTTAAGAATACAATAAATTTCCCTTTCCAGATCCCATGATAGGAATCCATACCTAAGCAGTCTTTAGTTATAAAGTAATAAACAAACAAAAAAAAAAAACTAATTCAAAATAATATATACAGTAAATTGAAATTAAAGGTTTTAAATAATAAAAATATAGCAGTAGAAAAGAAAATTAATAATATACTAATTCCAAATCTATCTTGCTAATAGTATTGACTATAATTATATTTTATTTATTGGAGTATGCTATTTTTAGCTGATTACTGAATGAAGAACTTCTCCTATATGTAAGTTAAATTGACATTAGTGAAAAAGAATAAACCATTCATTCACCATGATTAATTTTACATCCAAAAGAAACAAACAAAATGAAAAACTATTGCTAGGTTTTAGTAATAACTATTAATAAAAAAATATAACTCTGTTGGTTCTAAAGTTTGTAGTTAATGTAGAATAAGCCAAGATCTTACTTGAGGTCACTTTGGTAGAGAAGTATCGAATTTCAGGAAGGATGTGTGAATTTTCAACTTTATTAACAATTATTTTGCTTATTTTGATTCTTTCCCTTCTCCCTCCATGCAGCTATACATTCTAGATATATGCTCCCCTTTCTGAAGTGCCAGTGATTAAATTTGAAAAACAAAATTCGATAAAATAAAAAAATCACAAGTCATAATATTACAAATAGTAAAATAAATATAAAAAAAAATTATATGTATCAATAAAAAAAAAAGAATCTTCTTAAAGAAAACATGCATTGTTTATATTTAACAGTCTATACACATTGCATATCAATCTTCAGACATGACATAGTTGTCCACTGGCTTTGCTGAATTCACACTAATTAGTTCTGAGTGCTGTCCAGTTGTTCCTTTCTAACACACAGCAACAAACCCACTGCAGATCGATATCCATCAACACTTAAAGATATATTTGCACAAACATATTTATAATGGCATAGAGGTTGGTGTTGGTCACCTACAGTATATTCTGTTTACTCAGTACACATAGCAGAATTGGCTTTCATGATTGTAATTAGTTATTCAACAGCATTTAAGTATCTGAAAAAAGGGTGTGAGAACTTAATCGAACTCCAATAGTTTCAAATTTCTTTCTGTTCACTTTCTTAAAAATCTATTCAAGCTCTCTATCATATGCTTAAACTATTAATCTATTTTTACCACTTACACATTCCAATTTGTTGTTTAAGCAAACAGCTGAAACTATTTTCTTTTTTTTATTCTGATAATGAAGGTTTCCGTTTTTTTCCTTTTTAGCTTTGAATATCAGAATCCATCTTAATATATATATATATTTAAAAAAAAACAAAAAAAAATATTAATAACTGTTCAGAGACTTTTCTTATCCATTTGTTTTAAAACCAAAAACCTCTCCTGCTGGCTCATGCCAATTTTTAAATAACTCATTGTTACAAATCTATAGGTTTATTAAAATATTTTTCCTTTCTTGCATTGTCCCCCATCTCCCAAATTCATTCACCTAGCTACTATTTTGATCTTGGGTCATTATTTTTTTATTTTAATCTTAATTTATGTCAGTCTCACCAGTCAGTTAATTATTAATTTAATTATTAGTGAGATTAGGTTGTATATATATAAATTTTACTGCTTTAGAGATGCAGAAATTAAAAATACATCTCTCAAAAATAAAAATAAACTAAAAATAACAGTTTGTTTGAGGTGACATTTGTGTTTGTTTAGCGTGTATATATATATATGTAAGCTCTCTTGTTTGACTATCAATTGACCAGATTGAAAATGGAAAAATTATGACAGGTGTGTTTGTTGGTTGTGTCACTCTTACAATATATATATATATATATATATATATATATATATATATATATATATATATATATATTTGTACCAATATTGAATATTGGCACATATAATTTTATCTAAAAAATTATTAAAATAATCTTTCGTAAAAGAAAAAAGTAAAATTAAATGTTGAAGAGTTTATTACAGTTTGTTGTCAAAAAAGATAAGAGTCAAATAGTTTTCTATCATTAGTTTTGAAATAAAAGTTAGAAAAGTTAAACTAAAAGTTTTATAAAAGGAAGTAGAGTTTATTAGTTTCAATAATAATTTATTATTTCTAATGTATACAGTGATGTGTAATCATACAATTGGGGTTTACATTGTTGTTCTAACTATCTTGTTATTTCCGTTTGGGTTCTGATGAGTCTATGTTGCCCAATATGGTGTGAACATTAGATCTTTCACATATTTGTTATCTGATTGTTAGCCCCCCCTTTGCCTTGTTGTTAGTTTGGCATAGTGTATAATGTCCAAGTGTCTTCAAATGTTTTCGACGATGCCAGGAGTTGGTCTCTCTTCTGGATTTTAATCATTGTTTTGGAAAAAACCTGTTTTATATTAGGTTGTGGGTGTTCCATGATTAGTTTACAACGTGTAACCCATATGGCATAGTTCAAAAACACCGAGAGACGTATTATTGGATAGGTTTTAGTATTGATACTATCTTTCAGAGATGAAATCAGTTGGAAATCTATCTTGGTGTTGGAGAGTATGATTTCTCGGATCACTCTGAATCCCATACATTGTGAGAAAAGGTGTTCCAATGTCTCATCGCCGTTCATGCAAATGCTGCAAGTAGGGTCTATGTAGTGACCACGTTTGTAAAAGAGGAAGTGATTAGTAGGTAGTCCATTAATGTTGTATTTAATGAGGAAGTCTAGGTATTTGGCCTCTAGACTCCATCTTTTAAAGTTGGATACCAGTTTCTGATTATTATAATAAAATGTGTTGATTATAGGATGTAAGATTGGATGGAGGATTGTGTATGCTTGCCATAATGATATTTTAGAATTGAATGTGGAGTCATTTATTGGGCAGTGCTGTTTGATAAAGCTTGTGTTTCTGGTGATCCATGTTTGTCTGTCTGGTGGGGGTCGGTCAGTGGGTGTTACTTTTTGAAGGAAAGTTTTTTGGAGGATTGTGTTAAAACCATATGATGCTACCAAGTTGTGTATGACATTGTGGGTTTTTTGGTAAATCAATGCCTGACTGGAGTGGAGAGCAAGACCATTTAGCTTCCTTGGTCGCTGAGTGCCTTTGAGGCTGATCGCAACTGTTTTACCTTTCCAGAAAAGCCTTGAGCACAAGCCATTTATTTTATTTATGAAGCTTTTGTTGCATTTGATAAATGGAAGAAAGTATGCTATTTTTGGCATCACATTCATGTTAATTAGTGCTACCTTGCCAGGGAGGGAAAGGTAGACTTGTGACAAGGAAGTGATGAATTTGTTTGTTGTTTCTAGGATGTTATCCTGAATCTCTTTGGTCATTGCTGTGGTAGATTTGAATATGGGAAACCCAAGATATCTCTGTGGCTTGGCAGAGAAGAGGGTGTTAATTTTCTTTCCTGAAACAATTTGCCAGGAGGCAGACTTGCTGGGGTTGAATTGCAGCCTGTATTTCTCAGAATAGCGGCTTAATATTGTTTGTAGCAAAGGAATATGTTTTCTTGATGGTAGGATGATCATTACATCATCCATGTAGGCAAACGTGTTGAATTCTCTGCTTAAATTGGGTATAAAAAGACCTGGTAGATTTTTTTCCAAATCCATCAGGAGAGGATTTATATATGCGATGAAGCATAGGGCACTGAGAGGGGAACCCTGAGGGAGAGCTTGTGTCGGTTTAAATCCGGAGGTGATATTACCATCCATAGTGATAAAAATTTCCCTGTTGTATAGTAAGTTGCTTATGATCTGGACAGCAGCTGCAGGAACATCATACTCGGCCAAAATATTTAAGAGTATGTCTATATGTACCGAGTCAAAGGCTGTAGCAATGTCCAGTTGAATAGCTATCGGTCCTGACTTCCGGTGGATTCTGACATAGTCAATGATGGAGATTATGTTGCCCATTGCATGTGCAGTAGAGGATCCCTTTTTGGCATATTGGTTTTTAGATATGTGCTTTAAGACATTTGGCTGGATGAGGTCTTTGATCACAGACTCTACAATTTTAATTAACAGGGGTGTCATGGAAATAGGTCTGATGTTTTAGAGATCCATAACCTGATTTTTTTTTTAATAAATGGAACTAGCGCCACTGGGTAAAGGTTAGGTATCACTCTATTACCATTTGCTAGGTAATCCACCATCTTCTTCATTATGGGAATTGCAAATTGATTGAGGTGTAGGATTAGTAATCTCATCCCATGTAATCCAGGATGTACACCATCTGGAAGGGAAGATATTTTCTGTTGGAGTAGGTTTTCTGTGATCCCATGTGGTGCCTGTGGATCAACTTCAGACCAGGGTTGTGTTCCATTGAAGGTTGCGGTTTGCATTCTTTGCCGGAAGTGTTCTTTTATTGTTTTCATCATAGGTGTTCCCAGTAAGGTTTTCCCATCTGCAATGATGGAGGTGGGAGTGGTTTTGTTATTTTTCCCTCCAAGTGCCCATCTCAAGTAGCCTTTTGTCCAGTGATGTTGTTGTGATAAATAACATTTGGCTCTCCTAATGGATAGGTATTCCGCCAGGGATTTTTGTCTTGATCGGTATAGGTTTTTAAGACTATATATATCTTGAAGTAAATGACTGTAATTGGTTTCTGGATCTGATGCTTCTTCCAATGAGGGTTGATGTAGATTTGATTCCATGAGTACTGGAAGGTCCTCATTTTCCATAGAATCTGGTAATTCCAAATAGGGATCATCATCCATTGGTGCTGAATATGTATCAGAGTGCTCAGAGGTTTTTCTTTTCTTTTTTTCCCATGACACTTTGTGTTTACTTTGTGATTCTTGTGAATCTGGTTTTAATGTAGGTAGTTGTGTTATAAACCCAGAATTTATATCGTCATCTGAGCTTGATTTATCCGGAACATCTGATTTCCGTTTATTAATATTTGGTATAGCTTGTCATGTTAGCTCTACTTCTTGTGAAAGATCCTGATTCCAATGTCCAGATAAACCATCCTTTTCCCCCAGGTTTGGAGTTTTGGTGTGTGCTGGATTGAATTTTTTCCTTGGTTTATTGGTTTTGCTACTTTCTTTTTGAGGATGTGGAGTTATTGTATTTTGTTTACTTTGTGACTTTCTAGGTGATTGGGTGTTATTTTTGTCTATTTTGATTCTGGTGTCTGTTTCTTCTATTGGAAGTGATTTCAAGTCTGAAGGATTGTCAAGCATTGATTCATAGCCCTTTTTTTCCAATGTTGTACTGTTTATTGACTGAATATTATCTGTGTATTGATTTGAAATGAGATGAGGTGTACTTGATGTAGTTGTTTGTTTATCATTTCTATTTTTGGTTGTATTGTTGTGGAATTCCATTTCAGTTTGTTGGGAAAGATTTTCATCTTGATCTTCATCTCTAGATATTATGTGGTCTGGTGTTACATCTGTGGGAGTTATGTCTATAGATTCGGTATAGTTTGATGTTGAAGCCCTGTGTTTATCAGTGTAGTTTTCAATATTATTGTCTGTTTTAGGTGACTGTTTGGTGTCTGTAGTTGTTGTTGTTTCTATATTCTTTCCATTGCAGCGGTGGAACTTGCCTTTCTTTTGATTGCAGGTAGTGCAGATACGTGCCAAACAGTCTTTTATAAAGTGTGTCCTTTGTAAACAGTGAAAGCACTGAGGCCGCACCCCCCTGAATGTTAAGACCATTGGTGAACCTCTTGCATTAACTACAGTAGGGATGTCAGTGGGAGAAACATTTTTTTTCATGGCTAGTGAGAAGATTGCTGCGTTTGATATTATGTTTCCATTCAAGATGGGGTCTGGAAGGAATTTAAATTTTGATACAGTGCCGTAGGGATTGAGGATATTTTGGAGCTCTTGTTCAGTGAATCTTGTTAGGCAGTTTTTGATTTTCCCTTGTAGTATCATAGGTCTGTTCATTTCTACAGTGCAAAGTATTTTATTTCCCAGTATTTTAATATTGTTTTTAAATTGGAGCCTGTCTGCCCAGGTCTTAAATTCTATTGCCACATATCTGTCATTAGGATGTGTTAGTATTTGATAAATCCCCAACTCTGAATCATGTTGTTTAATTACGGAATATAAATGCTCCATGGGGAATTTGTATAATGATAAGTTTTCATTCGTTACTGCTAGGATTAGAGTTTTGTCATTGTAATAATTTTGGAAAGATTTATAGAGCATGTTTGGAATAGTTTTGTTGAAATTAAAGTTTATGTTTTGATGCATTTCGTCGGTAATATTATTATAATTTAATATCTTAATTGATTGGGGGTGTTGATTGTCTTCTGTTGTGATTTCTCTTTCATATTCCGATATGCCTATAAGCATTTCATTAATATTGCTGACCGAGTTAGTCTCCGCGGTTTTAATGTCTTTGTTGATACTTAAAGCGTTAGCATAGGATATAGATTTTTTTGGGAGGGTTTGTATTAGTGAGTCTGTTTTGAAATGTGCGAATGATGTAGATATTAAAGGTTCATTTAGTTTGAAATTTTCATTTGTTTGTGAATGGGTTTTGTTGATTTTTTTTTATCTGTTATTTCATTTTTTTCTCCCGAAATACTGTTGACAGTCTCTGGTGATACAGCAGCGAATTTGGTGACCTCTGGTGATTTAAAAAAAATTTTTTTCCTTTCTTCAGATAGATTTTGCTGATATTTTATTTTTTGTTCCAAATTATTCTGAGTGTGTTTCACGGTTGTGGATAAATTGTGTTTATTTACTTCTCCTAAAGGAGTTTGGGAAATACGGTGAGTGTTGTTACTGTTTTCGTATGTATTATTAATATTGGCTGTTATTTCGCCCGATGGGAAACCAACGCTATTGCATATAACTGACGAAGTTTGTATAATTTCTTGCATTTTAATGTTGTCAGTAATTATTTGGTGCTTAGCATTGCTAATGGGAAGGTTTTTGATCTCAGATGGAGCCTGAGATTTGTTATTATAGCTATGAAGATTTCGGCTATCGTTTCTGTTGAACGACTGAGTGTGACAATTTAAGTTTGAATTGCTATGTATATTATCTATATCATTATCACATTCCATTTTTAAATATATAAAACTTCTCTTACCTTGTATTTAGGGGTTTGGAATGGGGTTTGATACCCCCTTTCCTGCTGATTTCAATTTTGATGCGAGCTATCGTTCACGTTGTTTGCTGTTTAAGAACCGGAAATGATCTATATAAGTAGAGTTTATTATTATTAGTTGAAATATAATTTAAAAAGTTTAAAAATATAAATCACTTTTCATTCGAGTTTAAATAAAAGAAAAGTCATCTTAAAAAACTAAATAGTAAATTGTATTAAAATATACGTGCGTATATATGTGTGATTGTCAATAATAGAATAAATGTATGCGTAATAAATGTTATTATAAATAAATGAAAGTTAAATAAGATTATCATTAAAAACACAGTGATGGCTATTAAGTTAAATAAAGATTTTAAAAAAACCACACTAGTGATGGGCTACTAATTAAAGATATAAAAACAACACATTTATAAAAGCTACTACTAATTAAACAATCTTCAAAAACACATTGTCAAAGGATTAGGAATTTCGACAACACACATTGCCGGAGGATATTAAAACAAAAACCCTTCGCATATTTAAATAGCCAGATTTTTATCAGTTTGAGTTTCAGCCTAGTTTCCAGTGACAGTCTTGTTTCAGTTCAGATAACAGTGCAGTTTATATTATGTATCCAGAAACAGAAATGGGGTGTTGAGCAGCTTTTGGGAATATACGCTCTTACTTCAGCCCTTTAGTCCAACAAAATATCAAAACCTGCCCATGAAATAATGTCTGCATAACAGCTCAGAAATCCTCTGCCAATGTTCAACTGTCTCCAAGAATAAAACCAATGGATTAGCATCAAATCTCTTCAAGAAACATCAAATCTAACCGATTAGATATACTCTATCAGAAGCAGCCAACAACAAGCAATATCCACATTCCAAAAATCCTAGGTAAAACATTTTATTATTCTCATTTATATATAGTAGCCACCGCTGTAATTTGTAAATCCTACAGAGACAAGTAATTTGAACTCTATAATCATGCATAAAATGAACTATTGATGTGTGTGTTTGTGAATGTTAGATAATTTATCAATGTCAAATATTATTTATGCTTTTCATAAGATATATATTATAGTGTATTAACACTTTCACCAATGATTATATAATTGGCCGAATGAGTTAAAAATCAAAACTTTTAATTGGCCAACTCACAACTTTAAGAAAATCTATTGTTAAAATAGATTCACTTTTAATAATATAAATACATTAGTTTTGTTTGTAAAAAGTATATTAATAATTTGTCAGATTATGAAAGTAAACGAGTCTTTTCAAAAATAAAATTTGATTTATAATTTAAAAAATATTCAATTGCGGTGAAATAAAAGTAACCGCTATTTGACCAACCAAAAAGATTGCTGACGTAATTTTTTTTTTTTCACTTTAACATTATGATAAATATGTAGCAATAAATAAATAATTCTTGGTAATATCTTAACTATTTTTCTAAAATAGTTTGATTTTTAGTATTATTTTATCAATAATAATTTGTAATTCAATTCAAATATTGTTTAAAATGTTGTAAACATTCATTTATCATTTTCGTAATAAAAATCAAAACGAACGTAACTTTTTACTTTTTGGCAGCCATTTCCCTTTCTGACAGAAGTTGGACAGCCAATAAGATTCAAGAAAAGGTGATGAGGAGGTGGTGCTTTGGTTTTGTTTGACATATATGGTCATTTTTATTGATTTTTTACTTGTAAAATAATTCTGAAGAGGGCACCATCTTACAGAACTTTTGATTTTCTTTCAAATGATGTATAATATGTATACTTGGGATAAAAAGTAGCCGATTTAGAGTGACATCAAATCTTCTCGTTTTTTTACAAGTCAGGCAGTTAAAGCATTAATTTAAAATGTGCGTGTGTTATATTAGTTAAAAAATTATAAAGATGTTTAAATTTAGTAAATTAATGTTAGTTAATAAATTGTCTTGAAACTTAAACTTTATTTGTCGGTCAATTCTTTTTATCAATTCCTTCTACTAATTCTTTTATTAATTCTTTCACCATTAATTATGTATAATCTGTTAGTGATTACAAATAGCTGAGCTAGTCGTGGGTATTTAAGCATTGAGTTAGTGGCCATTGCTCAAAGTGTGTTATTTATTCATTCTTGAAAAGATAGCTGGCGCCCGTGTTTATACACAAACAAAAAAAAGTGCTTTGAACATGGTGTAGAACTCAACAGCCGAGAAGAAGTTATGTCCTGGAAATGTAATGCTAGTTATATATATTTTATGGCTATCGTTTGGGCATACATACTCTCCGAGTATGTTCTTCTCTGCCTAAGAGACCGGTGTTTCGATAGACCCATATTCGAACCCGGTACAATATATATATATATATACGTACAAGCTTATTCTAAAGGTTTTATATATATAAGTTAATAATTTTATTATTTTTAATTTTTTAAATTTTTTTAGCTAATATTGTATATATTTTTAATGTAATAAATGGGTTATTTCCTATTTTCATATACTTTAAAGTGTAGACATGTATTTATGTATTTATATTTACATTCTCAATCCAATATAGTTTTGATATAGTCTTGATAAATAATGCTGTTGTTTTTTTTTTTTGCATTATATGTCATTATCCAAAGAGAAAAAAGAGAAATATATTAATGAAAGTATTTTCATTACAATGTAAGTAGTCTACATGTCAATATAAAGAACCCAAGGGTTTTTATTTTATACATTCACAGAGAAATAAGAAAGATCTTTATCTTAAAAGGTTTCTTTAAAAAAAATAGACTAAAAAAAATGATAAATACTGAATTATTTTTACTTTCTACTACTATGAAATAAAAAAATTGAATTCAGTCTGACTTTTTTAACATAATCATTTAAAAATATATCCTAAATATATCATTGACATCATTAAAATAATTATGAAACTGAAATGAAACAGGGTTGGGCATTCTGCTATAAGAGATAATAATTGATAGTTTGTTGAATATTTAAACTGAATCCCAAAAGATTACACAAATGTAGAAAAAAAGCTAAGGATAAAAAAACTGGATTAAATTTAAAAATACCTTTATCCTAAAGTATATAGATAATAATTGGAAGTGATGTTGTTGATGATGATATATACAAATACAAAGAACAATTGTTTAGGTCTGAGTTTAAAAATCTCAAGTCCAGCAGTCAAGTTTATATTTCATATTTTTTACACACACATAATTTGCCGAAGCTCATGTGTTTAATTGTCAACTGAATGTATTTAACTGTCAACTGACAAAATGACACTTACCTTACATGTAATCCCAAAAACTGATAAGGCAGATAAGTTTGTGTGACCCTATCTGTAAAAGAAAAATTTTATTCATTGAAGATGTAAGCAAAGCCTCACAGAAATGGGTCAATTTAATATTATCAAAACAGCATTATTAAATATTCATTTTAATAACTTTGCAAATGTTCAAAATCTTGTAATATGTAATAATAAAAATATATGAAATTAAATATTATGTATTAAAAGGTAAAATCCCTTCATTTGTCACATGAACAACCTTAAAAACTTCGAAGAAACTTTATGTCATGGGCAAATTTCAATGAGGCATTATTTATACAATGAATACAATTTTATTTTCATAATGATGTCTAAAGTTGTCTATCATTTATATTCTTCAAGCAAAGAGTTATTTATGTTGGTGGATTGATAATTAGACATATGAGAGTGTGTGAAAGTTATAAAGATCTTCCATCTCAACATATTTACTTAATATTTAACATCATAGATATTTTTTAATATTACATGTTAGAAAGTCTTTCAATGTTTGCAAGGTTATGACATTGAATGTGCTTTGAAAATGTTAAGTTGTGCTAATTTCAGTGAGATTTTTTTTACATTTATAATGAGTAAAATATATTCTCACAATTAGCAGTATTTACAAATTGTCTTCTGAATAAAATTTGTAACCACAGGCAAATTGGCATCTTTTTGTTTGATTGGTAGTTACATGCATGAGTTTCTGTGAAATATTGTCTGCATTCAGCTGGAGATATTCACTTTCAATACCTTTATATAATATTTAACATTATACATTTTTACTATTAAAACGTTTATATTATATTCTTTAATATATATATATATATTGTGACAGATATACTGTCTTTCATATATTTATGCAAAAGATCCCCCCCCCATTCAATAATGTCTAGCGTGATTCAGTCTAATTGGAAACGCAATAAAGTTGTGATTCGTTGAAAATGAAAAATAAAATCATATTTTTGGTTTTTAGTATTGATGGATTTAAATAAAATGTTATATCGTCTTATTTTATATTTTTTTTTTATCTGTCTCAATAAAAAAAAAAAGAGAAATTAATTATCCAATCATTAAAAAGAAAGAAAAAAGATACTTGGGTTAAACTGAGGCAGTATTCAAATTAGACACGTCGTTGAAGAAAAAAAAGAAAGAACTTTTTTTTTTCGTCTTACACAGAGAGCTTTAACAAATGTGAAAATGAAAAAAAGGGGTTTTACTAGAGAAATTATAATAAAAATGGAATAAATTAGAAGCTCCACTCTCTCCACACTATGCCATGACTCTCCATAAATGAAATAGTCCGCCTTCTTCTTGAATAAACTGGACTGCAAAACTGGAAGGTAATTTTTATAAAATACTAAAACATATTTATCATATGTTATGAAGTGAATTTACAAAACTGTTGCATATGTTTTGTTTAATAAAATATTAAGACACCTTTATTATAGCTTTATATTTGACTAAATTATAAATGCTTTAATTGTTAAATTATAAATGCTCCACAAGCCAAA
This sequence comes from Epiperipatus broadwayi, assembly GCA_028023455.1. Classification (NCBI taxonomy): domain Eukaryota; kingdom Metazoa; phylum Onychophora; class Udeonychophora; order Euonychophora; family Peripatidae; genus Epiperipatus; species Epiperipatus broadwayi. The sequence continues at coordinate 2,097,376 of JAQFVV010006346.1, forward strand.
CAGAATTTATGTATAAGAATGTAGCTTTATATTTGACTAAATTATAAATGCTTTAATTGTTAAATGAATTATTGAATAAATCACAAATGCTATACTACTTTTAAGCCTCTACACATAAATGAATTCAAAATGAATTATTGTATAAATCATAAATGCTATACTACTTCTAAGCCTCTACACATAAATGAATTCAAAATGAATTATTGTATAAATCATAAATGATATACTACTTCTAAGCCTCTACACATAAATGAATTCAAAATGAATTATTGTATAAATTATAAATGCTATACTACTTCTAAGTCTCTACACATAAATGAATTCAAAATGAATTATTGTATAAATCATAAATGCTATACTACTTCTAAGCCTCTACACATAAATGAATTCAAAATGAATTATTGTATAAATCATAAATGCTATACTACTTCTAAGCCTCTACACATAAATGAATTCAAAATGAATTATTGTATAAATCATAAATGCTATACTACTTCTAAGCCTCTACACATAAATGAATTCAAAATGAATTATTGTATAAATCATAAATGCTATACTACTTCTAAGCCTCTACACATAAATGAATTCAAAATGAATTATTGTATAAATCATAAATGCTATACTACTTCTAAGCCTCTACACATAAATGAATTCAAAATGAATTATTGTATAAATCATAAATGCTATACTACTTCTAAGCCTCTACACATAAATGAATTCAAAATGAATTATTGTATAAATCATAAATGCTATACTACTTCTAAGCCTCTACACATAAATGAATTCAAAATGAATAATTGTATAAATCATAAATGCTTTACTGCTTCTAAGATTAAATGAATTCAAAATGAACTATTAAATGAATTCGAAATGAACTATTATTGAATCAGAATAATCCCAAACTTCTTCTCACAAAGGAATTAATGAACTATTGTTGAAATTGCAAATTAATTGTTGTTTAATAAATATTTTGTTACTAAAAATTAAATTGGTTATCCAGTTGTCCAGTTTTGTTTTGTTTTATTGCATCACTCATCAATTATAGCACTGGTTCATGAGAATCTCATGCCTTCTGAGCTACGTCTGACATAACTTGACCTAGGCCAGTCAGGTTGTAGTGAGATGGAACTCTAATGGCGCTGTTTGGAAAACCAAACATATAAATGTTTAGATGTTCCCAGTCTCTATTGTACTACATCCTCTGATGAGCAGGAAATATTGTTGTAGGTGCCATTAACATCTGCATTAGGAATGTCAATTGATAGTTCCTTCCTACAAGATGCTCATCAGAAAATTGTTACAACTGATGTAATAAAAGGGTTGTATGGCGGTCCGGTTACATTTGGTGCCCAACATGGGGCCCTATCTGGCATAGGCACCGGCTACATTTGTCGTCCAATTGTGAGACTTTATCCAGCTAGCCTAACCATAGGCACCTATTAATTTGCCACCCTACTGTGAAGCCTTATCTAGCTAGCCTACTCATAGGCATAAGCAGATCATGATTCTGTGATATGAACAGTGCATATGATGTAGTGATGTAATTTGTTCAGGAAGGATAAAAAAAATAAAAGTCTAAAAGAAAAACACAAAATGAATGGCATAAAGAATGAAACAGGCATTTCAAAGAAGATGGAGTAAGGTCATGGTGTGGATGGAGAGAGAAGCTCATTAAAGTTGAAATTAAAAAAATACCATTAAACTAGAATAAAATATTGATGAAAACCAGATCAAAATCAAAAAAAATGATGAATACAGAAAGCATAGAGGATCTTCCTGAGAAAGAAGATAAACAAAAAGCTAAAGCAGATGAGGAATCAAAGAAAACAGAGGAGACGTCTACATTGGCCCAGTTATTGGAATTTATAAAAGCAGACCAAAAGAAAAGAGATAAACAAAGAGAAGAAGATAACCAAAAATGGGATAAACAAAGAGAAGAAGATAACCAAAAAAGGGATGAACAAAGAGAAGAAGATATCAAACAGAGAGAAGAAGATAACCAAAAAAGAGACAAACAAAGAGAAGAAGATAAAAGACAAATTATGGAAGCAGTCAAAAATCAGAATGAAAAGTTTGAGCAAATAATTGGGCAAGTAAATGATCAAATATTGAAAATAAAAGGAGATGTCATGAATGAAGTTAAAGGCTCACTAATAGAGCAAGAAGTCAAAATGACTCAAATATGTGAGACCATGGATACAAAGATAATAAAAATTCAAGAATCCATGCAGGAGAAAGTGGATATATTGACCACCCAGATGAGGAAGATGGAAATGAAAGATAGCAATATATTGCCTAGACAAAAGGAGGCAGAAACAATCCCAAAAGAAAGCCAAAAGGAAAATCGCCAAGTTAGTTATGAAGTCCCTCCACCCAACCAGATGTCCGGAATTGTGAACCAATTCCTAAAAATCAGAACTTTCTCTGGGAGCTGCAATGAAGCACCGATAGAATATATAAAAAGCTTGGAGAGATATTTCACTATTAACGTATTATCAGAAGAGGCAAAAATGGCAATCGCGTGTAGCCACCTCCAAGGAACAGCACAGGCATGGTGGGATTCACTGTTTGCCCAACCTACAAGTTTTGATGAATTTAAAGGGGCGCTAATGAATTGTTACTGGAGCGATGAGTGTCAAGAGGGGATTAAATATAAGGTGTCCCAGGAGAAATGTCCTCCTGGAGAGCTTTATACACCATTCTTTAGAAGACAGGTGGCCAAGTTGAGAGCCTTGACGTCTGATCCTCTATCTGAACTCCAGATCATTAGGTTAATACGACACAGCTTTCCAAATTATGTAGAAAGAATGTTAATTGGGACTGATCGTCGATCCATCGAGCAGGTTGCTGAACTATTAACAGCCTATGATAGTTGCGGTACCTCAGCAACCAAAGAAGGAGGAACAAGACAACCACAAAATAAACCTCCCCATAGAAGGGATAATGGGCCTAACATAGGAACCATCAGATATAAAAGGAAAATACCTCCTCGGCAATATGGCAACAACAACCCACCACCATGGTATCAGTACCAAAGAAATCAGACACCACCGTGGAAAAGGCAAAGACAATATTCGACAGGCAATGTGCAGAGCCCTTACCAAACCTGAGTTGTCAGAAGATCAAACAGTGATGATAACCTGCAAAGAAGTGTGGGTACAACTACTGAACCGCAGAGAAAAGAACAAGAGGGAAGCCACCACGATGACATCTGGCCTAACAAACATCCAAAGATGGGATGAGAAACGGATCCAAAAAAATTAAATTATGAAGAGTTAAACAGGATAGGACCTCGATAAATGATTCCTCGCCCAGGGGTCCTAATATTAAGCCGAGGAATCAAGCGATAAGTAATAGAAAATACTCAATGGCTAATATGATTTGTGATTGGGAAGAGAAAGTTTCTCAATATAATATGCAGCAATGCCCTAAAATTAAAATAATGCTGGAGGGTATTGTTGTTGAAACTCTGTTGGATTCTGGGAGTCAGGTATCCGTGATATCTGAAGAGTTGTATAACCAAATGAAATTGTTAAATCCTGACCTTCGAACCCTACCACTCAAGGCAACTCAAGTTACATTGGCCAATAATAGGAAAGCTCGGGTGGAATCCAAACAGATATGGATTCAAATATGGATAGGAAAAATCCATATTAATCATGCCTTTCTGATAATGAGGGGTCTAATACATGAAGCTTTGGTGGGAGCAGATGTAATGCATCGAATTCATTGCATGTTGGACTTTCAGAGGTGTCAAGTCATATGTGGAGATGAGGTCATACCCTTTACACTGCGGGAGGCACATCATTCAATGGAAATGGGTTGTGTTCAGAAAGATCCACCATGGCAAATGATTGAATCGAAGAATCAAGAATCTTCATTAATCAAAGAAGAGCAACAGCAGATAGAAAGGCTCCTGAGAGAATATCAAGTTATTTTCTCAGAAGTACCAGGGATTATTCATGGGTATGAACATCGAATAAAAGTGACGGATGAGCAACCATACCAGTCCCGGTCATATCCTGTACCCTATCAGTATAAACCAGAAGTGGAGAAGCAATTGACAGAAATGCTAAAATGGGGAATCATTTCTAAATGTTCATCCCCTTTCAACAATCCACTAGTAGTCGTAAAAAAAAAGATGGTACTGCCCGTTTATGCTTGGATGCACGTCAACTGAATAGAATAACAGTGCCAGATCGTAATATACCACCTCCAATTTATGAGTTATTAATAAAATTTCGAGGGAAAAATATCTTTACCACCCTTGACCTTACAGCCAGTTACTGGCAAATCAAATTGCACCCTGAAGACAGAAGATATACGGCATTCCAGTACAATGGATATTCGTATCAATTTAACAGGATGCCCTTTGGGTTGAAAAACAGTGGTTCTGGCCTAATGAAGTGTCTAGATAGAGTGTTGTCGGATGAGATTAAACGAATTGTAACAATGTATGTTGATGACGTGGTCATTGCATCAAAGAATTTGGAAGAACATATCCAACATTTACGACTTTTTTTTAAAGAGTGTAAAGAAAAGGGAATAAAAATTAACATAAAGAAAAGTACATTGGTAGCAGAGGAGGTAAAATTTTTGGGTCATATCGTCAACAAACAGGGCATTAGCCCCCAGTACGAAAAGATACAGGCTATTCAAGAGTTTCCAAGACCCAAAACAAAGAGGCAAATTAGATCCTTCCTTGGGCTTTGTAACTTTTATAATAAATTTTATAAGGATTTTGCCCTTGATATGGAACCCTTACTTCAATTAATATGGAAGGATGCACCGTGGAAATGGGGTGGCGAGCAAGAAGAGAACTTTGGATCAATTAAGAAGAAATTTCTGAGGCAAGTAATGTTAACTTACCCAGACTTTAATCATCCATTTTATCTTCAAACGGATGGCAGCGGTTATGGCCTGGGAGCTACCCTATTCCAAGTTCATGAAGATAATCAACCGAGAGTTTTATATTTTATTAGCCGATTATTGAAGGGTCCAGAGCTGAACTATACGGTGACAGAGAAGGAGGCTCTGGCAGTTATATGGGCATTTCAAAAGTTTCGCCAATTTCTCCTTGGGTCACAAGTGATTGTTATTTCGGACCACAAAAGTTTAGAATTCCTGAACCACAGTTACTTGACCAATAGCCGTTTGGTGAGGTGGAGCTTGTTGCTTCAGGAATTCGATTATACAGTCCAATATTGTAAAGGGTCAGACAATGTAGTTGCAGATGCATTGAGCCAGAACCCTATTAAATTGGAACAACAACATTTGTGTGCAGATAATGTGTACATTGCGGCTGCATGTCTAAGCAGTACGGAAGATGTTGAAACCAGTTTATACCAGTTAGAAGATTGTCAGACAGAGGACGCATATTGTAAGCAAGTGTTAAAAAAAATTGAAAAGCAGAAAAGGAGACTGAACCAAGAAGCTGACCCAACGGGAGAACAATGGAAACGATATGCAGTAAAAAAAAGGTTTTGCAATATTGCATCAATACTTCTACTGATCAATGGCGAATTGTGATACCTATAAAAATGCGCCACCCACTTATTATGTACACCCATAGATTATATGGACATTATGGAGCAGAAAAGACTTACCATGTGTTACGAAATTGGTTCTATTGGCCAAAGCAGTATAAAGAGATAGTATCATTGATAAAGGGGTGTGAAATTTGCCAAAGAACCAAGCCACTGAATAAATCATATTCAGGGTCTTTGAACCCAATTCTTGCAAAAGAACCTAATGAAATTCTGGCAGTGGATTATTATGGGCCCCTGCCCCCATTTCGTCGGATGAGGTATTTGATGGTAGGATATGACATATTCTCCAAATGGGTAGCTGCATACCTTATACCTCGGGCTAATGCCCGAAACACTATAAAAGTGTTACAAAACCAACATTTTAGCAAAGTGGGAAAACCACAGACAATCATCTCTGATCCTGGCACTCCATTCGTCTCTACTGAGTGGAAGAAATGGATCAGCAAGGAGAATATAAAGCACATACTGACATCTATTCGCAACCCTCAATCCAACCCATGCGAGCGTGTGATGCGGGAGCTGGGTCGGTTATTCAGGGTGTACTTGAATGCAAATCACCGGGGATGGGTGGACCAGGTCCGAAGAGTAGTCAACTATATAAACTGGACGCTAAATTTGTCAACAGGTTTCGCGCCTGTGCAACTTCATTATGGGAAATCTATACCCATGCTTTATCGTACAAAAATCCCAATAGTATCAGATATTATTGATAAGAAGAAGGATCAAGAAAAAGCCCTTCAACAATTAAGAAAGAGTGGTGAGACGTGGAAGAAGAAATACATGAGCTCATCTCATTCATTTCAAGTGGGAGATCAAGTGATGGTTCGAGGATATCCAGTAAGTTATCCTGAACGAAACATATATAAGAAGTTTCAGGATATTTATGAAGGCCCATATACAATAGTGAAGAAATACGGGAATAATGCGTTTGCAGTAACAGAAGCAGGAAAAGAAAAAGGAACATTCAACGCAAGGCTGTTACGACCCTTTATAGAGATAGCTGATGGAAAAAGTTTGTGAGTGTGATGTAGTGATGCATGAACTTGTGTTTTTCATGTTGAGATGGTGGATGATTGAGCGGAGCTGCTTGGATGCATTGTGTTATGATGCTCCGAAGTATATGCTCAGCACTATCCCGACCTGGATGTTGTGCTTCAAGAGTAGTCCAGCAGTGTGTATATATAGGTCTCATGGATAGACCTTGGTCTCATGGATAGGCCAAATCATAGCCCCTAAGACTCACTGGAGCTGAGCAGGGTTGGCTGAATGCCAAATTGATTTTTTTTTTTTCTGGCTCCTATTCTTGGTTGGATGATGATTCTAGGTACAAGAGAGGTAGTGCTTAAAAATGAGATATTTTCTCGTGACGTCATGAGGCGGTGTGTACTGGTAGTTTGTGCTTGGCCATCTATTTGTCCCTGCATTGGAGGCTATGGTTCATGTATTCGCTTTTCCAGCTCATCTTACCCATTCATCAGCATATCTAAAACCAGTACTGAGAAATAATGTGTATAGTATATGGAATGAAATCGTACTTCCAGGTGATTTCATCCCAAAAATTGGTGAGGGGTAATGTGACAGATATACTGTCTTTCATATATTTATGCAAAAGATCCCCCCCCCATTCAATAATGTCTAGCGTGATTCAGTCTAATTGGAAACGCAATAAAGTTGTGATTCGTTGAAAATGAAAAATAAAATCATATTTTTGGTTTTTAGTATTGATGGATTTAAATAAAATGTTATATCGTCTTATTTTATATTTTTTTTTTATCTGTCTCAATAAAAAAAAAAAGAGAAATTAATTATCCAATCATTAAAAAGAAAGAAAAAAGATACTTGGGTTAAACTGAGGCAGTATTCAAATTAGACACGTCGTTGAAGAAAAAAAAGAAAGAACTTTTTTTTTTCGTCTTACACAGAGAGCTTTAACAAACGTGAAAATGAAAAAAAGGGGTTTTACTAGAGAAATTATAATAAAAATGGAATAAATTAGAAGCTCCACTCTCTCCACACTATGCCATGACTCTCCATAAATGAAATAGTCCGCCTTCTTCTTGAATAAACTGGACTGCAAAACTGGAAGGTAATTTTTATAAAATACTAAAACATATTTATCATATGTTATGAAGTGAATTTACAAAACTGTTGCATACGTTTTGTTTAATAAAATATTAAGACACCTTTATTATAGCTTTATATTTGACTAAATTATAAATGCTTTAATTGTTAAATTATAAATGCTCCACAAGCCAAACAGAATTTATGTATAAGAATGTAGCTTTATATTTGACTAAATTATAAATGCTTTAATTGTTAAATGAATTATTGAATAAATCACAAATGCTATACTACTTTTAAGCCTCTACACATAAATGAATTCAAAATGAATTATTGTATAAATCATAAATGCTATACTACTTCTAAGCCTCTACACATAAATGAATTCAAAATGAATTATTGTATAAATCATAAATGATATACTACTTCTAAGCCTCTACACATAAATGAATTCAAAATGAATTATTGTATAAATTATAAATGCTATACTACTTCTAAGTCTCTACACATAAATGAATTCAAAATGAATTATTGTATAAATCATAAATGCTATACTACTTCTAAGCCTCTACACATAAATGAATTCAAAATGAATTATTGTATAAATCATAAATGCTATACTACTTCTAAGCCTCTACACATAAATGAATTCAAAATGAATTATTGTATAAATCATAAATGCTATACTACTTCTAAGCCTCTACACATAAATGAATTCAAAATGAATTATTGTATAAATCATAAATGCTATACTACTTCTAAGCCTCTACACATAAATGAATTCAAAATGAATTATTGTATAAATGATAAATGTCATACTACTTCTAAGCCTCTACACATAAATGAATTCAAAATGAATTATTGTATAAATCATAAATGCTATACTACTTCTAAGCCTCTACACATAAATGAATTCAAAATGAATAATTGTATAAATCATAAATGCTTTACTGCTTCTAAGATTCTTCTCTTAAATGAATTCAAAATGAACTATTAAATGAATTTGAAATGAACTATTATTGAATCAGAATAATCCCAAACTTCTTCTCACAAAGGAATTAATGAACTATTGTTGAAATTGCAAATTAATTGTTGTTTAATAAATATTTTGTTACTAAAAATTAAATTGGTTATCCAGTTGTCCAGTTTTGTTTTGTTTTATTGCATCACTCATCAATTATAGCACTGGTTCATGAGAATCTCATGCCTTCTGAGCTACATCTGACATAACTTGACCTAGGCCAGTCAGGTTGTAGTGAGATGGAACTCTAATGGCGCTGTTTGGAAAACCAAACATATAAATGTTTAGATGTTCCCAGTCTCTATTGTACTACATCCTCTGATGAGCAGGAAATATTGTTGTAGGTGCCATTAACATCTGCATTAGGAATGTCAATTGATAGTTCCTTCCTACAACATGCTCATCAGAAAATTGTTACAACTGATGTAATAAAAGGGTTGTATGGCAGTCCGGTTACAATATATATATATATATATATATATAGTCTGTCAATTGACAAAAGTACTTTCAATTAATTATTTAATCCTCTTCAACTACTGTTAAATTCAAAAAAACCACAAAGATGTGATTAATGTTTCATTTTGTATTACAAGTAAAGTTAATATTTTAGTAAAAAAAAAAGTAATGTTCTATATCAAGTATTTTGTGGATGTATGTTATCATATATAGGTGAATGGAGATGCAGTACTAAAAGAGCATGAATTGTTATAAAAGCATGTAAAAAGTAAAAGTAATAATAATTTAATTACTGCTTCAGTTTTCAGAGATCTTAAAAGAACATGTAAATATAGTGTTAAGATTCTTTATGAAGACAGAAGCCATAATAAAATAAAAATTAGGCAATTTTTATAAATAGAAATGAAATGAATGTGATTAATAGACAAGCTGTTAACATTAAAATTTGGAATTTCTGGGATTTGAGTTGATAACATTTGCTTTTATTATGTTTTTTTGAATTTAGCAGCTGTTGAAGAGTGTTAAGTAATTAACCAAAAATATTTCTGCAGATTGAAAAACTGTATATAATCATTAATTACAGTTATATTTATTATTTATATTGTTATTACAATAGTTTTTTAATTAACAGACATTTTATTTTTATTATATATATAATTATAAGGGATTTAAACACAGACTTTCAAGCTCCTTTCAGCTATACATTTCCAATATATGTATTTCATGCTGAACCAGCACTCATCATTTGGTCCAGATCATTTGCTTTATATTAACATAGCAAATTTTTAAACTTATGAAATCTCCAAATCCCTTATTGTTACCAATATTATTGTCATGATCATGTTGATTTTAAATCAATGTGATCCCTCATGTATAATACCTTTTCTATTTTAATACACAAAAGATGGATGGGCAGAATACAAGCTGAAACTTTAATATTTGAATATAAGCTTAATTCATATACTTGGATTTTAGATACAAAGAAGACTTGAATACAGACTTTCAAGCTCCCTTCAGCTATCCACTTTATCTCATACAACCAATATTCATGACCATACACATGTGAAAAAGATAAATGATCTCCAATATACATATTTCATCCTGAACCAGCATTCATCAGTTGGTCAAGATCATCTCACACATACACATATATAATCAGTGCTCAATTTATATTAAGATAGCAAATTTTTAAACTTTAGTGAACAGGCTTCAATCTACTCCACCCTCTTACTCTTCAGCCATCCATATCATTGAAAACCTGATGAGAGAATGCCAAAATGCCTTATTGATGCCAATATTACTGTCATGCCCATGTTGATTTTAAATCACTATAACTCCTCATGTATAGGACCTTGTCCATTTAAATACACAGAAGAGGGATAGGAAGGATAAATCTTTTGAATAAATTACACCTAACATCATTTATTCAATGAACATCAGTCAACAGTAAATACTAAAAATCAAGAGTTGGATCATATCTGCCATCAAGTGATTAGTGAAAATCACTCAACTTAGAATTGTAGGGATCCTGAGTATTAGTGTTTCTGCTTTTTTGTATTTTTACAACAATCATTTTAAAGATTTCCATTAGCTAGTTAAGAAAATTTATTTTATTCCTTTTGTATTTATTTTTAAACATATTTTTTACTTTTATTGATAACTCCTGCAACAAGTCCTGAAGCTCTGAAGCATTAATTGGAAAAACAAATATAGATAAATTTACTCCATAAAATACTTCATTGTAAATCTACTATTAAAAACTTTAAAGATGGAATCAACATATCATACATCTATATCAAAATATAAAAACATTATCAATGCTAATGTTTTTGGTATCCTCATGTAATTTAATCAGTACTGTTATATTTTGATAAATATTATTCAACATGAAAATTATCCTAGTTTCATATTCTGATGGTATAAAGCTGTACTCACTTTAAAAATGTCTACAAAAATCAAATGACTTTTCAAAATTTATAACTTCAAGCATAATGGCAACTTATATTCATTGATCATTTTTATAATTTCTCTCAATGTTTGGATATTATCCATTATATTAAAATTTCATTTTTAAATCCATCTGGTTCTTTTGATTGGTTTGAATTCAAAGATTATTTTGAAGAAAGATTTTGTACAAAACTAATAAAAGATTGAAAGACTTGTAATTTCTAATATCTTCTTTGTCCCTTTTTTTAAATAATAATATTATTATAACATTTTCTTCCAATTATCATGTACAACTTTATCATTTCAAAGTTTGGTATATAACTTTGCCAATGATTTTTCTATTTCTTCACCTGCTTTTTTAAAAAAATATTGTTTATAATTCCATCATTTTCTGAAGCTTTCTCATCTTCTTAGATTTAAATTCATGTCTAAATTCTCTATTTAAAATGCTTGGCAATTAAGAAAATGTGGTAATTGTAGTTATTATTTTGTTTTCTTGTTGTTTATTACTATATAATTCTTTATAAAACCTTTTCTTACATTTCTTGATATCAACCATCTCAATAGAATAATTTCATCTTATTATTCTTAGGAGAACTTTTCTTTCAGTATAAAAAATATTGTTTATATTGACTTTAAACATTAATTTTGTGTTAAGATTTGTAGAAGTCCCTGCTGCCACATCTAGTTGTATAGTCTTAAGATTATGGCCTTAATATATATTACTTATTATGAATATGTGCTTAACAAATTATTAATTATAACTTTATATTTTTGTAACTTTTTATTTTCTTCTATAGCTTTCCTTACCAATTTATAATTATATTATTTATATTTATACCAATTTTAAAGAACTCCAAATATTCAATTGTTTTTAATGGATTCTTTTTAAATATCTATATATTTCATCTTTGCCCCATACTTTGTCTTATCTCAATTTACTGGTAAATTTTATTGCAGTTATTACTGTTGTAGTTTTTAATATATTATTATTGTCATTTATTGATTTCAGTTAAATTTCAATTATCTTAAAAATTGACCAATATTTAAAGTGATTAGTAAGGTCTATTTAAATTTATTAGAGTGTTTCTGAAAGTTAGGAATATAAGCTATCATTACTTTCCTTTTTAAATAATTTTTTTTTCTGTAATTTTGCAATGATGATTATTTCCTAGAATTAATTTATTAATGACATTGCAATCCTTATATGCATACTTTTTACTAGGCAAAATATAATTCAATTCTGCTGTTCTTTTATTTGAATATTTCTATGTCTATTGCTACTTAGCATTATTTTTTCAAAGAAAGAATTTGTAATATACAATATTTTATTTTCTGCAAACTTTTTTCTCTCTCTGTTATTTCTTCCACTATAATCAAATTTAATCTTTCAATCATTTTCCAATTCCTGAATTAAAGTATTTCATAATACATTTTAAAATATTGTTGGGTAATAAAAATACAGAAATATAAAAGTTTTCTACTTTTTCATCTTACTGAAAACTTGTTGGAGTATAAACTTAAATTATCTGCATTTAATATCTTCCATTAGTTTGAATAACTTTGTTATTTTTGTGATATATTATCAATCTCTACAATGTTGCTCTTGACTTTCTTATTTATAATGAATGGCATTCTATTTGTGCTTTCAATATTTATGTCTTTATAGTAAACTATGTGTCCACTTTTCAAATCAAATATCTACTCATTTTTTAAACTAAATTTTGTCTTCACTTCAAATTGAAGTACAATTATAAATTGCTAAATAAAATGCCATCACTAAATTACCCTATAAAAAATTCTTAATACCTTCTGTCTTCATTCATTCACTATTGCCCTGGCTGATGAGTTTATATTTCCTGAAAAAGGGACATAATTGAAGTTTTGTTTGTCATGATTATAAATTTCTAAAAAAATCATTCACACACAAATTCATCCGACCTTCTAGTCAACCCAACCATATTCACCACACTAGCTGATGCTTTTCAGGGATTAATCCATCTGTGTCCATTTATTATATAAAGAATCACATAGTAACAATGGTGTAGTATATAGAGTGGATATTATAAATTGGCCTATGACATATGTAAACCCAATGAAAAACAAAATATATTAAATAAATTTCGAAAAACAAATTCATGATATTGAGAACTTTACTATAATCACTTTTGAAATATGATTTTTTTCTACAGAACAGGCTTTTTCATACCTGCACTTATATATGTAATATATAGGGGTTTGAACTCAGATTTTCACATGACCCTCAATTATCCATGCTATCTCATACTGCTGATACACTTGATCACATACATGTTGAAAAGATAAATAATCACCAATAGGGGTATTTCATGCTAAACCAGCACTCATCATCATCTCTACACAGATATACAATCAAAGCTCAGCTTATATTAAGATAGCCAATCTTCATACTTTAATGGACATGCTTCAAACTATTCCACCCCACAACTCTTCAGCCATCTATTTCATTGAAAATCTGATGATGGAACGTTCTAAACCCAAACCCCCTATAATCACTTTTATAAAATAAAATTTGGAATGAATTATACAAACAAACAAAAAAACATTAATTAAATTAGCATTTAAACTGTAAATTGTCAATTAAACAATTTATAATTCATTTTTGTTTTTCATTAACGAATGTGTTCAAATAAAAAAAAAAAATCTAAGTAAAATCTAGTTCTGTGAGAAATACAATTCTTTAATAAAACATTTCTGTCTAAAAAGCATTTAAAATTCTCAGGAAAGTGGAATCTATCAAAAATTCTAAGACCTGAAAATGATATATGATCATAATTTTTCAAGTGATCAAAAAGAAAATTGTATTTTAATTCTAGATCTACGACGTCACAAAAAGAGAGTATCTTAAAAAGTACTGATGCAAAACCTCTTAAATTAGCATCACAAATAAACTGCTAATTTTTATAATAAACAGAAAAGGTCTGAAAAAATAAATAAATATTGCAATTGGTTGCATGGAAGGATTCAAAATTGAAATGGAATATCAATGAGTCTTAATGGAATAAAAGCATTACTATTAAAAAAAAAAAACCCTATACATTTATACATGACGTATATATATGCTTGCTTAAAATTTTATAAATATGTATGATCATTATGAAAGACCTCTTGATGCAATGGCAAATTATATTTCTAATATATCTATAAAATCTGGGTTTGATTCCAAAACAATAAATTTGATTTTTTTTTAAATTTTCAATAAAAATTTCTTGGAGTTGGGTCTGTAACGATCCAGCTAACCATTAGCTATTTGTTTCTAAATAATGCAAACGTTTTCAAGCTGTCATCATCTGAAAGTTAAAAATCCTGGTAAACAATGATTTCTCTTCCACTACATGTCTATTGTTGTTATTAATTTACTGTATTTTTTTATATTTTTTAATCTATAGCTTTTATCTTTTCTATCATTCCAGAAAACTATCAACACTTCATCTAATAAAAATGTATTCCTTAAAATCTCTTAATGTCCAATTTATAATTTAGCTATTCATTTCATCTCATTTTTTTGCTAACAGTATATCAAGCTCAGCTTCTTTCAACCTCTTTGTCCTTTGAATTTTATTTTTCAGTCCATAATTAGTCCAATAGACATTATTTTGTTTTTTATAGTGTGATCTGCAATTTGTATATTTCTTTTTTATAAGGTGTCCAAGTCTCATATTCATAAATAACTTATTGGTAAAATATATTTATTAAAAACTTTCTGCTCTCAATTACATAAGATTATTTTTTTAAAAAATAGTATTATGTCTTTATTTCTCATTAACATTGTTCAATTAAGTTTAATTCAGTAATACATTTATCAAATTTTATGCCAAATCTATCTATTTTCATATATATGATAGCCCTAACATAGAAGTAACATCAGAAATGAAAAACATTTTTCTGCTATTAAGGAGAAATCTGGTTTATAAATTATTTTCTCATCTATTAAATTAACAAAGCATGATATTCTGGAAAAAAATGATTTAATATAACCAGCAATTATCTAGAAAGCTAGAATACAAGTTTTTACAAGACTTTATATGTTAATGAAAAATCTGAATTAAATAAGATGAATGCTATTTGGAAAAAGTTATTGAAGAAAAAATATTTTTAAAAATTCTGCAATCAATAATCTTTCCAAAATGGAAAGGAAGATAAGAATAAAATATTTAAAAACAGAACATTATTATAATTCAAGAAAGAAAAAATTCTGAAGGTGCGTTTAAGATTGTATGAAAATGTTAGCCATTTTTAAATTTGTCCCTCACCCTCTTATAAAACAGTTTTATTTGATTGTTAACTTATATTTTAATGAAATTTTTTTAGCCAGACTTATATGGCATAACAAAGAAATAAAACAGATGAATGTTTTTTCCAGATATTTGGTAAGTTTAATCAAGATAGTTTAAAGTATAACAATGGAAGTTCCAGTCAAATAGTCATAAATAATTTTATTTTATTTATGAAAGCATTTAAGTTAACACAAAAGGTTTAAAGTCATCACTAAAAGCAAATCTTTTAAAAGTCAGCTTTCACTATATTAAAAAGTTAGAAATCATTTGCAAATTAGTTTAACATGCATTTTTTAAAGAAATATTTTATCTTTATCGAAGAAGCGTACTATACATATAAAAAAATTTGATATAGGATTTATAAATTTGGAAAAAGATACCATCAGTCCACTGCAGAATGAAGGTTGCTCCAAGTTTAGTCCAATTTTTCTAATCTTTGGCCTCTCTTCTCTTTGATTCATCAAAAAACTTCCTATTTCATCAACCATGTCTCAGGTGATTTCTTTCTATATCTTTTATAAATTCTTAGGGTTAAATTTAAGACTTCAACTGTCTATTTATTATTATTATCTTTCTATCAATATGTCCAAAACAGTTTCATTTCAGTTTTTTAATTCTGCCAAAAATGTTTATTAGGTATTAAATCAATTCAGTATTGTAGGAGTTAAATAAACACAGTTTTTTACTATATAAGAGCACACCTCTTGAAAGTGCTCAGCAGACAAATTTAACTATAAAAGTAAACAGTAGCTTTGCAGTTTAGGTGTTGCCAGTGCCTATATTGCTTTACTATAATTTTGGCCTGCAAAGTTCTCAAAACAAGTTTGTATTGCAACATTAGATAAAATAATGCAGCAGGATGATGATTTATTTTTTTTTGGAAATATTTAGATCATATTGACTTTATAGTGGAATGAGCCTTTTATTAACATGACATTACTTTGCAATGATGAAAGTGATTGTTTGAATTAAAGAACAAATTGTATGTATCTCACAATGAAAACATATATTAAAGTTGTATTCAAACAAAAGTGAGTTCTATATTTTATATAGGCAAACTATAATTAGGATAGACAAGTTATAAATGTATAATATAAATAAGTTATATCAAATAGATTGCATATATCAGAGCAGGCATATAAATATAAGAAGTTTATTATAAACTAATACATATATCCAAATGTAATTATTTGCCAGAATAAGGTACTATAAAGTAAAGCATATATATGAACGTGGGTATAAAAAGAGTAAGATATAATAAATATGGATTCTCAATTATATTTTATAACAAGCTATAAATACCTTGGCCATAGATTAATCAAGTAAAATCAATATAATTTATAGCATAATAGTGCAATAAGTTTTTAATTTCAGACAAAACATTATAATAAGACTGAATGAACCTCCAATTGCATCACTGAAGTTTTAGTTTCCATATCCACAGAAAAGTTGCTTTCTTTTCCTTAATTTGTAGGCAGTTAGAGAGATTAAAGTAAAATATCATAACTTGAGAAGATGTTAATTGCTTGAATAAGTTCTCCCAAACAATTGGTTGTAGGATTCAGCAAGCAAAATAATATTAGTGTGACCAATTTATAGTGATGATGAAGAAGTGACCATTATGCTTTCAAAACTTTCCCTTTTACACTCCTTTGAGAGTAAAATGTAATTCCAACTAGGACAGTTAGAAGAAACGGGGGAGTACTACAATTGACAGGAATTTAGAACATTTGCACCAGAAATGATTTACATATAATTTAAATAAGTACACAGAAAAGATTTTAAGTGTTTTTTAAACCTTTCATGTGACTATTTCGAGGAGACCCCATGGCTAATTTAATGGCCACAAAATTTCAAAATACGATTTTTGAACATAACATGTGCCATCTCTTGGTCAATTTTGGTCACAATTGCTTTATTTTAGCCTTATTTTATAGGAAATTCAAAATTTAAAATTGTAGTTCTAAAAATGTCTGCATATAGCGTTATATTTTTTTAAAAAAAAATTTCTTTGCTAGCTATTTGGGAGTTAGACCCATCTCTTATTCTGATTGGATACTTGCCAAATCTTGAAATTGGGTTATAGATGTTTCTAAATCACAAAGACAGAAACTAAACCAAGAAGTTCTACACGTTCATAATTGATTTTTAAGTAAACAAATATCTTTATTGTAATTTTTTATATTCATAAATAACATTTTGCATAACTTTATTGAAATATAAAGTTTGATTCGAAAAATTTTAAATATTACAAGAAAAATACATTTGGAAAAATAATCGGTAATAAAAAACAATTCACGCTACAAACCGTAATCAGGCATTTCTAAATGAAAAATTCAGAATTGAAAATGAAATGTAATACACTTTCATATTTTGAAGTAAATAATTATATCTATCAAGATTTTTCATTACTTTATGGAAATATAAAGTTTGATTCCAAAAATGTTAAATATTACAAGAAAAATAAGCGTGGACAAAATCATCGTGGTGGTTCACACTAACGTAATTTCCATAGTAGGCATTTCTAAATGACAAAAACAGAGATAAAAATTAAAGGTTTTACACATTCATAATTGATTTTGTAGTAAATAATTACATCTATTGTAATTTTTTACATTCATAAATAAGATTTGATGTTACTTTTTCGAAATATAAAGTTTGATTTGGAAAATTTTAAATTTACAAAAAAAATAAGCATGCTGGAAATAAAAAGAGAATTATTTTGACAGCTGGAGAACTGAATAACGACACAGTTATTGGTTGGAATATAATTCTTTTGTTTTACTGCTGGCTATTTTTTAAACATTTTTCTTGTATTTTTCTTCAGTTATTAACATTATTTTTAATTTTTCATTACATTTAACCAATTTGAATCTAAAATTATTCAATTTTTAGAAGCTGAATTAAAAAAATTCTGTGTATTTTAGATTAATATTTTAACAATAGAAACCGGCTGGAAATGAAATGGACGAATAATATTGTTCTCAGATTTAAACAGTGGATCAATACAAAAATTAGACAAAAATTAACTCTTTTAAATAAGTTAAAAGAATCAGTAATGTTTTGAAAGTTTTATTTTGCATCAATAGATTATTATTATTTACAGTTACAAATAGTTTTGATTTTTTTTTAAAATTTTAGTGAAAACTTTGATTTTGATTACATTACTCTTTTGATACCTTTGATTTATTGCACTCATTATTATTTAGATGTTCAGATTATGAAATATAATTAATGTTATAAGGATCTTTTTTTGTTTTCACAACATATGTTATTGTGGAATGAATTATGGATGAAATGTTTTTATTTGAAATATAATGAATAATATAATATAAATAGAGATGAATGTTTATTTTATGTCAATAAAATATCATTAGTGTTTATTTAATATATGTGCATTATTATATATTTTTTTGATATTGAAGTTATTTTTTTTTTTTTTGTTATTATTATTGTTTGTTAAAGTTTGACTTTCAACTAAGAACACTGTTGGATTTAAAAAATAAAAGGAAATTTTGGATTGCCATAGAGATGTGACATCAAAAAAATAAAACAACAACAATATTATTATTTTTTTGGATAGATGCAAAAGTAGTTGTTGATGGAATAGCATTTTTTTTTCTTCTTACATTTTCTGTTTATACTTGTATTTTTCCAAATCGGTCTATTTCTGCTGTTTATTTATCTATATGATTTGATCATCTAAAAGACAAAATCAATTACTTTTTATTAATGTCATTTATTTATTTAAGAAGTTGATGCTAATATAAAGAAAACTATGGAGTAGATAAAAGAAAATATATTTATGTAAAAAGTCTGCAGAGAACTGAGAGTTTAGGAGGGTAAACAAGAAGCAAGCTATTAGATGATGCGAAATAAAGGTGTTGTAATTTTGTAGTAAAGTAAATTCTGGAAACGAACAAAAAAGTTTCTATAGATATTTGGAAATATTGATATTTAATAAATTGCTGCTATAGTGAAATATCTTATCAATACTGTTTTTTATTATCAATAGATTAATTTTAAAGCTGAAATGTGTTAATTAAAGTTTGTTAACTCTATTCACATCAAACCAGTGTTCGTTCAACATTATCAAAAATAATGAATTTTTTTTTTTCAATATTACATATGAATATAAGCTTAGAAAAAGTTTGAATTATAACACTAGCATCAAATTTGGAGAAAATTTTAATACTACCAATATCTATAATATCAATGAAGGATTTTTAAATCAATCAAACCCCATGGGATTTGTGTTGACTGGAAAATAGTAGAGACAAAGTACGTATATAAATATTATATTCGTTTTTTCTGTAAAATATGTCTTCTTTTATTTTGTAAGACTAATAGTTTTATACGTGTTTATGTTTAAAAAAAAGAGGTGATTATAATAATAATTTTAGTTGACTGTTTGTAGATATATATATGTGTGTGTGTGTGTGTTTTAGGATGAGAGAAAGGTAAAATGTCTATAGATCCTTATTTCTATATTTAAATTAATTAAATTCAGTTTGGTATATTTATATTGATTTATTACAGATTTATTATAATCAATAAAAACTTTATCCCATTCTTGAAACATATTATGTTGGTCTGCATATAACTGCATTTTTCTTCGTGATTCATAAAAACACATCAAATAGGGTATTAAATATTGGCAAAGTTAAAAGTTAAATTTAAGTCAATATGGGTTACCGTATAATTATCTGTTTGTTGATAAAATGTAGTCTAATAAATTATATATATATATTGTAAATAAATTTATGTTAAATTTAAAATATTCGAAGCAGTTATTAATTTATAGAGAGTTTCTCACATACATATATAATTGCGAACATACTTCGGCTGTAAATTATTTTCTTTTATGCAATTGAAATTCATTCACAAGTAAAAAAAGTAAATAGCTAAGATGAGGTATTATTATATATTATTTTCATTATATCAATTTTATATAGCATTATTATATTATCATACAATATGCATTTATATTAGTTAAATACATTCATATATTTAAAGGAAAATTCGGGATTTATTATGATTACTTTGATTATTATATAACGGGCATATTAAAAATGGAAATTTTAGATTAATTAAAATATTTTAAATCCATTTGTTATAAGGTAGAATGCTATTATTATTGTTAAATATTATATAGTATCTAATATATTTCCTTAATGGTAGTGCATTATTGTTTGTTGAACGTTGTCTTAATGATTTATTATTTATTTAATGGCAGGTTGAAGGTTTACAATTATATAAGTCGTAATACATGTTGAATGATAATCCAATAGTTTAAATTATAGCAGTTTGGTTGTGTTAATCTTTGATATTTATTAGAACATTTATAATGATCGATTAATGAAACATATTATACTTCTTGGGAGTTTTGCATTGTTTGCTTAGTTGTTGAATAGATATATAAATCTCTTATAAGTTAGATTTCTTTCATTAAGATTATTTATTTATTTTGCAAATTAATAGTTTAAAAGAAGGCTGAGCTAGATTAGTATTTCACTTTGGTTATCAGGATAATAGAATTATTGTGGATGGATTGGATATTTTGATTTGGGTTGGCAGGTGTCTCTACTTTTAATTCAACTTAAATGTCATAGGTAAAGAATAATAAAGGGTTATGTGCTTATGATTTTAAAAGGGTAGTATTTAAATATTAGAAAACAGAAGTTGGTGAATATTTTAATCCTTTTTTTCGAGCTCTAGGAAAGCACATTTATTTATTTATTATTGATGATTGACATAACATGGGCTTAAATTTTGTAAGCGTCATTAAATTGATTAATTTATTACTTTGTGTAGAAGTCCACCCTGATGGTCAGTTACAATATCTTTACTAGATTCACATGACACTATAAAAGCCTACCTTGTACATCAACTTGAAAGATATGTTTATGCTCATTTTAATACTTTATCAAAGATAATAATTACTTTTTTCAAAATTACTTTCATTTTATCATCCAATAAAAAAACATAATTAATAATGTATATAACATTAAAGCTTTTTCATTAAATATAATATTGTTTGAGATGTAGTAAAGGATGAATATAGACTGAAAATATATGTTCAAATTTTTTATTTAATATTATAAGGTATAAATATCCCATTGTAATAATATCATTCTTCTAGTGAAACAAAATTTTCAAGTCCTAACCCTTGTTATAAAGATTTTTAAATCTTTTATTGTGAGACACAATAGCTGTATTAAAAGTTACAATGATCTTTCTGATTAAGATTTGCAATCTTTTTTTTCTTGGCTCTAACTTTGTCTAGTTTAACTAGTGAGTGATTATATTTAGTGTAAAAAAATCACCATTGATATATTTAAATGCATGTTATAAATACAACAAAAACATGTACTGAGTTGGATCAAGCTTGCAATCATGCTTAATTTGATATCTGACCACAAGTGATTTAGATGCATTATCATTGAGAAGAATGTTATCCTATTATATTGAAAAAGTATGATTTGTATGAGCATTGTGGGTATATAATAATCTTCATTTTTTTTACAACTGCAGAAT
Organism: Epiperipatus broadwayi; assembly: GCA_028023455.1. Classification (NCBI taxonomy): domain Eukaryota; kingdom Metazoa; phylum Onychophora; class Udeonychophora; order Euonychophora; family Peripatidae; genus Epiperipatus; species Epiperipatus broadwayi. The sequence continues at coordinate 2,119,263 of JAQFVV010006346.1, forward strand.
ACTATATTAGAAATAGTAAAATATTTGTAATTTACTCTGGATATTGTAATATTATTAAATCAATAGAAACTAGATAGCAACTATTAATCTTACATAAGTGAAGAGATAAATTGAGAGAATTATGTGATGGTTTGTATAAAAGAATGTTTTTTAAAACAATAAAAATAATAAAAAGTGCTTTATGCTGTTTGAATGTGTGTAAATTTCCATATCCATACATCATCTTGGAAAGTTCTCATTTAGCAGATTTTTCTTGGCACTTTAGAATTGTTTGGACAAAAATCTTATTTATGAAAATATTAAAATCAACTTTATCATCTTTGTTTTTTATGCAGTGAGTTATTTTAAAGTTACTCAATCTTGACAAATCACATCTATTACTGGGAAAAATCAGACAAGTGTGACATAAACATGCTGCTTGATTCTTGCAGATTGTAGGTGGTGTGTGATCAGCACTTTGAGAGCTTTCCAATGATATTAAAAAGTTTCCCCAACCTAAGTAGAGCATTTAAAAAAGATTCTTCATATAGAATGAATACAAAATGAAATCAATCACATTTTATGCTTGCTTACAGAATACTTATTATTTTGAATTATGTTCAAGCTAATAGTAGAATAATGAACTCTAAAGCTGAACTGAAACTCAAACTGTTATTTCTTAAACATGAATGCCACATGACTTATGATAAATTAACTGTTGAATTATTTTATTAGTAATAGATTTATTATATACAAGAATTATGAAATCTACCTTGTGGGTGCATGATTCAAACCTTTGTTTATATATTTTTCCAAATTTAGCATCTTTATAATAGCAGCTCACTAAGTTGCATAGCTCAAATTTGTCTAATAATTATTTACATTTTCAACATTCTAACTATACTATTAACTTTACATATATGGAATAACTTCTATAATTTTATAACTATTCTTTCTATAGTTTAGCAGTAGATTTTTATTTTATTTCAGTGAGTAAATATTGGGTGATGTTTTATATTTACTTAAAAAATTATCATTTAACCAAATGGCAGGATTTCACAATGATTGATTTAAAAATATTTCAAGTCATCACATTTTTTTATGTAAATACAAAAAAGTTTTTCTTGGAGATATATTTTTTACTTGAAAATTTTAAAACTCTCTACTGTTTATTATGCATATGGTTCAAATATATGCTACTGTTGAGAATAATTAAAGTATGATTTGAATTATTAGCCAGCACTATTACATAAAATAACTGACTGTATTTGGATACTTTCCAAACAAGAGCTTTATATTTTAACGATTAATACACTCATTTGTCATGCCATTAAACTGAAATTTAAATCTGGGGCAAGTAATCTGAAATATTTTGTTGATTAAATAAGAATTAGATTTTTCAGATATCCATTCTATAGACAGAAAAACAGTAGGTTGGTAATATGTAATCAAATATTCTTAGAAAATAAAACTATTGTGAAAATATTAAAAATTTTACCAAATAGTATTTGGAAAGTTGCGTAATACTAGATTTTAAGCTGCAGTAGATTATGTAAAAGGTGATTTGTTTGAAATATATCTAAAAATATATACATGAAGTTAAACTTAAATATATCTAAAAATATATTTTATATAAAGATAAATTATAACACTTACTATGCATGTTTTAAATAAACATTTATTTATATAGCGCTCTGCTTAATTAATAATTTTTAATACAATTAAACACAGCCTTTCAAGCTATTACGCAAGCGCTTTTTCTGAATGTAAATAATAAATGAATAATTCCACTCCCAACACAAGATATAGTATTTAGGAAAGAATAAAATGAATCCACTTATTCAATCCAACCCAAATGTATATATATGGGCAAATCTTAAGTATTGGAAGTGAAAGTGTGAGAATAGATCACTCACTTTAAACAACTGTCTATGATGTCCGATAAATGACGTCGACAAAATTACCTAGAATTTACTGAACGTCACTCTCAAATGAAGCTTAAACATATGTAACTAAACATTTATTTATATAGCGTTCTTACACTCTGAAAAAGCGCTTGCGTAATAGCTTGAAAGGCTGTGTTTAATTGTATTAAAAATTATTAAGCAGAGCGCTATATAAATAAATGTTTATTTACATATGTTTAAGCTTCATTTGAGAGTGACGTTCAGTAAATTCTAGGTAATTTCGACGTCATTTACTCGGACATCATAGACAGTTGTTTAAAATGAGTGATCTATTCTCACACTTTCACTTCCAATACTTAAGATTTGCCCATATATATACATTTGGGTAGGATTGAATAAGTGGATTCATTTTATTCTTTCCTAAATACTATATCTTGTGTTGGAAGTGGAATTATTCATTTATTATTTACACTCAGAAAAAGCTCTTGCGTAATAGCTTGAAAGGCTGTGTTTAATTGTATGCATGTTTTGCTCATTTGAATATATGAAGTGGATGTTGCAATATGCATCCATAATGAGAGAGATTGGTCTGATCTCTGGAATGATGGATGGGGTGCAATAGGATTGATCTAAGGTGAAAGATGCATTGAAGAAACGAAAAATTTGAAAATATATAGAACCTTTTTTTGAAATATTATTAAAATTGTAGTGTGATATTTTGTTAAGTTTATGATGAAAGGAAGGCATCGTACATTTTAATTGATAGTTTCCATTTAAAATAGATGTTGTTTTTTTTTTTAATTTACAAATTATAGCTTAATATTCAAAAACAATTATGTGTGATTAAATAATAGGTCGAGAATAATTTTAAACTGGGTAAAATATCACACAAAAATCATTCACTCTTAAAAACCTTGTCAAATCTACAATATAAATATCTTGGTTACTGAACGCCCACTATCTGAAAGCAGAATAAATATTTTTTCCAATTTTTCTAACAATAAATGCATAGCAATAAAAGTTATATTTATAGCACTTTTTAAAAAAAAACACTGATTCACTGGGGACTATTCATCTATGAATGGAAGCAATCAATTTAATACAAATTCTTAAAAATATTTTTGCTACAATAAATAACAATAATATTTCATAATAATTACTGCAGTTTTATATATTCACATTTTTTTACAAATTGTGAAATAAAGGGCATAATTTTATTATTATCATCACAATCACAAAAGTCTATAGTCTATTTAACTCCAAGAGAAGATATATAAAAAAACAATATTTAAAGATAAGTTTGCAATATGTGTAAATCATAAGTACATCTACATATAGAAAATGTTGGTACATTTATTGTTAATTTAATATCTTGCAATGATATCTTTTAAAATTTCTTGTTAAAAACTTCTCTCTCTAAATTACTTCAACATCATGTTTATGTGTAAATCTTTAATATATTCTATTTTCTGCTGTATCTTTCCACTGAAAATAATCAACATTGTACTTTTTACAGTGATTTTGAGATAATCTTTATAATATAAATAGAATCTATTACTCCTATTAAAATGATGCTTAAGTTTGTCATAAAATATCTTTTTAGAATGTATTGTATTGGTTAACAACTCCACATGGCCAATCCAATTAATACGTACTTTTACAATAGTATCTATAATATCCCTTCCATTAAATTAAAGAACATATTGATTGGTATTATAATCTTGATATTATACCTTTAAAATATTACAAAGCATTTTTAAATAAATTTCTTTTATGAGTTTATGTTGCATTAATAGCATGTTAAAGTTTCATTTTCATAGATGGTGATTGATTGTGATGAAATATCTTTTATAGACTAAACTGGGTAAAATAATGGTTCTGTATTCAGCTAATTCAATTGCATTATTTATTTCCAAATTCTGAAATAATCTATTTTTTTAATTTGTTAAAATCATCAGCAATACTTTAGAATGTGTGCAGCACCTATGCTTATAAAACTACTCAGAGAATTAAGTAGTTTTATAGTCTCAAGTTAATAATTATTCAAGTTAAAACTTGCTCAGGATTTTTCTTCCCCCACCGGCTGTAATAGTAACTTGGAATTTTTTAAACATCAGTTATTAAACCAAAGTTTTATATGTTGTATTCTAAACATTTTAATTGTTTCTATAGATTATCATTTAAACGGGGCAAAATAGTACCACTATCAACAATTATAATTCCAGAATCTAAAAAGATGGCATTCTTATTTCCACTTTTAATAGATTAAAGTTAAAAATTCCAACTGCAAATGTGTATCATTTCTCATTTGGGCTGTATCATTGAGCTACCTATAAATAGCTTCAAATACCACTGTCATAAAAACTAAAAACATTGAAACAAGTACCTATCCTTGTTTGATGCCAGTTTTGATTTTAAGTGCATCAGATTCTCCAACTATAATAATAATATTTCTCTTTATCATGCAGAAGTTGTATAATATATATATATATATATATATATATATATATATATATATATATATATATATTCTGCATGATAAAGAGATATATATATATATAAAGTTTGGGACAATCAACTAATTTCAAATAATGCTGTAGATCTATATGATTAATTAACTCAAATGCCTTAATCTAATCACTAAAAGCAATATATAAATAATTTATTTACTTCTACCATTTTTCTTATATCTGTCTAGCAAGAAAAACTATGTTGATAGTACTTTTTCATTTTCTAAAACCATATTACTAAATAAGAAGCAACAAATATTTTATTAGAAAATTATATTTTGAAAAGGTCCTGATATTAAATGGAAACTGGTTCAATAAAATATTTATGAATTTTTATTTAATTGTTTAATTTCCATTGAGTTGAAATCATTTTTAATACTTTGAAAACAACATTATACACCAATTTATTTATTAATATGTTTGTCCATTATTAAGAATAAAACCATACTGAATCTCTAACAGCCATTCATCAATGACGTGAAATAATCGATTTAACAAAATCTTTGAAAGTATCTTTTTCTATAGTAAATAATAATAATAATAATAATAATAATAATAATAATAATAATAATAATAATAATAATAATAATAATAATAATAATAATAATAATAATAATAATAATAATAATAATAATATATACAACAATAGCTACCTTATCTATGACCTTTATTTTTAAAAATTGAAACAATAAAAACATCTTTAAAATCAGGTGGCACAACTGTGTAAGTCCATTTTAATATTATTAAAGCTAACATATAACTATCGTATTTAAATCTTTTCAAGTGTTTCTCATAAGGACTTGCATTCTTTTTATTTTTAAGACTATATAGATCTGCTTTGATTTCATTAAATTGAATACCTTTATTCAAATTAAGTGAGTAGATTAGCTGAATATATTTTTAAAAGTTGTATCATCTCAGTTGTTGTACCAATTTATTTTGAAGATGATCAAAATACTCCTCCATCTATTCAAAATACCATTGCCATTATATAACAGAGTGCCATTGTTGTATGTAATAGGTTTATGCTATCTGTGCAACAAGAAAAAAAGATTTAAAGTAAACTTCAGGAAATGTTTATACCTCCTTTGCAGTTTTAATTTACAAATCATTTCTAAGCATTTTTGTCAATCACTAAACTTTTATTTTTAAAACTCTATATTTATTATGAAGTTCCACATTTAATTTTTACAAGCAGAAAGTACCACATTTTTGAAAAATAAAATCACTAACAATAAGATCATAGATTCACCTATATCTATAACAAACCCTTGAAGATAGTTCCATAGTCAAGCATTGGTGGCAAGCAGTTGTCCCAGGGTTTGCTTCCCAGCCAATGCTTTGACACATAAAAAAAAGATAGTTCCATATCCCGGTAATATAAAAATACATACAGTTTAAATGTAATTTTGATAGTTCAACAGTAGTTGAAATTGGCATATTTTTTGTAAATATAATCGGAATAAGATCTAATTTTAATTGAAGTATGATTTCATTTTTGTAGCATATTCATTTACGATATATCTGCACTTGTGATTAATTTCATAAATTCATATATTCCTAGAACATTACAATAACCTAATTTAAAATTACTTCAAAATTTTCATTAGTATCTGCCACATTTTTTTTTTAAAAAACAAAAGACACTTACAATCTCATCAAACTGTGCATGCCTATCCCAATTTTAATGAATTGGTAGGATGAAAATATTGGTTAATGTAGACATGCTTAATTTTAAATAAATTATTAAAAAAATAAATAATCACCAATATGTTTAAACTTTTAACTTTATCATAAAAAATAATAGATATTAATAATATAATAAATTATGGTAATTTTTTACATTTATATGCTTCTTTCAATACTTTGAAAACAAATGATTATTATAACTTTACAAATTTAATGTAACAATCACTCAAAAGTTTTTAAGTTATTCATTGAATTTTTCTATCTTGAAATTTCCTATATTTTTTATTAAAAAATGTTACTATTATATTCTTTTCAAAATTCAAATTGATAATTTTTATATTCATCAATTTAAAAAAAGTTCATTAAAATAATTTGATAGATTTCAATCATCTCACCCTTTCAATAATTCAGCCATCCAATTCATTGAAAAACCAACAATGGAATGTTCAAAGCCCTTAGTAGATTTGATATTGTAGTCATACTCATGTAGACATTATATCATTTCTAAATCCTCATATTATTGGACCATTAAATATCCATTTATATTATTAGGAGAGGGATGGGCTGAACTTATACTATGAGGTAACCTATTTCCAAGGCAATATGAAATTAACCAACTCATTCAGTATACTAAATGTTTACTATAGTAAATAGAGGGATTTACATTTAGGATTTTTAATCTATATTTATCCCTCACTCTATCTCTGACAACCAATACACATGATTCATATACATGTGAAAAAAGATAAATGATTACCAATATAATTATTTCATGCAGAGCCAGCACTGGGTCAGATCATAATCTCCTACACATACATACAATCGGTGCTCAGCCTGTATTAAGATATCAATTCCTTAAATTTTAATGGGAAGGATTCAATCTTCCAACAATTCAACTATCCATTTCATTAAAAAACCAATCATGGAACTCTCAAAGCCCTCCTATTAATATAAATTAATACATAATCCAATAATGAGGGTTAGATTGATGTAATGTTTATGACTACAATATCAAATTCACTGAGGGCTTTGAGCATATTTCACTTTGGTTTTTTACTGAAATGGATGGTTGAATTGTTGGAAGGGTGAGAATATTGAAGTAGGTCCATTAAACTTTAAGAATTGCAATCGTAATATAAACTGAGCACTGATTGTATATATGTGCAGGGGATTATAATCAGGCACAATTGGTGAGTGCTGGTTCTGAACAAAATATATATATTGGGAATCAGAATTTATCTTTTTTCAAAAGTGCATGGTCATGAGTAACAATTGTTTGAGATGGAATGGAGTATGAATGTAGACTGAAAATCTTAAGTTCAAATCCATCTATTTACTATAGTAAACTTTCAGCATATTGAATGAATAGGTTGATTATGTATTGCCTTGGAATAGTTACATCATAATATAAGTCTGTACCATCTCTCTCTTATTAATATAAATGGATACACAACTGCCTCATAATATGAAGGTTAAATTGACATAGAGTCTATATGGGTATGATGATTATTAAATCCACCAAGGGCTTTGAGCATTCTACCATTGGTTTTTTAATGAAATAGACAGTTGAATTGGTGGAAAGGTGATAAGATTAAAGCTTGTCCATTAAAGTTTAATGAATTGCTATCTTAATATAAACAGAGCATTGATTCTATATATGTATTGGAGATTATCATCTGACCCAAGTGATGAGTACTAGTTCTGCATGAAATATGTATATTGCAGATCATTTATCTTATTCACTTATGTGTGGTCATGTATATCACTTTTTTGAGATGGAGTAGAGAATGAATATAGATTGAAAATTCTAAGTTCAAACTTTTCTCTTTAATACAGTAAACATTCAATATACTGAATGGATTTTTTATATATGGTTATTTCTTTTAAAACCATTTTGTCATCTTTTTTATATACTTTCTCACTAAATTGAATATGTAAAGCATAATCAGCTTAATAGACAACTATATTTTTTAATCACATATTTATTTTCATCTAATTGACTTTTATTCAAAATTGAACCTTGTCAAAGTCAAGATGATACGTTAATTCAAAATGTCATATGATTTACATATCATCTTAGCACATCCTCTATTGACCAATCTCAATCATAAAAAAATATTTGTATACTTTCCACTTTTTGTTTAATGTCTGTTTTCCTCCCAATTTTATTAAGCCTTGTACTAAATTTATACATTTCTCTTCATTTTTTTGTATTAACATCATCTCATATACTTTTTTTTCTTACAAAAAAATCAAGTCAGATGTCACATGACTTAATTTAACAAGCTTGTATTACCAATGTTATCTATTGAGCTTACAAATAAGCTCTTAATAAGATTTGCAGAATATCCCAACTGCAGACCATTTTCTGCTACTGGCACCCTCAGTGATGAGCTAAGATATTCAAGCATTAGATTAAAAATAGCAGAATAAGCCCAGCATGTTATCTAATGGATAACTATTAAGTAGAAAATCTGAAAGTTTCAGACATCCATATGTCTTCCAATCCAGCTATATAACTTAAATAGCCATGTAACTGAACTAAGTTCAGATACACCATATATTAATAGCTTTATCAATATATAATTGCCAAATCTTTAATATCAAAAAATAAAATTTACAAAAAAAATTAAGTCAGATGTCTCATGACCTAATTTAACAAGATTGTATTACAAATGTTATCTATAGAGCTTGCAAATAAGCTCTCAACAAATTTTCTATTAAAACTTTGGCAATTTTATATTGCTAAAGCTATTAATATATGGTGTAGCTGAACTTAGTTCAGTCCCATATGGCTATTTAAGTTAGGTAGCTCGATTGGAAGCTATATGGATGTCCAAAAATTTCAGATTTTCTACTTAATAGTTATCCATTAGGTAACATGGTGGGATTGTTCTGGAATTTTTAATCTAATGCTTGAATATCCTAGCTCCTCACTGAGGATGCCAGTAGCAGAAACTGGTCTGTGGTTGGAGATATTCTGCAAAGCTTGTTAAGAGCTTATTTGTGAGCTCTATAGATAACATTTGTAATACAAGCTTGTTCAATTAGGTCATGTGACATCTGACTTGATTTTTTTTGTAATTTTATTTTTTGATATTAAGGCTTTGGTGATTTTATATTGCTAAAGCTATTAATATATGGTGTATATGAACTTAGTTCAATCCCATATGGCTATTTAAGTTAGATAGCTAGATTGGAAGACATATGGATGTCTGAAAATTTCAGATTTACTACTTAACAGTTATCCATTAAATAATATCCTGGGCTTGTCCTGGTATTTTTAATCTAATGCTTGAATGTTCTAGAACCTCACTGAGGATGCCTGTAGCAGAAGCTGATCTGGAGTTGGGGATATTCTGCAAAGTTTGTTAAGAGCTTATTTGTGAGCTCTATAGATAACTTTCTTTTCTTTATAATTTCTACAATATTTTATCACTTTAATACTGTCTTCATATTTTATAATATGCCTTGGTTCTAAAAAATGATAAAAATTGTCCTTTCTTATTTGTTGCTCTGTCATGTTTCTTCCCCCTTTCTATCATACTTTTCACTGACTGACATATATATATATATATATATATATATATATATATATATATATATATATATATATATATATATATATATATATCATACATACCTTGCACATAATTTTATAAACTATTTCTATTATTTCCCATTTTTGTGTTACTCACTAACTTTTTTAATAACTTACTATTTTTCCATCCTATACCTATATTCTAATTTATTTTTTCTTTCCTATCATTCACAATTTTATACACCTCCTCTGAATATGAAATAAAAATCTATTTTTTATTCTTTCTTTCATTTTTGTTACTGACTTTCTTATATTCACTGCTATTCCTCGTTATATATTTCTTATAACCCTACAAATTATATCCATATTCAATATATTCTTTTTTGGATTTTATCCATTTTGGTATCAAAAAATGGATGGTACTAAAATAAATAAAGGAGAAAATTAATAGACTTACATTAAATAAAAAGAAGACAAAGAAGCAAAAGTTGCAGATTTAGAAAGAATATATTGAATATGGATATAAAGGTAGGGTTATAGGAAATATATTGAAGGATAAGAGGGAATATAAAAAAGTTAGTAATGAAAATGAAAGAAAGAATAAGAAATGGGTTTCTATTCCATATTCAAAGGAGGTATATGAAATTTTTAATGATAGCATGGAAAAATGAATGGCAATATTGGTATAAGATGGAAAAATAGTAAACTATTAAAAAAGTTAGTGAGTAATACAAAAATGAGAAATGATATGTGTAATCAGAAAGGAATAGTTCATAAAATTATGTGTAAGGTATTTATGATGGTATATATAGGTCAGTCATAAAAAGAAAGATAGAAAGGGGGAAGGAACGTGACACTGCAATAAGTAGACCAGGGGTCCCCAATTGGCCCTATGCCTGCAGACCATTTTACGTGTGCCCGCCACTATACCGAACACAATAAAAAATTATTTATCTGATACAAATAAATTTAATTTTTAAATTTTTTTTTATAAATTATTGTATTATATTGTAATCAAATTGTAGGGCATACTATACTTTTACAGTGTAAAAATATAAACGTTAATTATATGTTAAAATTTTATTTTTGAAATAAATATTTTTTTGTACATTATGTATATTATTAACAATATCTAACTATAAATTTACATTGAAAAAATAAATGGTGCCCACCATTTGGTTGAAAAAAATAAATGGTGCCCACCACCTGGCTGGTATTATAGAATGTGCTCTTAAGTGCAAAAAGGTTGGGGACCCCTGAAGTAGACAATATTAAGTCAAGACCATTTTTCTATTTTTTTTATAAACAAGGCATGGTATGAAATGTGAAGAAAGTATTGAAAGGATAAAATATTGTAGACATTATAAAGAAAGTATATAAAACAATGTATACATAAAAAAATAAAGAGAAATATATCAATTTTGTATAAGGCTAATAAAATTGGGAGGAAAATGGGTAGTAAACAAAAAGTGGAAAGTAAAAAAAACATTTTTTAGGATTGAGGTTGGTCAATAGAGGGTATGCTAAGACGATATGTAAATCACGTGACCTTTTACATTTATGTCAGATCTTGTCAAGGTTCAATTTTGAACGAAAATCGATTAGATGAATGATTAAAATATATAGTTGTCTATTAAGCTTATTAAGTTTACATATTCAATTTAGTGAGAAAGTATATTTATATAAATTACTTTCTTTAAACAATTTATTTTATGGTTTTGGAAACATACAAATAATTTCTACAGTGGTTCTATTTGAAAAGACATTGATAATTAGATTTCTTATTATTGAACCAGTCATTGTGCGTTTATAAGTATTCTTTCCTTCAGATTATATAAATTGTTAGACGCTATTAGAAGCATGGAAGGAATAAAGAAAATAGTTGTCATATAATCCAGATAATTTTAAAAATGGAGAACTTTATTTTTAAAATATTTTTTTCTACATATAATTGATGTTTATATATATAAAATAAATACTGTACATTTTTTTAAGGCAATATATATATAGTAGTAATTGTATTTTAATGTTATAAAAATGCCATTATAGTTTATGACATACTTAAAAAATCTGTTAAGAGTATTACAGTAATCATATTATCATCCACCGATGATGATGATAATAATAATAATAATAATAATAATAATAATAATAATAATAATAATAATAATAATAATAATAATAATAATAATAATAATAATAATAATAATAATAATAATAACAACAACAACAACAATAATAGTGATAATGATGCTTTTTCATGAGATTTTTAAGAATTTCTGGTACCAGAAATGATTCATATGGTGTGTCCATGAACTATTAACTCCAGAACCTAATACTCTATTATTGCATCAAACTATGCAAGATACTTTCACCAATAATGAATTTTACATTGCTTCATTGCAATATCTTACTATTTAAACACTCAATATCATTTTTACACAGAAATATATACACCCAAATAGTAAACTATATACTATCATTTTATTTTATGTATGATTGTTATTATTTCTCTACATCTTGGTTTCTAAACATTTTAATCTGGATTTTAGCTTCAAGGTTTCTGGGTTACATTCTCTATTGAAGTTATATCTCTGGTTATCTTGTTTTCCTTTATTTTCTGAAGTTTTTCCTTTTAATAAAAACTTTTAGCCACTTCTATTGCTCAATTTTCTTTTTGTCTGAAGCATTTCTTTTGTACCTATAACTATGACATTTATTTTTGAAGCATTTTGTAGAAAGGCTTTGTGATATAATGATTGGTGCACCACTTACCATATTCATAGACTGGGATTTGAGTTCAAAATGGGTGAATTTTGAGATTTTGATAAACAGCTTATGAAAAATTTTTCCAGCTATTCCATGAGTCTAGATTATTAATATTTAAAGTATTTTGGGATTGATTCTTTAATTTATAAAAAATTATAAAACTAAGAGGAAACAAAAAAAAAACACAAAATCTTATTCTTATCAATAAGATAAAACTGTTTAGCTTACTGCCCTTCACCATTAATGTTTATACACTAATCAATATGATGAGCAAATTGCAGCAGAACTTATAAATACATAAATATCTTAAGATTATGTGAATCAACATATGTTTTACTATTATTTAAAAACTTATACAATAATTTAATTTTAGTGATTAAATATAATGTAATTTCAATTTTTCTATATTTAAATACAGATATATGAAGACCTGATTGTGTAATAGTCAATGTATATTCTTAATATAAACACAATACCTGGTTCAAGTTCAGGAGGAATTTAAAAAAAAAATTCAGAAAAGTTTTTCAATGAACCTTAGAATTATTTTTAGCCGACTCAGTTATGCAACCAATTATGGGCAAGTGATTGATTAAACAAGAAAGAAACCATAAAATCAACTGGTAACTGATTACCTAATTAAATAATAAGTATAGAGGATTTGAACTCAGATTTTCAAGCATCCTTCAACTATCCACACTATCTCATACAACTGATACACATGACCACGCACATGTAGAAAAGATTAATAATCACCAATATACGTATTTCGTACTAAACCAGATTTATATATAAATGATTTATATATATATATATGTTTTCATCATCAGATTTTCAATGATATGGATGGCTGAAAAGTTGGAAGTTGTAGTGGATTGAAGCCTGTCCATTAAAGTATGAAGATTTGCTATCTTAATATAAACTGAGCATTGATTATATATATATGTGTGAGAGATGATAGTCTGGACCAACTGATGAGTGCTGGTTTAGCACAAAATATGTATATTGGTGATTATTAATCTTTTCTACATGTGTGTGGTCATGTTTATCCATTGTATGAGATAGTGTGGATAGTTGAAGGATGCTTGAAAAATCTGAGTTCAAATCCTCTATACTTACAATTAAGCTCCCAGGTTTATGAAGAGTGCCTGATTTCAAATATTTTCTAATTAAATAATGCATTCTGATTTACTATTATGGTTATAAAAAGATGTTGGATAAACTTTTGCCTTGCATTAAACTACTAAAACTGTTTATCTTTCCCTCCTTTATGCTTATTTAATTTAATTAAAAACAGTTAAACACTTTTAATTAATTTGAATAATGATAAAATGTTAATATTCTTACTGTAAGAATATAGCATTCTTAATAGCACACTGAAAGTTTCAGCAATTCTTCACACAAAAAATAGTACATGAAAAAATATTATTTATCAGGTAAATCATCTGCCCCCTGATGAGATTTTTGTTTTCCTATACTTGTATTACACTCTAAGAATAAGATTTAAAATACCAGGTACTCTTATACCTGGAGTCCAATTGTAAATATAAGGGATTTGAACTCAGACTTTCAAGCCACTTCAACCATCCACACTATCTCATACTACTGATACACATGACTACACACATGCAGAAAAGATAAATAATCACCAATATACATATTTTGTGTGGAACCATGGGATTTGGGAATTCTATCACCAGATTTTCAATGGTATGGATGGCAGAAGAGTTGGAGATTAGAGTAGATTAAAGCCTTTCCATTGAAGTATAAGGATTTGCTATCTTAATATAAACTGAGCACTGATTGTATATATGTATAGGAGATGATAATCTAGACCAACTGATGAATGCTGGTTCAGCACAAAATATGTACATTAGTGATTATTTATCTTTACTGCATGTGTGTGGTCACATGTATCAGTAGTTTGAGATAGTATGGATGGTTGAAGTAGCTTGAAAGTTTGAGCTCAAACCCCTATATTTACTCTAAAAATTATTGGATATCTATTTAGTAACTAATAACTGAACAACTAAATGACTTGAATTTGGACTGGTTATCTATAAAAATTGTAATCTAACTAAAAATTTTAACTACCTAAAAATATTTCCAAAATTGATTTGGATTTGAACCCAAGTCATGGACATTGCAGATGACACATAATCATTACACCATTAGGATGTTCCATTTTCAACCAAATATCAATCATAATAATAATAATAATAATTCAATTCAATATCTATTTATGTGCATTTCAACATTTACACTTTAACAATAAACACAATAAACCAAAAAAAAAACAATAAGCAAATACAAATTACATATGATTATATATACATATATGTTCATAATTATAAGTTTAGTTGTTTTCTAACATTCATAATAAATTGATAGTAAAAAATATCAATATTATTAAAAGTTAGATTATATACTCTTTGCAATCTATTAATAACTGACTTGCTGAAGAAAGTATTTTTACATTTAGTAACCTTGAAAGTATGCATTTCTCTTAACAGATGACTAGGTACTTTCAATTCTATTTTCGATATACAGTCACTGACATCAATTTTCCCATCAATTAACTTTTTCAACAATATCATATCTTTCAATATTCTCCTTTTTTTAATACTGTTTTAACATTTTGATGTTCTCCTATTATTAATTTATTGAATCTTTTTTCAACATTATGTATTCTAGACTGAATATTAATTAAATTGAAATTCCATATACAAGAACCATATTCTAAAAGTGTAACAACAAGAGAAAAAAATAACCTATATTTTATAGAAGTAGATAAATCTCTCCCATATCTCAAAATACAGCCCATCTTTCTGTATGCTTTATTAATAATATATTTAATATGCTTAAAAGTAAAATTACTACAAAATATAATTCCTAAATCAGATACAATCTCTTTATATGTAATAACACCATTCTCAATTTTATATTGATAAACAGATTTTTCAGTTTTATTAGTATATAGGAACAATGCATGTTTTATTAATATTAATCTCCATATTGTTATAACTACACCAAATTTTAAAACAATCTATATCCTTTTGAACCTCAATATGATCATTATAAGTAATAATTCTTTTGAATAACTTAAACTCATCAGCAGAAGAAAATATCATACTATTTCTTATGTTTTGATCAATATCACACATAAAAACATTAAAAAATAAAGGTGCTAATATTCCACCCTGAGGAAAACCTACCACAATATTAAAAAAATGAGAATTGGATCTATCCATATACACATAAGATTTATGACCACTCAAATAATTGCTAAACCACTCAATTAAATGAGGACTAATTCCAACATTTTAAGTTTATATAAAAGTCTAACATGTGAAACTTTATCAAATGCCTGAGTCATATCAAAATATACAACATCTTTGTTTCTGATCAGATCAGACATGAGCAATATGATCAGATAACCATTAAATTAGTTTCAACAGATTTACCAGATGGAAAACCATGCTTCTAATTAGGTAACACCTTAATCATATCTACAATAATGTTACTGTAACTCCCTTTCATAACCCTAGCAAAGGTTGATAGATTGAAATAGGCCTATAATTACCAGGATCAGATCTATCCTCCTTCTTATAAATTGATATGATCTTAGCTATCTTAAATATTTCAGGAATAATAGATTTCTCAATTGATAAATTAATGATATAATATAATGGTGCTACCAAACATTCAGCACAGCCCTTGATAATAAAATTAGGAATATTATCATATCCCATAGAAGATTTTGGTTTAAGTTTACAAATTGCATTAATCACTTCAGGAATTTCAATTTTTTAACATCTATATTCCAAGAACTCTCTTTATTAAATTTAATATCAGCCATATCATTATCAGAAATATCTAAATATATATCTATAAAATGATCAACTAGATCATTCATAGAATTAAATTACATCATATCTATAACTCTTACTTTCAATAATATTAAGATCCTTAACATAATGCCAAAACATTTATCATTTATTCCTAAAATTTTCTTCAACCCTATTTAAATTATTATCATAATCTTTTTCCATAAGAGTTTTAGTATAAGGACACAAATCACTAAATTTCTTATACAATTCTTTATCATTAGTTAATTTATATAACCTATGATATTTACGCTTTCTCTTTAAACCCATACACAATTCCTTAGAAAACCATTTAGGATATTTATTATTAGTATTCAAATAATACCTAACAGGAATACATTGATCTAGACAATTTTGAACTATACTAATAAACTTATTTGCAGCTATATTTGGATCATTTTCTATCAAAATTATATCCCAATCAGCATCTTCAAAAGCTTTATAAGACCATAATAGTCACCATGTTTGTAATCTCTATTACTATTTACTAAAGGTTTATATGTTCATGAGAACCATCTATTACAAATTCCAAAGGTGGATGATAAGGATCAGGGAGAAAAAGAGCTTGATCAGCCTTTTTGCACTTCAAATCACCCTTAGTACTAAACAATAAATCCAACATACCACCCCTAAAATTAATAATATTATTAAGTTGAATTAATCTAATCAACTTAACAAAAAATTTTAACCTACAAAGTTTATTATTACTACCACCAGTCTTATTGCTAAGTAGTGAGTAAGCAACTTGGTTAAAATCCACAACTATAATAACATCATATTTATATTTCACCAATATATCATCAACCTTAACCAAATATCCATATAAATCATTCAATGACAAAGCACATCGAAGATATATAGTACCTAACAATATTTTATTTTTATTTTTAAAACCAACTTCAATCCAACAGGATTCAATAGTATTACCATTAATAAATATCTGTCTATGCTTTATATCTTTTTTAATACCAATCAAAGTACCACCTCCTCTTGTTTCATTATTATAATTTCTGTCACATCTATATACACAATACCTATCATCAAATATACTAACATTATCAATTTCTTCTTTTAACCAAGTCTCTGTTAAAAAGATAAAATCATATTCATTTAATAACAACTCATATTTAAAACCAATTTATGCAATTGCTATTTATTATACAGGTCATTTTGCAAATTTACATCTTGCACTGTAATGCTAATTTCATCAACACTATAAGTCAATATAATATCTTCACTATCTTCTTCAATAGTCTTATTAACATTTAATATGTATCCTTCTGTGTACTATTAACTACATCAGCATTAAAATTTCTTAAATTTTTTAAA
Source organism: Epiperipatus broadwayi (assembly GCA_028023455.1). NCBI lineage: Eukaryota > Metazoa > Onychophora > Udeonychophora > Euonychophora > Peripatidae > Epiperipatus > Epiperipatus broadwayi. Next base: position 2,136,871 of record JAQFVV010006346.1, read on the forward strand.
TTACCATAGAAGGGCAATATCACAGCACCCACAGGCCAAATGTCACTAGCATTAACTTTATCAGATTCACGTTTTTGTATAGATAAATAAAATGAATAATATTTTTTAGACCTAGTGTTCAGTTTATAACATACACTATTTATATTTAAAATATTTTTCAATTGTACAATCACATCTTCAGCAGAAGTATCACTATCCATTCTAGTCAGAAATTTTTTTAAAAATTTCCTTCTTGTCTTAACAGCTTTCAATACATGATTAACTTGATTACATATAATAGGAGAAATATTTGCACTTTTAACATTTTTTTTTTATTCTTCCCATAAAACACAGTTTTATAACTTTCTTTTTTATCTGCATAACCTTTCAAACAAAAGGCATATGATTTTTTAGATATTTTATCTTGATTAGAAATCTGAAATGATTCATTAAATCCAGTAGAGATGGCAGGTCTATAATCATCATCATGTGATATTTCATTTATTTTCTTATCTGATTGACCAACTTTTATTTTAATTAGTTTATTATTTTGTTCATTCAATTTAAAATTAGATTTAGTATCATTGACACTAATCATATCTGATTGCTTTAGTAATTTATTTATTTTTTCATTAGAATTCCTATTAATCTTAAATAGTGGGAGAAATCTGAATCAGCAATAACAAATTCACGAAGTTTACATTCTTTGTATAAAACAACAAAATTTCCATCAACAACTGTGATCCCATTATCATTATCTTGATTTGTATACAAATTATTAACTGATATATTTAATAATATAGTTTTCATGACCACTATCATCATCATCAAAATAATAATAATAATAATAATAATAATGGGAAGGCACACTAACAACTAATAATAATAATAATTGCAATAATAATAAGAGATAAGAGATAATAATAATAATACATAATATATTATGCAATAACAATAGTCTCTATTAATAATTCAGACAACTATATAATAAAAGATAGTAGTAGTACTAGTGTAATAGTAGTAATACCCAGGAGTAGTGGTGATAGTGGTAGTGAGTCTTGGTGGAACATACTGGACTGGTAATAGTAGTAGTAGTAGTAGTCCTAGTAGTAGCAGCTATGTAGTAATCAACAACCAATGTAACCAGTGTAGTAGTAGAATAATAGTAATAATAATAATAATAATAATAATAATAATAATAATAATAATAATAATAATGATGATGATGATGATAATAATAAAAATAATAATAATAATAATAATAATAATAATAATAATAATAATAATAATAATAATAATAATTGTGACTAATTTATTATTATTATTTAAATGATAAAAATTAACGATTAACAAATAGTGATATTTAAATAAGCAAACAAAAACTAAAATATTAATTTAATTTTATTAATAAAAATCTTTAATGTTTTAGCATTTGCAATTAATTTTAGAACAATTTTAATAAATTATATTGTATATGCTTAAAAATGGGTAAACTGCTTCCTTATATCTTACAATATTAATTTCTATTAATAATTTCCAAAGTATACTGTGTGTGTTTGTGTGCAATGTTTGAAATTAATATTTTGCAAAAAACTAATAGCGACAGCATTTAATAATTTGTGCAACAAAAGAGTTTATTCCATAACTTATGAAACACTGTGACTGGAGGACAAATCAGTTATTTAGAACAGAACTCATTTCAGAAACTCAAGTACTACATTTATTTGGCAAAATAATTGTTTCTCGTTATATATACGAATATAAAAACACATTAAATTATAATTAATATTTTGATATTAGGCAGATCAATTATTTAAAGCAATGTCAATTCAAGAGAATAATATTGAATGTTATATATCACATAATTATAGTTAATATTTTTAATGTTTCAATTACAATTCTGAAAATTAAAAGTATTAATAATTTGAATAAGATGTATTTATTTTTACTAAAAAAAAGTTGTTAGTAAAATCACTTTGCTTTTTTTTAATATCATGTATATGCAATAAAACATAAGGGGAAAGTAAGCAGAAACTAAAGATTAAAAAAAAACAAAACAATATTGCAAACACAGTTCAAGTTATAATTTACAAATACAGTATAAAATCATTATAAAAGATATGAATTTGATTTCTATGGATCTTAATGATAGAGCTAAAATTTCTGGAAGAATTCTCAGATGAAAAAATCAAATAAATATTTTAATATAGACAATTAAATAGAACTGCTATAATCAATTTATCTCTTGGGTGTCACATGTTCATCCAGGCATTTAATTTAATTTTCGAATTTTTTTTAGAAATAAAATGATTGTACTAATAAATTGTCGAGAAGTAGCAAAATATTACTAATAATGATTTTTTTGTCATATTTTATGGTGGCTTTTTATTTTGCACTTCTTTGGAGATAAATGTTAATTACTTATATAATTTTCAAATATTTCATTGTACATTCAAATATGAAAATGATATAAAAGAGACATTTTAAATTTTAAGCATTTTAATTTATTACTTTTGTATCATTGATCATAGCATTATGGTAAAAAGTTCATTCTATTCATTCTTGAATAGTCTTAGGGATGTTTATTCACATTATCAAATCATCTAAATTTTATGCTAAAAATAGACTATAAAAACATGGACAATATTACCTTCAAAAATAGTTTTTTTGTATCATAACTGGTTAATAGAAAATCCAATTAAAACATATTAGCTTATGTCTCCTGCACATATGAAATCAAATCACCAATTATACCAAATTACAAATTTAATCATCAATTGTGGTTATTATCTTTGCTTTCATTTTATACATGTGTAGCGCTAGCATTAGGCACCAAAAAAGCAAGGAAATGCTTAGAGAAGTATAATGTAAAGGCTGGAATTTATCTTACAATTGTTTAGTTAAACGTTATGCATTATGACACACAAAATATTTTTGATAATGTGTCATATAAAAGAAAAAAAGAGTAAAATATTTAAAAGTTAATTATTTTTAATAAATCAGAATGCAAACTTTTAAATAGTTTTCTTAAAATTTATTTGGGTTTTGAGAGAAAATTTTTAGATGAATTGTAAATAACAGGAGATATTAAAAGAGTAGATTACTTGGAGGCAATGGTATAGCTATTGTTAAGCAAATCAAGATAATGCTTATAAGCTCCTGAATCTTAATGAACATTTTATTATATATGTATATTAAAAATATTACGATTTACATTTTAAATAGTATGGACAATATAAAGACACATGTTATGCGCTAAGTCTTTTTTGAAATTTTACATAAAAGCACAGAAATTTTAGTTACACTATTGCTTAAGACAATAAAAAAACCTTGCTTCCGTCCTGAGTGTGTTTATATTAAGTTCTCCGGGGGGGGGGGGGCAAAGTAATTAGATAAAATACTCAATCAAATAATAACTTGATCATCGTTGCTGGTGGATTTTCATTGCCGTCTAGTATCAGTTCCTTAACTCAATTTATTTTAGTATCCCTTCATTATTAAAAATAATGCAAGACAAAAGACCAATAGAAAAAAAACCCAAACAAATTGTTTAAAATCAACCAAAACATCAGTTTTTAAAAAATAAATAAGTAAAAGCACTTTAAAAGTAACAATTAATTTTTTAATTACATTTCTGTTTAGCTTTTTAAAATCTAATTTTTATTTAATAACCTTCGACATTATAATTTATTGATATAATGTTTTACGGCTAATAAACATAGAATCTTTTCTGTCAATGCTAAAATCAACATTACTTACAATCGCATAAGCAAACCAATCAAAGTGATTAAAATCTCTAGTGGCAAGTGATTTTAAAATACACTACATAGAGAGGGGGGTGGGAGGAAATAACAAAAAAGATTTTCCATTACAATTAACTAAACTGACTCCTTATTAGTTATAACTAACAATGAATTCGCATTTAGTACTTTTAATTAATTGAAAAGTTTGCCGTTTCAAACTTTTAAAAACAAAATTGATATTAAATATTGCAAAAAAAAAAACATGCACAAAATACAAATAACTAGATTAATATAAGTAATAGTAAGCGAAAATATGCAATTTAACTAATGACATAAATCTATCAAAAGTGTAATACTAATAAATATTGTGAAATCAATAAATGATTTGTCAAATTGTCAATAATCTGAGCAATTGATCGGCTTACTTGTTTAGATTACATATATATATACACGAGTGAAATATAACAGCTGCAGACAAAAACATGTAAAATGAGCATTAAAAAGTGTACCTCTTCTGTTCCTTTAAAGTCTCAACAACAGTCACAACAAAAAACTGCTTTCGCTTAATAGCAAACTTCTTTGGATAATTATTATTTATTTAGAAATTATTCATGTGTTAAAGATTCAAAGATAATTGCTCACCAATACATATCAACAGAGTGCAGAATTTACTTCCAAGTAAACAATCATGGAATTTTTCTCAATAAAAAAAAAATTGAATTAAACTTCATATTGCAGTGGATTAATAATGGTTAAAAATAATAATAATGAAATGGAATATTAAAACTCAATTAAATTGTTAGAAGTTAATTAACAATTTTTATTATATTTGAGAGATGCAATTTTTTATAAAATTTGGGTGGGGGGGGGGTAAAAAAAGTAATATTATAGATGTGATATAAATTTGTCTCAAGTAGTTTTTTTTTTAAGCTAAAAAGGGGTTTTATTTTTTTATTATTTTTAAGTGTTGTAAAATTGAAATAAAATATTTCAGCAAAAAAAATAATTGGGGTTAGTCATATCGGAGATTATATGATATTCAAACATTAGAATTTTACAGATTGAATTTTGGTTCAGAATATTTTAATTCTCAGTTACATCATTATATTACTACAATAAATTGTATTGTGCATGTCAGTGAAATGTTAATTAAATACTTGATGAAGACAGTTGAAAGCAAAAATATTACCTCAGTGTTGTTTACATACTGAAAGTCACTATGATCTATCCAAATTTAGAAATTTATTCTAAATGAGTACATTGAAGCTCATGTATATCATTGTTGTTTGCTTTTAATCTGTTTAGTCATGCTGTATAAGTAAAGCACACGAATTGAATGCCAATAGATATTAAATATAAATACAATTTATCCAAACCGCTTCAAACACTTTTTAGCAAAACTCTTTATTTGTACATATATATATATACACCGACGTTTCGACAAATAAAGAGTTTTGCTAAAAAGTGTTTGAAGCGGTTTGGATAAATTGTATTTATAGAATATTACGGCAAAAATAAAGAAAAGTGTGTTTTTGATAATATTTTTGAGATAACAAATATCTTATTATGAGTTAAACCTTCTTTCCCGCCAAAAAGCAGTCTAGTTGTTAAAAAAAAGATAACACACTTCCATAAAGTCATCACTATATAAACTTACAAATGATATAATTTTTCTCATGCAAGCATAATATGCCATTAGGCAAATTTGGAAAACTCTTAAGTATGACCTTTATCCTACATATTTTTTTTAAATGAATAAACTTGTTTTTGATCATAAAATCAAAGTTATATATATATTGTAATGAAAGAGGTGAAAAAATATCTTAGGCAAATAAAAAAGAATTAATTAAGCACTTTATGTTGATGCTATATATATATGAAAAACAAAAAAAAAAACAAAAAACAAGTTTTAATCACGTTAAACTTGCTGTCGCTTGTATTTATGATCAATAGACGGCGTTTTACCAAAAACACCGACCAAGCGTACGTTTGTTTACATATATATATATATGAGATTGTTCAACTAAAGTGTAAAAGAATGATTAGGACATTTATTGGAGTGAGAAAATCAGTTTGTTTGTTAACTTTTGATCTTTTTCAAGTTAGAATGAAATTTTAAAATCAAAGTTTCATATATATATAAATTCAATAGAATTGCTTGAAATTTGGTATGTAATTAATTAATACAAATCTAATCCATATAAGATACCCATCTTTTTAATAGATCACCTAGTTTGTTAGTTATGAAACAGAGGGTGGAAAAATATTACAAATATTGAGTAATGTCATGCATTTCAGTTATAACTTCTTAAAACTTTCATTTGTTTTAAATAACATTTGTAAGAGGTAATAAGTTTTGCAAGCATATATTTTCTAAAACAATAATAATGGCAAACTTTTTTCTTGAAAGTAAAATTTCTTTAAGAGTCCTGTTATAATTAGTATGCCACTTTAAAATATTAGTAATAAAATGACATAACTTAGCAGGTTTCAAAAACAAAATTTTAAAAATAAAAGACTATTTCAAAGTTACTATTTTATTACTAGTAATCTTTTTCAAATATTTTTTGACTAAAAAATAAAATATAATGGTACTTCTTTCCATCCAGAAAAATTCTGATAAATCCACCAATCAAAATCCTGTCTCTTAATCTAATTAGATATGAAATATTTGAAATATGATTTTTCTGTTAATATTTTAAAGAAAAAAAAATGGTCATAAAAAAAAAAATAAAACATTTCTTTTTAATTACTGATTTTTTTTCCCTATGATTTATTGAAATTCAAATAATGATGAAATTAATATCGTCACTTCATTTTACAAAATTATAAGATAACTATAGATTTAAAATGTATTTAATCCAAAGTTGTTTGTTCATGATACCAAATAATTCTTTATTATTTACACATGCATGCAAAGGGAACACATACTGTCAATTAGCTAAAGTTTAAAAGATGTGGGCTATAAATTAGAAGAACAAAACAAATAAGCATGCCTGAGACTTATCTACTCTTATAATACATTCTTTTTTAATAAAAAAAAACTACCCATTTGATAAAATAATGACCTGTTATATAATACATATAACATTAGCAGTTATTTTTCAATGAATATGACCAACCTAACTCCAATAAAAGACATATAAAAGAATAAAATTTTAATATATATTTTTCAATGATAAGTACAAATGATTGTAAACCATAAATATAGTCATATATATAATATAAGGGATTTGAACATAGACTTTTAATCTCCCTTCAGCCAACCACTCTATCTCATATAACTGATACACATAATCACACACATATAAAAAGATAAATGATCTTTAATATACATAGTTAATGCTGAACCAGCACTTATCAATTGGACCAGATTATCATCTTCCACATATATATAAAATCAGTGCTCAGTTTATGTTAAGGTAGCAAATCTTCATACCTTAATGGACATGCTTTAATCTATTCCAACCTCCAACTCTTCTGCCATCAGTATCACTAAAAATCTGATGATGAAATGCCCAAATCCCTTGTTAGAGACAATATTATTGTCATGCTCATGTTGACCTTAAAACATTCTGACCCCTCATGTATAGGACCTTGCCCATTTAAATACACAAAGGGCTATGGGGAGGATACAGGCTAAATTTGTAATATTTTAAATACAAGTATCTTTTACTTGCAGATAGAATTATGTATATTAAAGTGTGAAAGTTTGCTATCTTAACATAAACTGAGCACTGATATTACATATGTGTGGTAGATGATGATCTGAAATAACTGATGAATTTTAGTTCAGCATGAAATATGTATATTGGAAATCATTTGTCTTTTTCACATGTGTGTAGTAGTGTATATCAATTATATGAGATAGAGTGGATGACTGAAGGGAGCTTCAAAGTCTGTGTTAAATACCCTATATTATATCTGAACTCCAGGTATGTAAAAGATATTTGTATTTAATATATATATATCCACAGATGGCGTTCTACCAAAAACACCGATCAAGCGTATGTTTTGTTTACATAAACGTCAGAGTAGCATTCACTATCTCTAACTATAATTCCACTTTCAGATCATGATTTCAAGCTATTTGCTATCATCAGTGAAAGACAGGAATAAAGAAACTAGATCTAAATACAAACTGTAAGCGTTTATGAAACAATTTCTATTCAGCTTGCAAGCGTGAATTTTTTAGACACGTAATGTCTTCAAACTCAGCATAGCAAACCAGATAGCTATATGGGTCTGATCTCAGTTCAGCATCACTACATAGTAGAAGCCTCTGCAATCTATATCATTGCAAGAAAGACCTCAAAGGTAGCTATCTGGTTTGCTATGCTGAGTTTGAAGACATTACGTGTCTAAAAAATTCACACTTGCAAGCTGAATAGAAATTGTTTCATAAACGCTCAGAGTTTGTATTTAGATCTAGTTTCTTTATTCCTGTCTTTCACTGATGATAGCAAATAGCTTGAAATCATGATCTGAAAGTGGAATTATAGTTAGAGATAGTGAATGCTACTCTGACGTTTATGTAAACAAAACATACGCTTGATCGGTGTTTTTGGTAGAACGCCATCTGTGGACATAAATACAAGTGTTAGCAAGTTTTTTAACTTGCATTTTTGTTTATCATATATATATATAAATGAAATGTTATCCAGATACATTCATGTATAATTTATTGATATATATAAACCAATATTTCCAGCATGTTACATTGTTCATCAACTGGGTAGCAAATATAAATAATTGTAGAGCTGCAAATGATAATTATTATAAGAAATTATTTTAGATTAATGACTTTTCAAAAAAAAATTCCAAATACAAGATAATTTGCATATTGTTGATACATTGTAATCTGTTATAGATCTCAAAGGCAGTCACACCTGAATAGTACTCTTGTATTAGCAAAATCAATATTATGATCTGTATCTATAGCATGAATAGTTAGTGCTGAGAATGATAAGTATTTTTAACTGCATTAATATGATTATCTCTTCTAGCATTGATGTGATTATTACTCATGTCTATATAGGAAGCTTTACAAATGTTACATGGAATTTCATCCATATGCTTTAAGAAAGATTGGGTCTTTAGGCTTGGTTATAATGCTATTAAATTTTGAAGAGTGGTATATGTTGTTCTTATATTATAATGTCTTAGAATGTGTCCAATATTGGCAAGTTCCTTTTATATAAGCAATACAAGTCTAATAGTTGTTTTTTTCTTTTTATCTTTTATTTCAATTGTTTAAGGTTTGAATTAAGGCGTGGTTTATTGTTGTATTATTGTATTCATTAGCTGATAAAACATTACTTATATGATTTATTTCATATCTGAGATTTGATTTATCTGAAAGAAGGTTAATAGCTCAGTGAAAAAGGATTTGCAACAGAAAAAAATTGATATGAATAATGATGTGATGAAAATTTTAAATATCTGTGTATTTTTTCTGAAAATTGAAAAAGCTAAATTATAAATTATATACAGATGTACCCAGATAATAATTCATTTATATCTATAGCCCATAAAAATTTTCAGCTTAATATATATATATAATTTTACAATCTGTGTAATTGACATTTTACAATGTTGATTTTTTTTAATAATAGGTACATGTTTCTTATCAAAAAATGATTGGGGATATTTCCATATAATAATTAGAGAAATAGGTTAGGAGTGGTGTTTCTAGGTAATTATTGATTACTACTGGCGTCTCTTAAACTAAAATAATGTTATAGTTGTCAATAATAGCTATTTTATCTAAAGTTTCATAGAAGTTAAAAGAGATAACAAATTATTCCCTTTTCACATTATGATCAAAACATAAACATATTTATCGTTATTTTAATTTATATGTAATCTCTGGTCTTGATTAATTAAACCAAACTGTTAAAAACATTTCAGCATTCCTACTGTACTAGATAGTTTGGCCATTACAAAATGATCATTTGTTTTAGCTGCCTTGGGTTTATATAAGGGTTAGAAAATGCAGTAAACTACTTTAAATCAGGGTCAAATCATTAATTACAATTCAGATAGAAGCACATATTCATTTATATACAGCCTAATTCAAACTTTCATGGGAGAGACCATTACTTACTCAATACCAGAGATTAGATATAACAATTAAAACAATGCTGTATTTATTATATCACAAGTAGTCAACAAAATTATTTATTTGCACAAGCTTTAAAATCAGTAAGTAATGGACTTTTCTGTGAAAATTTGAATTATTCCATATTCAAATAAGATTTTATTTTCATCTAAAATGAGATGGTTTCAACCTTATTTGAAGCAACTAGAACATTTTCTAACTGTTGTATAAATCCAAGGCAGCTAAAACAATTGTACATTTTGTATTGGCTGAACAATCTAGATCAATAGGAGTGCTGAACCGATTTTAATAGCAGTTGATTGTATATATGTATTATAATTAAAATAATAAATGTAACGGTTTACAAACTATTATAAACATTCCTCAAATCTGCAGAAGTACTTTAGTTAATTTCTTAAACCTGCCTCAACTGCCATTAAATTAAAAAAAAAATATATTATTTCAATTATAATTACAATTTTGTTTTAATTAACGGACATTTTATTTATATATACTATAGGGGATTTCAACACAGACTTTCAAGCTCTCTTTAGCTATCCACTCTTTATTTACATATGACACCATTTCCAACTTTCTTATACTTAACAATACATAAAGAAATGAGGAAGAAGAAGAAAATTGTATTATTAACTACTCTATCTTATACAACCATTACATGTGATCACATATTGAGAAAGATAACAGATCATTTTTTTTCACATGTATGATCATGTATATTGGTTATATAAGATAGAGTAGATAGCTAAAAAGAGTTTGAAAGTCTGTGTTCAAATCCCCAGTATTACACCTAAATTCCAACTATATAAAATAAAATTTTGTATTTAAATATACATGTATGTATATATACAAAATGTATATATACAAAACCCATTAAAATATGGGATTTCTGAATTAAGTTTAGACCCATGTGATTACTTCAGTTGGAGAGCTGAATTTGAAGACTTGTAGATGTCTAAAAATTTCACATCTTCTTAAGAGTTAACTTTTAGATAAAGGCTTATCTTGAGTTAGTTTTTTGAATCTGGTGCCCTAGCTCCTCACTGAAGAGAGCCATAGCTTGAAACTGGGCTGGGAATGGGGATAAACCTAGATAAAGATTTGAATGCTTTTTCATATAGCATTTATTATAAAAAATAAATAAATCAGCTTGTTTAGAGCTATTGGCATACTCTTTATATTACATGTCCCCATAAAAAAGTCTAATGGAATCAAGTCTGGAAAACATGGAGGTCAAAATATGGTTCACCTCTTCCAATTTATTTGTTAGGAAATTTCTGATTTAGAAACTGTCTAACATGCAGAACAAAGTGGCAAGAAGCTCTCCCTTGTTGAAATAGTGTATCATCTTTTAGTCCTAATTGTTCAAGCTGATGAATAAAGTAATTCTGCAGCATATCTAAGTAGATATCACCATTGATAACATGATCTTCAAAAAAGAATGGCCCTATGATTTGATTTTTTTCCCCAAAGCACATCACATATTAATTTTAGGAGAGTCTCTTTCGTGTTCAACAGTTTCATTTGAGTTTTGAGTTCCACAAATCTGGCAATTATGCACATTAAATGTTTCTTCATCAGAGAACATTAAATTACTCACAAATGCATTATCATTGTCAAGTTTTTCATTGAACCAATAGCAAAAATTTAGCCATGCATGATAGTCTGCATCTAACAACATTTGATGCAATTAAATTTTATAAGATTTCATATGAAGTCTTTTTTGCAGAATTTTATTAACAGTAGACTTTGAAAGTTTTAGCTGTAGCGATGCTCATCTTAATGACTTTCTTGGACTTACCTTAAAGATTGTTCTATGAATGCCTTTCTTTGCTAACATGTGGCCTACCAGACTATGGTTTATCATGGATTGAGCATATCTCTTTGAATTTTCCACCCATTTAGCACTAGAGTTCCTATGAAGTGGATTTAAGTTCAGTCAATCAAAGGACTCAGTTTACTTTTTCTTCAGTTGAAGCCATGAATCAATTCTGAAAAATAAGTATTTGTGTTGAGTTACTAAATAATTTTACTTAAAAACTAGGTACATTAAGCTTTCTAATACTGTTTCTAATTTTTTTCTATTGCAAATGCTAATAAAGTTATCAATTTTTTAAATTGCACATAGACTTTATAGACACCCTGCATATTATGTGAGGCATGGATATTAGAAAAATAGTAGAGGTAAAGATAAATACTTTTGAAATAAAATATTAATGAAGATTGATAAGTGTACTTTGAATGATTAAAAAAACTAATAATTAATTTTTGATGAAAGCAAAAGCACTAAGACAATTGTTGAAGATAATAAAGCAAAGAAAACTATTTTCTTGGATATGAGGCAAAACAGGGAGAAATATTAGAAAAGGTTGATAATTGAAATTGCAAATGAATCAAAAAGAAGAGGTCAATCAAAATGGTATAGAGAAAGTTAATAATATTGGAAGAATACTGAAAAACAGAAAAAGAATTATCTGCAACACTGTTACTCATTACTGAAATATTAGATCAGGCAAATGATAATGATGAATCAGATTATTAAATATATGCAAATAATTTATTAGGTATAATTACCAATCAGAATGTCAGTCAAATTATTCATTTGATTATTATATAATATAAATAAAATCAAACAATCATTTTGCAGAATATGTATGTCTCTGAATAACACTGACCATCTTCTGTCTTGTTTCTTTGTCAATACAATAATCCTTTGATATTCACATCCTAACTTATTTATACTTTTGTTTAGTAAAGAAAAACATATATAATCCTAAAATAATACTTGAACAGATTATGTCTTTTTAATTTCCTTTACAAAAGCAATAGTGAAAAAGGGGTTTCTTATTAAGCCAGTATAATATCAGTTAATAAGATGTTCACCAGTATTTTGTCTTGATTTACCTTATTTAGAAGTACACATGTAAATAATTCTAAGCTTCTTTGAAAATTACCCCTATCTAAAAAAAAGTTTCATCCAGATTCAAAATCTTGGCCACTGTCCTGCTAGATGAATGTGCTAATCACTATGTCATAAATTCTCATAAATTAATACATATATATATTATTAACATAAAAAAGTTGAAAAATAGAAAAAATAAAAAAATAAAAAGATTGGAGACATTAGAATTGTGAATGTGGAGGAACTTTTGAAGAAAAAGTTGGGAAGACATGGTTAACAATATAGAGGTTGAACAGAGCTGAGCAAAAAAGGATTATATAATGAAGAAATTATGATGAGAATTAGTAACTGGATTTAACACAAGTTACTGCAACATATAATAATTATAAACTACATGTTAAATAAAGTTATGTAAATGAGAACATTAAAAATAGAAGAAAAAATATTAATTTAAAATAATAAATAGAAGCAAGCTGTGTGGTTTTGAATAACAAAAGTGGAGATCAAAAAAATTAATTATGATTATTTTATTATATAAAATAATTGTCAATATTTTATTTTTAATGAACTATTATTGTTTTGGTTTATTCACATAAATTATTTCTATGAGAACAATATTTGCCAACGTCACTATTATATATGTTAAACTCGGTTATGAATGCAAACGTAATCAACAGTAATGACGCAGAGAATAGTTTTTGTTAGGTATTTAAAAATTTCTGTAAACTGTCAAGTCACAAAGCTCTGATAATCTAGAAAAATGAGAATTAATATTAAATCAATACTGCTTATTCAGGACTTTTAAAGAAAGACTTCTGCTGGTAATTTCAACAAGTTGACTAGGAATGTACAACTGTGACGCATAACGAAGCAGTTCTATTGATAAAAGAATCTACTTTATTTGATCTTTTATTGCAATAGTTCATTTTTTCATTGTATAGTACTTTTAAAAAACTTCCTCTAAGAACACAGCATACATACGTTTATATATAACTGACTAATATTTTCAGAGAAGCAGGTTTATTGAGAATTAGTTATTGGAATTGATTTAAAAAATGAAAACAATTGTTTACTGTGAAAACTTATTTTTTTTTTTTTTTTTTTTTTTTTTTTTTTTTTTTTTTTATTTTCAATTCCCTTTTAAAAAATTTAATCAACCCAAAGGTTTATTAAATAACGCACACACATTTAATAATTGGTATAAAGTCCACTGTATGACTTAATTAAATAAATGTTTTTGGTACACATGAAGTTTGCATGTCATTGATTGCCTACATCTTATCAATTGAAGATCAAAAATGAGGCTTCTTGATTATTTTATTATCAGAATAGGCGCAGTTATAACAACTGCAGCTATGAGTATGAAAGCAAGAAGTCTATTGAAAGTACTAAGCTCTATAATTTAATAGTTTTATATTTTAGTAAAATTTTGCTTTTTAAACATATATTTTCTAGCTTCATTATCTGTGCATACACTGCATATATATATATATTAGATTATATAGATTATGAAATCTGATGGCTTTCTGTTTGTTCAGAATAATATTGGATTTCTTCAATCAAAAAAATTCAATAAATTTAGTTGTCGCAGGTTAACCGGTGCTTTTTAAAAATCTGTATTCTTATATACTCTGTGTAAGATAATTATTTTGTTATTCCACTTTTACTCATTATCATATCTATAAGTAATAAAAAATTATGATGCTGATTATCTTACACTAAATATTGAGAAATAAATTATTTCAGAAAGGATATATTTATAAATAAAAATGTTGACAGTATTATTTCTCAAGCTTAACTTTGGAAAATATATTTTGCAGAAAACCTAAACAATTTGTAATATATTATTTTGGTATCAAACATGATGGCATTATGCTGTAGAAAAAAGCTACAATTAAATTGAAGTCTTAAAAAATAACTTTATATACAATACAGTTTTCTATACTTTGTCAGATAGGGATCCAACTTTCTATTATATTACATTGAGTTTGTCTGAAACTTTTATGATAGTTTTAATAAAAAATATATTAATGAAAGTCTTCTTTAATTTAACATTTTACAGGTTATAAAGAAAGCTAATAGAAAACATTATACAAAATGTTGTTGCAAAGAGAGACACTAATTATGGGATTTTGAAAAAGATTTGATTTATTTATGAAAATGAAATAGATATCAAATGTAATTGTCTTTTTAGACTTTAATCAACCATCAATACTAATTATTTGTACAACCAGCAAAAATGGGTTTGTTTGAAAAAGATTCTTAAAACATACTCAACTCAATTGAGAATATCATCATTAGGAGTCATGCATCAAACAGTAAATCCATTATTTTTTCAAATAATAATAATAATATAAGAACAGAAAAACAAGATATAAAGCATTAAGGATAACTTTCATAATGAATTTGAATAACAGTCTATTAATACCTCTACAGATGATTAGTCATTTGATTTTTTATTACTGTATATGTTTTGAAGCAATGGTAAAGTGGTAAACTCTGGAGCTCAAGTCTATGAGTTGTGGCCCAAGTTGGCCATTTCCAGCATTCAAGTTTTTACAATCTCCTAAGCAATAAAATCATCCAATTATTATTATTAGTCTGTTTATTTAATATCTTGAGATGCTGTCTAAAGTTCAACAATAAACCTTTATTTGTAAAAGATTTCTATATATTGCCAAATTTATGATCTTTATTGCATTTTATCCCCAGTTCCTTGAGAAAACAATCAATATTTCATGTTTTACAATGACTTTGAGAACATCAGTTAATGGTTATTACTCTATTTGTCATTTTCTATCTTTATTTTTTAGACTTAATCAATAAATTAATGATTAAATAATTGATTAAAACTTTAGTCCTTACAGTGGATATATTTTAAAAATTTAGATTTTGAAAAAGCATTTTCCTAAAGACAGATAAAATTAATATGCAATAGAATACTATCACTTATGACTAAGCCCTGTGTAGATTAGTGTAAATTATATTGTTGGAGTCAAAGCTAATGGCTACAGGTTTGATTTTTAATTGAGTAACATTCTTTTATATACAAATGTAGACATAATAAAGCTTAAACATTTTTAACTGCATTTATTGTCACACTCTAGGGCTAGAGAACAGGTTAATTATTCATAACACTAATGGCTTTTAGAAAATTATATCACAAGAATTATTCCCCTCTCCATCCTTCTCACAAGTCTTTACAATCTCTTGGAATCCAATTTAAGATTTCAACTGCAGTGTATCAATAATGGTAGAAAATGATGATGATGATGCATAACTAGATTCATTTTCTTAAATATTCGATCTTACATTAGACTGATCTAGCATTAAATGATCTCCAAGCAACTTACTAGATGATTAATATTAATACATATAACTAAATGATATCATGTGATCATTATTGATGATAGTTTGCCAATGGTTGCTATTTTTTTAACACAATTTATTTGAAGATCTCAAATTTAAAGTAATATTACCTATTTTAATCAGTGAAAAAATGTAAATATCACAGATATAATGTAAAAAAGATATGATAAAAAATATGATAATCTTTTATTTTAAAAGATTATACAAGATAGATTACACTTCCAATGGATTATCATTTGATAAATAATCAAATACTCCATGGCCAAATTTCTATAAAAAAAATCCATTTACCTGCAAGACCATTTTTATTACAATGTACAATAACAATAATTTTTCCAATTTTTATCAGAATAACATCATCTTAATTCAATTCACCAGTGCAGAAATTCAGACAATCCTTTCTCACTGAATACATGTACTTCATAAATAATGTTCACTTATTATGTGAGTTAAAAGTATCCATCACTTGGATCACACATGTTAATCTTCTCCTATTTAATAATATAGCCATAAACATTGTTTCAGTATTCTGTTTTGAAAAAACTGAAGTTAAAGATGTCACTAAACAATCACAACATGCATAAAGTATATGCAGTATTATGAAACATAAAAGATCTACTCTTCTTCTCAATTAATATAAAAAATAAATTAAAATAATAAGCCTTATTATTCTTGAGTCCAAATCTAGTAAGATTGAAACATAAGTTTAATATTTATATTGAGTAAATATATTGAAGATTTTAGATCCTAATTTTAATGCAAAATTTGAGAGATTTCAAAAAAGAGAATCAGTAAGAATTATCAAGAAATTGTGCTACAGAGTCATTATTATTAATATTTCAATAATCTTCACATTATTTCTTTTACACAATATGATATATATAAGTACTATATCAAGAAACAATGTAAACCAGCTAATAATTAAATCATATAAATATTGCAAATATATATATAATCAAATATTTTAATTATTCCTTACAGTCTTTTTCTAGAAAAAAAATCATCTAAAAACTACAAACATAAATATATTTAAAGATATAAATAGAATACTAAGCAAAATGTTAAGGAGGAAATATTCAAAGAACTATTCCCTACCCACACATTAATGACACAATCCAATTACATTGCCATTTATTTGCAATTGCTGGAAATGATCAGTAAAATGTAATTTTTACCTTAAATAAGAGTATCAAAGTTATATAGGGAAAACATTATATTTAAACAAGTGGTAAAAATAAATATGAAATTTAATTCAACTGATATTTTATTAACTTATTAACAAGTTGACATTTTCTATTTTTATTAATGGTGGTAATTATTGTTAATATTCAATCCTTGATTTCAGTATAAAATCTTTATTTTATATCAGACTTAATAAATTAGACTCCATTCTTTACAAATTTAAGTTTATAAATGAAAAACATTCTAAAAATTTATATTAAACTGCAAATATTTGAACAAATGAATTCATAATGAGAACAAATAATAATTTCATCACTCACCATTAGGAAGCAAAACAGCTTAATTGAGCAATTTTAGAAAATCAACAAAAAATTTTTTTAATAAAATTTATTTTCAAATATAAATAAATGAATGATAATCATGATAAATCTTTAAAATTCTGCTCTAAAATATTAAAATTATTTTATAATTTTTAGATTATCTCAAAAGATCTTAACACAATGTCAGTAGGACATTAAATGATCAATATTACAAGGCATGGTTATCTTATCAGAATTTCAGTTAAGTTTATTGACTTTTAGTTTTAAAAATAAACATATATGAATAAAATCAAAGTGTATATATGTATTCTTATGGTTTTAAATAATTAATATACAATTAGTTTAAAAACAATAAGAAGTATTTAATAGACTTTGCAACAGTCATACTTTTGTTATTTCAAAAATGTTTTTGAAGTAATCTAGCAAATCCTGCTAAAATCAGATTGCAAAGAATGAAAACTTCAAAGTGTGAAGATAGGATTAAACTCATACAGATGGACTTTGATATTTATTAAATTTCCTGGAAAATATTGACTACTTTAGATTTTTTTAAAAACCTACAGAAATATTACTACAGATAGCCATAGAAGAGTTATCTAAAGTGATAGAACTACCAGGTCATTTCTGAGATAAACAGCTATGTTAGCTGTTGGACCTGTTAATGTGAGAATTAAAACTCCAAATTTAAGATATTAATTAAAATATATGTTGGATTTATATATTTTTAACAAGTTACTTTGGCAGCATCTTTTTTGCGGGTCATTATTAAGAAATTATAAATAAATTGTGGTGTAAGTGAACTGGATTATTTTATCAATATGTATGTGATAAGTACATGGAATTTTTTTTTTGTATACCTATTTATCTAAAGCAACATCAATATCAATAATAATGCTAATTTTAGAAGGCATGATTTATGATTACATGTTTGGGTGTGATTCTCAAATATTTGAAGTTTATTTATGGCTCTTTAAAAATAAATAAACAATGGAAAGTCTGTAAGAAATTTATAAGAACCTTGAGTGCATGAAGTGCCAAAACTTACTGAACCAGAACCTTATACCCCAGACTTTAAAACTCTATTATTGTGCTAAACTATAGCTATGGTTCTTTTATTGCAAAAAATTTAACTACCCCTGTCATATATCATTGGGAAGCCATTTTTAGAAAATTAACTTTGTTTTACTCTTAAATAAAAAGATAACTATAAAATTGTATTTTTTTGTTAAATACTGATTTTTATTTTTGGGTTTGAATAAAAATAGCTATTTATTCTATAAATTTTAAAAAAATTACAAATACTGGATAATCATAATATGGCTTTCTATAGAAATGGTTTTCTAAACCTTCAGGAATTTCCTACATTTTATTTAAGTTTCATAATTTTAAATAAACCTTGAATCTTACACTTTTTTACTCTTATAAATAAAATCAATATCTAATATCAAACAAGTACATCTTTAATTTATATATTTTCAAGTATTTTGTTTTATCAGTGCATTATTTGCTTTATCTCAATCATATCACATTTGTCCATCAGCACAGAATGTTTTTAGATATATTTCAAAATTCTTTTTCATTATACATTCATAAAACATATAACCAAAGTCATATGAAAAAGATAAATTGTTTATTTATTATGTGTATGTATACATAATTTCTGATAATTTACTTGTCTGAAAAAACATGTATAATGTTAATAAACTTTTT
Organism: Epiperipatus broadwayi; assembly: GCA_028023455.1. Taxonomy (NCBI): domain Eukaryota; kingdom Metazoa; phylum Onychophora; class Udeonychophora; order Euonychophora; family Peripatidae; genus Epiperipatus; species Epiperipatus broadwayi. The sequence goes on from JAQFVV010006346.1 coordinate 2,156,194, forward strand.
GATACAATTAGCTTTCAACATGACATGTCTACAATATAAAGTTAGAAGTCAAAGTGATACTCATAAAATTTGTAATTTATAAGAAGGCTTCTGGACTCATTTTTAGACATCCAGCATATAATCAATCTTCCAATTATATGTTTATATAGGGATATATGTTTATATGTAACTAAAGATTAAAAAATGAAATCAATTAAGCATTATAATTTTAGTAATAGATGATTGTTTTTTTGATGAGTCGGGTCTTGTTTAATATTTATCTTTTGGGAGATTTGAAAAAAAACTTTATTTTGCATTATATCATTTAAATGTTATTTTCAATTAATAAATTCAAATGTAATGGACTTTCACCAACTTTGGCATCATAAAAAAATATCAGCTAGTCTGTTTATATGGGATAATTATTTCATGGTTACATCATTATTCCTTATATGGCTATATAGACTACTGGCTAACATCTCAATGTAATGTCCAAAGATATATTTTTATAAATACCAAATGCAGAGATATATTAGATTTTAAATCATAAACTAATCATGAAGTAGTTTTCTTAAATATTAAATATTTAATTAAACTTTGTAGTAAATTAGATGAAATCAAAGTTATAAATTGTGAGAAATTGTGACTTTAAACATTAATTAATGATGAACTATTCAGTACATAAGTTAATTATTTCTTAACAATATTAAAATCCACAAACCAATAAAGTCATTTGTAACTTCTTAACAAACTTTTACATTTGAGTTTATTGGCTGGTATATTTAAGTTTGTTGAAGAGTAATTATCTTATATAAAAATAATCTTTTTAAAATAAAATGTATTCACTTTAAAATGATCTAAATACTAACAAATGTTTTAAAATAAAAATATATATAATTATTTTTGTTTTTATACATAAACACATACAATAAAAATTTCAAAAAGTTTATAGTAGGTTTAGAAAGCAAATAGTGTAAAGTTTTAAGGTACATAATGGCATTCATAAAACAATCAAATAACATACCAATTGTCAAATAATGAACCAATAATTTGAGTAATTCCATATATTACATGATAAATATTTATTAGAGAGAATATTCTCTTCAAGCATATTATGAGTCAGAAATATTAAAACAAAGCATCATATCTTTGTCCTCGCTTAGCTGTAATATTGTTTTATTCACTTTACGTCATTCTAGTTCAGAATAGTGAAATAATTAGTAGATATTAAGAACACTGCAAACTATATATCTAGACTAGTTTATGATTCTAGACTTTCAATAGTGAAATTACTTTAAAATATAGAAAACTTGCAAATTATTAGATCCAATAACAGAAAATTTGGTAGCTGGGTGGATATATGCAATCCAGTGTTTGTCATTGATAAAAGACAGTAGTCAGAAATTAGTTTTCAAGATTAGGCTGGTACTGTCATTGGTTTCACTGATTATTTAATCTTACATAAAAAGCTCTAGAACCCAAAAACGCAGAGAATATTACATATGAGTAACTTACAACATGTATAGTTTAATCAAAAAAATAATTTGCATAAAATTTTTCTTTATATCCTACATGAAGACTGATAAACTTTTATAAGTCATTAATAAAAATTCAAATGATGCAATTTTATTTGAATGTAAATAGAAATAAACGTAATTTGTAATTCTGATGTAGAAATAAAACTTTTAAGTCTGAAAAAAAAAAAAAGTATGACTGTATATGCAAAGATTTGTATCCAAAATGTTTTAATATTCATACTTTAATAAAATAGTCGAATGATTTATTGCTAAAGAGTTCATAAAAAATTCAAGCATCATAAATGACCGAGCTTAATCATGACATATGGACTTTGAGTTCCAGAATCTGCTTCTTTACTACTGCACCAAATCATGCAGAAATATATTTTAATAAATTATTATAAATGTATTATCTTTTAAACTTATTATAACATATAAAGATCAATAATGACTGAATAATTATCCTATCCTCATTAATCTCTTTGTTAGAAAATTTAAGTCGAGATAATTGCGTTCTTTTTTTTTAATTGCTGTATATAGAATTTTCCTGAGAAACTTATGTGCTAATACATAATCGAAAATATTCTATTAAATGCAATTAAAAATATTTCGGACGCATCTCACGAATAAAATATTGCAATCAGTTATATTCATTAAAAATAGAAAATTATTTGAATTAAAAATGTCCTCTTAATTTTATGTAATTAGTTTTATTCTTTATAATGCCTCCTGGGAGATAAAATATTTATGAGATTCCAAAAAGTTATAGTATATTTTTAAAAAGACAAATCGCAGATTAATATTTAAAAATGTTTTTTTCTTTGAAAAATAAAGTGCAGTTTAAGGGTTTTATACATACAGATTTACAACGCCAACAATGAAGCCTACAAATCATATAATTATTTTACTTTTTACGGAATGACCAGTCCAGATTAACTTATGACTTTTCTATTAATTTAAAAATAGAATGCAGTCATTTTCGGTTAGAAGTCTGGATTGGTTGTAGATTAGTTTCTGAAAAATAATCTAAGCCTGTAAAATATTTTTAGAAACTTTAAAAAAAATCCAAGTTTCTGAGTTTGAATCCCAATTTATAAAAATGCTAGAATGTTATATTAATTAAATTATAATGACCTTATTTTTTTTACTATTTACTACTAATAAATAAGTTTTAATATGAGAATCAATCAATTTTCATTTAATTATTTTAAATATTTATTTGATTCATTACTTCTGTGATCATATAACATTCAAGAATGGTAACATACTGATGAAGTAAACAGTTTGAAACCTATTTTAATCAAAATATATAAGTGTAGAAATTGAGTGTCCTGGCATTATAAAAATCAAGTTTGTCATGAAACAAATGAAGTTTGTTGTATTTTTTTCTAGACCATCCATTTAGCATATAAATAATGTTTTTGTTTTTTTTTTGCATATTGCATGCATTAGTAAAGATCTCCTACCAGTAGTATTTCAGATTCAACAATGTGTGTAATGATAGCTTTTTCTGAAATCATGGTTATTAAATTTGTGCTATTATTGTTTTTACTATAATAATTTCTGTAATTAATGTTTCACAGATTACAAAAGAGGTTTCCCTCAAATAGATCAAGTGAGTCTAGAAATATCATAGTTCACAATTTGGCTATTATATATTCATTATGGTTTAGTAAAATATATTATATGTTAATAAATGGCTTAAATGCATTCATTCATAATATTTAACCACTTATTATTATTATTATTGATTTATCTGATTTGTCTTTATTTTAGTCTAATGATTCCAAGCTTTATATTAAAATTGCCCAATAAAATGTACAAAATTTTTTTAAAGATTTTGTGGTAGTTCTTTAATACTAAAAAAAAAAAAAAATTAACCTACAGTATGAAAAAAATACTGAATATTTTTTCATTTGTTATTTATTTTTCATAGCTTTCTGAAAATTATATGATGCTTTATTTTTAATTATGATTTGACTTAATGAAACTGAGAAAACTTCATTTAATTTTTTTTAGTAAAAAAATAAAGCAGGTTTTATGCAATCTATTACAGTTCAAAGGCTCCTCCACCAATAGAGAAAGATTGAAGAAGTGGTGAGAGTTTAATGATGTTTTCCCTTTTAGTTCTAACTTTAAACCAAAAATAGCTGAACATCCATTTGCTGATCAATTTTGGGTTGACAAGGATTGAGCTGTCTGGTTTAATATTTGTTGTCATGGTTTTGAAAACTGTTTGTAAGAATTTATAATTTTATTTATTTAAATTAAATATTTTATAATACGAACATAGTTACTTTTTAACAAGATTGGTGCACTATTTATATTAAAATATACTAACTTTTTTTTTGAGAACGTGGTATTACTCTTTCTAAGTAATGAAAGGATTAAGTCAACTGATAATATAATATTTAATAATTTTGAAAAACAAAATATTAATTAACAAAATTTAAAACCATTCTCTTCTATAAGTTATAAACATTTCAGAAATAATTATCTTTACTATGTTTGTAAACTTTCAAGCCAAAAGAAATTGGCTTTTAAATGATTAGTTTTTAAGTTTTTATTACAAAATGTTAAACATTTAATGGCGATTAATGTCAGTAAAAAATATAATCAAGAAAAAATATTTTAATATGTAAATTAAAACAATCACGTCTAGTAATTATGTAAGTAATTCTATATTTTAAAATAAATTAATTTTAAACTTTTTTATGAAAGCGTATATTTATGTATCCAAAATATATGAGACTTATTTAAAACGTTTCCAAACTTTTAATACAAAAAACTAATACAAATCAGATTTTATTTCCCATAATGCTTTATTTTCATTTATAAAATATATAATTGTCATGAATAGTTAGTTTGAATTAAATTACGAGCGATGAGTTTGTGTTAAATTTTATATTACTCCAAAAAAAATATTTTTGTAGACATTTTAAAAATATTTTTTTAAAGGCTTTTGGCGATAGTAAATTTGTTTTTACTTTCAATCATAAATCACTCTCAGAAGATGATGATTTGAGTTAAGGAAACAGATTAAAAAAGTGCTATGAAGAAAAATATATACAACTTCGAAAACAAATCTTTTCAAAACACAATGTGGGCACTTTCTATACTTACCCATTGAGAGTGCCAAATCTGTACTGCTGTTCTTTTAAGTGTTTAAAGCCTGATTCAGAATTAAGCATTGAGAAAACATGCTTACTTTGACTCTTCAAACTTATAGATAATTTTTTTTAATCCTTTCAAAGTTCTGACCATGGGATTATAACATTAATGAAACTTCAGTTGCATCAGTTTTAATTAGCTCTCATTTAGCATTCATTCACTGGTTTTGCTTTCATTTGACAGCAAAACTAGAATTAAAATAATATTGATTTATTAATTTTAAAAAAATGTCAAGCTGTTATAACTTAATAAAGATGAAAGGGCTGCTGATTAGAAGTTTCTTTGTTGTCTGGTCCAAGAGCACTTGAAAAAGCTTTTGACATTCTTTTGTTTAGATTTTAAAAATGAAAATATATATTTTCCATAGTTTGTTTGTTTATTTATCATTATTTTGGCATTTTTTAAAACAAGATTATTTATGATTAAACTCAGATTTTATTCAAATTTTCCTTTAAAAGAAGACAAATCTAGAACTGTACTAACATAAAACAGTAAATTGTTATGATTGACTGAAAAAAGAACATATCTTGAAATATTAGCATAAAGCAGAAATTTGTTGCAATTGTCTAAAAAAGGAACACTTCATAATTATCATGCCAATTATTTGTTGTCATTTTATTAATAATTTTAAGTGAAAATTTAAATTTTAAAACAGAATTTCATAGATTTATGATGTTTAAACAACAATCTACTTGAATTTGAAAAACGGAGTTAAAACAGTTAATTCATTTACAAAATATTTTTATTAGCAATCACAATGATTGTGCAACAACAAAAATCTGTTGTCATGATTACAGACTTTATTTTATTCTTTTTCTTCTATATTTATAAACTTAAAAGATAATTTTTAAGAATATGTCTCATTTGTAAATTTTAAAATATAATTGAAATTTTTGAAAATATAATGAAGAATAAAGGTTACTTTGATAAAATAAAAAATAAATTTAATTCAAATAGCCACTATACACAATTTAAAAATATACATTTGTAAAAGACTTTATTAGTAGTAAGTTCTTTCAATCAGAAACATTTAATTCAAGGATAATTCTATGATTAATTTTATCTTTATATTTCCATTCTTATTAACTGAAAAAGATGTTAATAAATCTTAACTATTTTAATTGAGTACTATGGCCTATATTATTTTAAAAATCCATTGAAAATTATTTCTTTTAATATGTATATAAACAAAAAACTTTGGAATAAATTATACAACATTAAAATACTAATATATAGAAATAAATAATAGCTATAACCAATTTAAAACATATATTACATCCTTAGTAGCATTTTACAGTTAAAATTAAAAAAAAATCTCATTAAAGACACACAACATTAACATTCCTATGTGAATGGTCAACTTTCTATTATTTATAAATATTAACAAAAGCATTTCATCCATGTTTATTGTATGATCAATTTTATCTGTGAATGTTGATATTTTGAAAAATTGACCTTCCATGTGGGAATATTAATGTTGTGTAACTTTAATGATATTGTTATTAATGTTAACTCTAAAATCCTACTTAGAATGGGAGACATGCTACAATATAGGTTGGATGTAGCTAGTATTTATTTGTATATATTGATATTTTGAATATTGTAGAGTTTATTTCAAAAATTTTGTTTATTATAGACATAAAATAAAACAATCAAAGTATAAAAAAATATCATATAAACAAATAATACTATAAAGTGTTTTTTGTTAGTATTCATCACTAATAGTTACTTATATCTACTATTTATAAAATCTGATGATAGTCATCATCATTAAACAAGCACCAATAATATGTAAAACCAATAGAATGAAATCTATAATAAGTAGTTCTTATTGCATGCACATAAATAAATGCTAAATAACTCAGCATATATATGGCTAAATAAATGCTATGACCATTAAAGATGAAATCATACAGATGATCATCAGTTCAGTTCAAGGCCATTGGGTTCCATGCTTGTATTGGTCTTAAAGAAACCTAGTGATCAAATATATTAAAAAAACTGTGTGCACCTTAACTTTTAACATCATCAAAATAATTATTTACAAAGCACACACACACATAAAAATCTTTTATTATCGGATGCTAGTTTCTTGGATAGCAATAAATTCTATTGAAATATATGGATACAAGATCAAAGTCACAATATGTAATCTAATAAGAAAATAACTTCATTGTAATACTTTAAAATAATGATAACTAATTTTATTAATTATCTAATAGTAATAATGAAGTCTAACATAAATATTCTCCATTAATACAACTAAAATTTACATCCAATTCTGCCTTACTTACAAGCAAAGCAATAAATACAATAGTACTATTTAAATTGTGTTTTTATATAAATTGTGATAGTTACTCTATTAGATCAATATTATAATAACCTAACTTTAATTTTTATTTATTTATTAAGAGTTTGCCATTTAAACAGCTTGAGCAAGCATAAGAAATGGTGATCATGTGATGTTTAGTGGTATAACATAATTTTCTTTTTCAATTTTATTATAACTATGAAGTATAGCATTGCCAAGAGTTACCAAAATGGCGATTATAGCTAAGACCTGGCAAGAATAACAATATATACTTTAATGTTCCCATTTATAAGCTACTTACTGTCATCTTTGGCTTTCTGGGCAAAAAATACTAAAAATGTTAACTCATTATAACATAATTTATTTTTAATTAATGAGTGGTTCAGGATTTAACTTCCAAAATTTGGTGTTCAGAAACTCTTCACAAATACATTTAGCCACAGGTAATGTAATGATCAAATTTTTAGTAATATAATCATCTTTGTTTATAATAAATAATTGGAAAAAAAATAGCAAACACGTATCCCAATATAAAATTATTCTTTCTTTTGATGATGATATCATCATCATCATCATTATTATTATTGTTATTATTGTTTCAAAAATGAACTTTATTTGATACTAAGAGTTACAATGTTTGTCAGTGTATATGTATGTTTGTTTACATTATTACATATTTCAATAGGGGAGGGTTACATTTATGCATGAGTTGAGAGGATGAGTAATTTAAAGAGCTTTAGAGTGCATAGTACACATTATATTGGTAAAACTTTTATATTTCATTGTTAGTGATAATTTATGGATAGATAGCTGTTCTTGTTGCTTAGATTGCATTTATTCTTGTGTGGTATTGTGCACTAAGTTTCAATTGTTTGGTTATCATTCAGCTTATAGGCATTTCTAACAGGGCCATTTCAATTAGTTCAGCTGTTATGTGCATGGTATGTGGTTGGGCATGTTAGAATCTTGATTGTATATATGTCATTTTGACTTGGTATTAAAATAGTTGATAGTATATGAATGGTTGTTTTTCCTGCACTAGCTTGCTATATGCCTTCATAGTGTATGTTTAGTTTTATGGTGTTATTCAGGTACAGTAGACATGAGGCAAGTTTTGATGGATTCACAGTGAACTGTAGTTAAGGTTGATATGCATGCTGTTTGGGTTAATGTAAGAAATTACATATTAGATGGGGTTAGATCAATGTAGATTGTGTGACAGTTGTCTTGTGGTGGTGCAATTTCTGTTGGGGAAATGGCTTAGATCAATTGTAGATGTGGTATGATTGTGACTAATCAGATGCTTGATTGTTGTTTAATGAGTTACTAGGTAGTGGTGAAAATATAAGAGCATGCTATTTTGTTATCTTTTGTTTTAAGCTGTCTCAGTTTGTTGTAAAATATAGAAGTGTGGCATCTTCTGCTATTAACAAAGGCAAAAGTGCAGTGAATGCATCAAAATGTATAGAGAGTGAATATATATGCAAGATCCATGGGTGTGGAGGCCTAAAAAATACAATGATGATGTCCTGGATGGTGATGTTGGATATTTTCCAGTGTCAGGCAGTCATGAAACAGGTGTAATCAAATTTTTTTTGCTCAATAGCATCGTTGATATACAATCACCTGTAGCACAGAAAAAAATAAAGTAGGTAGAATATGGAGGCTAATTTTGAGGTGCAAATTAAAATATTTTAGTTCTAGAGGTCATTTTTTTAATTTTTTGATTGTTGTTGATTCCAAGCATTGGCGTGGGGTTGGCACTGGTTAAGTTTTGGATGGATTGTCATAGATATGCCAGTAGTAGATGCACTTTCTCACAGACAGAAGAGATAATTGGTTGGATATTGTTCTTCAGTGGCTGATGATAGTTGATAGGTAGCATTATTTGGAAGGGGGGTTATCTGTTGGTGTTATCTCAAGAAGGCATTGTAGTGTGAAAATGTGAATGTAATTGTTATTAAGTTTGTGGTTTTTTTTAATATGAAAAGTGTGGATGCTGTGCAATCTGAATCCATTGCTTATGAGTGGGTGGCTAAGACATCTTGTAGATTTTTTTGCCACAAAGACTTGTTGCAGAATGATGAGTGCTTGAATGTGAATTCTTTTGTGAATATCATTATTGGAGTGCAGTAAGTTATTTAGGTGATAATCAACTGGTTATACAATCGCACTTTTGAATATATGGAAATATAGACTTTTTATAGTGATATAGTGATTCTTTCTACTTCATCCTCCAACTTGTTTTTCATTTTGTAGCTTCATTGCATTAGTGCCAATGTAGAAAAAAAGCCAAGGAATTTTGTAGATTTTCCTAGTAAATCTGTATGCAGAGCTTACTCTTATAGAGTGACCAGGCTGCAATCTTGTTTGGATTGAACTTTAATTTGTGGATGGAAATAAATTCTTGAAGAATTTACTGTAGAGTTGGTAGTTGTTTTTTTGGAAGGGAGGAAGACAGTAATGTTATCCAAATATGCAATGCATGGTATATGTTGTGATATACTTGGTATCTGAATGTCTATGAAAGCTTGCTGTATTTTTGTTAAAAGTGAATTAAATGTAAAAAAAAATTGGCTGAGAGATGAACTTTGTGAGATGTATTGTATAGGGATGAAAGGTGGAGAATTTTTGCCATTGTGTGTGATGTGAATTTCATGGTTCTACAGCCAGTTTATTCATATATAGAGTAGGATGGGTGGAATGGTGATGTTGGGTAACATGTTTATTACCTCATTGACATCAATTAAATTTAATTCCATTTCAATACCAATTTGAATTGTGCTTGGTGCATACTTTTTTGCAGTCCTGTACCTTTAATCTGCTTTTAAGGTGAGTGCATCATGTGAAGTAGATGATTGCTTCTTTGTAAATTGAATGGGTGAGATGAGAGGGAACAAAATTATGTAGCAATACAACAGAAAAAGCAACACTAACTAACAATGTATTTTATAGCCTTATAATTGAGTTCATTTGAATGCATTTTTTTTTTAAAATATTGCAATCAGATATTGTAATAAAATAAATTTGATTTGTATTATTATAAGCATTACTCATAAAAAATAGAATAAAGATTAAATGAAAAAGTTGAAAAAGAAGTAACTATATATTTAAAAAAAATGAAAGATAGAATTGTTTTACATTTAAAGATTAGACTACAACTGATAAGACATACTTTAAATACCAGGAAAATGACATAAATCTTACATATGCAAAGTAAATTTACACTAATTTGATTTTTGTAAAATAGAATCATATCTTAAATGATAATGGGATGAATACCTATTCAATTAAAAATAATTCTGTGAAAATTAAGGAATATGAAATTTTGTAGCAGTATTATTGTAGCCATTGTGGATTAAGATTGCAAATATGGTATTATTTTTAGATTGCCTATATATTGTTATTATAATTGAGCAAATAATTTTTGAGGCATAAAAATACATAACCGTTTATTGTAAATAAAACTGAATCCTGCAATAGATTTTATGATAGAGTAGTTAGTAAGATAACTTACCATGTTAAGAGCTAGGTTCAAAACCACAACAACATGAAGTTTGATTTTTTTTTCTCAGATAGATAAAAATTGATAAATGCAGGCTTATGATTTTTTAGACAAATATCACATAATTTAGTTTATCATTTTAAAAAATCAATAAATGCATAACTAGCTATTTTTCAGAAAAGCTAAAAAACTCAAGATAATTTAATTGGGTCAAATAAGTATTGACATGATAAGCATAAAATAGAAACATGATTGTAATATATGCAGCCTTGATTGAACCCATAGTTTATGTTTTTACCATGTATGGTTTGAATGACCACCACAACATGTTAATTTATTAAATTTGTGAAAGTAAGAATAAACATTAAAATAACGAGTGTTAGTTAGATTGTGTTCTATGTTAGGCATTTCGATGCTTCATAAGTCAGATAATTGAAGCAGGATATTATTACAAAAAACAGGTAAGAATTACAATAATTAAAGAGAATTTTTAGAATACACTCTATTTTGTTGTTATTGATAGTTATTGTTATTAACAGAAAAAAAAGATTTAATGAATATTTTGTTTGAATGTAACTTTAGGATTTGGATTATTAAAGAAAAAATATTATAAATAATGGATTATAAAAAAATGAAAAAGGTAAACTAGAAGCAAAAAATATTAAATAAAAAGAGAATAATTATTAATAAAAGAGCAGGAATTGGTACAATAAGTTCTCTCATCAATGAAAAATGGTAAAAGAAAAGACAGTCACCATTATAAAACAAGTATAGCTATGAATATAATATACAGAGAATGTGATTTGGTTAGTAAATATAATGTAATTTTGGCAAATCAATAATAGTAAAGACATGAATAAATAAATAGATGGGCAAATTGATATAAGATAAACAGAATTGTAAAATAGATAAATATATATATATATATATATTGAAGCAGTTAATCTTAGCTTAAGATTGAGCTTCATGTTTCCACCTACTAACCTGTATTCAAACCCCTATATCCCATCCCGCTCCTTTTGTCATATATATATTTTTTATGTATATATTTGGCATGCATGCCTAAATTTATAGTTTAACTTTCAATATTTATTATTATTGATTCTTTTTATTAATTGTTAGTTCTTTTTTATTAAACTACACAGGTATGCGCTACATATATATATATATATATATATATATATATATATATATATATATATATATATATATATATATATATATATATATATATATATATATATATATAGAGGCAAAAACTTACTAACAAAATATTGATGTTTTAAATATTTTATTATACATCATTTTTTAAACTTTTTCTTTTTAAATTGCTTGTTTTCCTTTTAAAATGTATATTTTGTCAAAATCCAATATGGAAGATGCTACAGTTGATTGTCTAAAAATACTTAAAAAGGGTTGGAAACACTATTGTTTTAATCTGTGGTAGGTATTTTAATTACAGTTTTACTTAAAATAAAATGAGATTAAGATAAAGATACTTTTGTTATAAACATGTTGTCAAATCTATTTTTAATCTGGAAATAGATTTGAATTTATTTTTGGATGTTATCTTACTGTTGCATCTTCAAAAACAACTGATAAAGAAAAGGTATAAAATGGCTGAATTTTAAAAACAGATGAGATTAGCTACTCTAGTGAAAATGATTGTTAACATCACTGTGAAACTAAAAATGATGTAGCAGTAAATCCACCACCCTTCTCAGCCCTATGGGTCATCATCTGCCACTACCATAATATTCTACTGCCCTGAAATGAAGAAAGATCTAAAAAAAGAACTTTAGAATGCTAATAGAAGTTTTCTGCCACCGAAGTACTTGCATTGCAATCGACATGCACATGCCATACTTTAAAATGGACTCTTAAAATTGAAAGGTAAATTTCCAAGCCACCACCTAATAGTCAATCTAGCCTAGCTAATCTCATCAAGATTACTTTCATAACCAATTTAACTTTATGTAAAATGTAATTTGCTTTTAAATGATTTTTATAAATCTAATTTTCTCTCATATGCTCTAACTTTCTTTAACTTTGATGTGGTCATTTATTTATAGTTATTTATTACTTGATTTTATATGTATGCCTTTATTATTAATTTGCCAATCTCAAACAAACTGGTGAGCTTAATTTATAAAAATCTTTTTTGTCATTTTTAAGTAAACCTTCATGAAGCAAGTTATTAACGTCCCCTTTTAAAACATAATGCATTATTAATTAATATGCTCGCCAGATTGTTTTACATCAACATTTTGTTTATGCTTTAATATATATATATATATATATATATATGTTTAACTCTGGATTTTCTACCTGGGGTGAATCCAGAACTTTGGCTAATTAACGCTTTGAAATTTTAAAATATTATTTATTCATTTCTGAAAAGAGTGACCCATTAATTATTTTCTATATATAACTGCTAGTTTTTATTTTATTGTTCCATACTCTTAAAATATCAAATACAGTATTTAAATATTCCCATTATTATAAAATCAACGAAGGTGGGATTGATTTATTTAAAAATAGCAGAAAAGGGATGGGGATAAATCTTAATGTTTCTTTTACTAGGTAAAATCTTAATGTATATTTTATTAAATGAAATATTCTCTCATATATATTATAACTGCATAGCATATTATTTGTCTAAATTATAGTATTCAAACAAGGGTCATTTATTTTAAAGCAGTAAAACTTATTCATTGTCGTTAGTAACATTTATCATTACTGCATTACTGAATTTGGCCTATCTTCTTATATATATATATTACATGCTTCTAGCCTTCTAATCTGGGAGTTACGACGAGATCGAACCCATAGATTTCTCATTATATCCACTTATTCCATATAAAATGCCTCTGGCAGTGATCCTATAAGTTTGGTTACTCACTATGCATATCCCTTCTTCGTATAAAAATGCCTCTGGCAGTGATCCTGTAAGTTTGGCACACGCTATGCACATCCACTTTCTTTGTATAAAAAGGCCTCTGGCGGCGATTCCCTAAGTCTGGCACATGCTATGCCCATCCACTTCGTCTTTTGTCCAGAAGCATGACTTTTCCTGTTATTTCTTGGTTATAATGTCAGCACTGCAAACTTCTTCGTATATTATTATTTCTTTTGCTTCATGACCCAGTTTTAATGCTCTAATATTAAAATTATGCTCTGCTTAAAACATATATAAATTCCAACTATTACTAGTTTTATTAATTAAATTTACTTCAGTCTTATACAATTCCACCATCATAACTTATTTCTGTATTTAAGAGTATCTATTTGCCTTGGGGAAAATAAAGCATTCTTACCAGCGCTAATTAACAAAAGTTTCATTAAATATTTTGTCATAGAATCAAATGTCATTTTCAAATATGTTTTCAAATGTATTTTATTTATTTTCATGACCTCAATGGTGTGAAAATAGTTTGTATTATATCTTTAATGAATCTCAGAATGCTCCTCAAAATAATAATGTTAGTCACCATGTTTCAGAACCGTAAATCAAAGCGTTAATGGCAATATTATGTAACTTCTTTCTAATAATTGATTGGCATTTTAATATTGGACCCACCAAAGATGTGTGCTTATTTATAATATATCATTTAGCTAATAAAGAGCATATGAGAAATAATAGTGTGAATGACACTATGTAATCATCTACTGCTTGCTCATTCATGCACACACTAATGTATATAATTAAGTCATTATGTAAATAATTTGTCATTACATTAAACTATATTTTTATTGTCTAACTTATTTGAGTAGTTCGAATTCTTCTTTTCTTCACTTCCAAAAGTAAAGCCTGCTTATTATTAGGTGTTAGATCTGGGGTTTAGAGAGTGGGTTCGAATCCAGACTGGTTCCTGACCTAAATCTTGGGCTGGACTGGGTTTGAAGTACATTTTATGAGTTCCAGCTCAAGTTATATGGATAAACATGTTTTGACCAGTACAATATATATATAAACAAATATTAATTGGATTAACTCACAGAGATATAGGCAGATATATAAATAAATAATAAATTATTAAAGTATAGATAAAAAGATAGCTGTGTAATTAGGCAGGCAGAAGAATATATATATATATATATATATATATATATATATATATATATATATATATATATATATATATATATATATAAAGGGTAAACATGTATAAAAATATTATAAAGGTATTATGTAGAGTATTTAGACAGTGGATTTGGTAGATGAGTAGATAAAAATATATAAACAGATAAATAAATAGATAAATTGATTAAAAATAATAGACAGTCATACAGATAGATAAACAGAAGGATAGAAAGATAATGGACATCCAGATAGATAAATATATAAATTAGTAAATATAAAAATATATAAACAAATAGACAGACAGATAGATAGATAGATAGATAGATAGATAGATAGATAGATAGATAGATAGATAGATAGATAGATAGATAGATAGATAGATAGATAGATAGATAGATAGATAGATAGACAGACAGACAGGCAGATAATTATTCAAATATATATAGAAAGACAGTTAAACAGTCAGACTATAAGCAGATAATCAGATATATAGGTACATATATTGATGGGTTGACAGATGGGCAGATAATTAGACAACTATATAGACATCAATCAGACATATAGGCAGATAATCGGATATATAGATAGATAGATCAATGAATTAAGAAGTAGATTAAATGGATAGATAGACAGACAGATAGATAATTAGATAGATAGCAGTCAGATGTATAGGCAGATAATCGAATATATAGATAGATAGATTAATGAGTTAACAGATTAAATAGATAGATAGATAGATAGATAGATAGATAGATAGATAGATAGATAGATAGATAGATAGATAGATAGATAGATAGATAGATAGATAGATAGATAGATAGATAGATAGATAGATAGATAGATAGATAGATAGATAGATAGATAGATAGATAGATAGATAGATAGATAGATAGATAGATAGATAGATAGATAGACAGACAGATAGATAATTAGATAGATAGATGAAAAGATAGATGATTAATAATAATGGCTGGTCAGATGGACAGATGAACAAAGGGATGACTTGCCTTTCTTATTAAAATGCAATTGCAAAAGATGAAATTGCTAATGACACTTTTAATATCTTAAAGTTTTTAACTATAAAAACAAGAAATGCAACTTAACAGCTACCACAATTCATCAAAAGTATCACGCAGGGAAATCCATGAATAAAAATAAATTATTTGATGGCATTTATAAAGAGAGCATAAATAAAGGAAGCTGCACTCACATTGTAAACAATCTCATTACTGACATCACCATAATAAATTTTAAAGCAGATTAGACTCTTGATGGAAGTTATCTTCAAACGCATTTTTAACAATTTATTACTAACTTTAAAAAATGCATTTTTTATATCTATGTTTACAAATAACATGTGTGTTTAATTTTATCAAATGTAATCCGATTAATAGCTTCAATAGCAATTGCAGCAAACTGACTCATATAAATAATGGTGGCGCTTAGAATACTTCCTAAAATTAATAGAATATTAATGATTTTCAATTCTGATTTGTTTGTCAGAGTTTTAACATTTATTAAAAAATTATGTATATATAAATGTATTTTCAGTGTTTGTTTTTTTTTCATTTTGATGAGATTATCTCAAAAGCTCTGCCATCAATAGCATTGCTGTGATCAGGATTCCAAGCTTGACAGAAGTCAAATAAAAAAAAATACTATTGAAAAGCAAAATCCATTATTATTAGGCCCATAGATCATTATGCACCAACCATACAGATTATTATAACAAATATTATATGCAACAAATTAATACATTTAATTAATAGGAAAAATTAAACTTAATACTATTATTTGTAAATAATCTATCAAATATAAGGGGAAATAGATATTGGAGTAAAGCTTTCTCATTCTTAAAGACATTGAATCTAAGCATACAGTAATTAAAGAAAATGAGATATAATACAATCAAATTTCCATGAAGGTTTCTGAATAATGTAATTCTTCTAATAGTTAGTATTATTATTTCCAGTATGTATTCAGTAGTCATCTTTTGCTGCTGCCCTGATACTCAAGCTAATAGAATATATACTTTTAAGATATTAAATTATACATGTAATATCTTAAATATTTTGAAACAGAAATCAGTATGTCTGAATAGCTCTATATATATTTTGCTGCACAATGGTAAAGAAATAGAATCAAGACATAAATAACTCTAACTTAAAGTCTGTCTTAAATAATATTTAAGTGTTATATAACCTCCAGAGACAATAAACTATTTGAATATTTCTCAATAGTATCTACTCTTTTCATATAGTTATCCAACTCTAACCAACTTGTAATGTTCAAGTTTATCTGAAAAGGTATAAAAATAAATACATTTTCAGATTAACTTAAATATTAAACATCGGTTAGAGTTATTTAAATATTTTTATATGCTAGAATGACAACAATATACTTAAAACAGTGTCACCTATTACATAGTTTTAAACATTCGTATTTTCAACACTATCAATAATTAGAGGTTTCTGACTTCCTTATCTTGTATTAAAGTAGGTAGTGATAACAACGAAATTATTTAATTAAGTTTAATATAAGGAATTCACATAATATATTAATATTAGTATAAAAATCATCAATGTTTCAAATGTGCATTACACACAAACACATTTTGCTGTCGCATTTTTAAAAAATGAACTTGTTGTACTTCTTTATTATATAGTAAATAACAATTTATTTTCTGATTTAGTGTGAGATTGGTCCGTTTCTTCCAGATATTTATAGAAGTTTTTAGATTTTTAACTTTGACTTGAAAATGTTACTAATTGCAACAGAATGTAAATAACATTTACTATTGCTTGGATATATAATGTATAAGTTTATTATTTGTCAACTAAAATCGCTGCTAATATTAAAAAAAAAATAATAAAAAGTTTCAGGTTTTTTGGATTCTACTTTTATCAGATTAAATAAATGGGCATTGATAAATGAAAAGTAAAATTGTATTTGCAAGTTTATTAAAAAAAGAATTAGTTATGAATCTATCTGCAAAATAATTCTGAATAACATATTAGAATGAGAATGTTCTGTGGTATGACTTGGAAGTGTAAATATAAGTGATAATATTGTTACTTTTTAAAATCATATCTTTTCCAATCAGATCTTAAAACTGTTTTTAGATAATCTTAGGTAGTTTATAAAACTATATTCTGCAGCAGAAATAATTGATGAAGAATTAATGAAGTTTCTTTTCTATGTATATAAATCCTATTAACTTATAAACAAAATTAAATTACATAAATATTGTCACTGATAGGTATTGAGATGATTTTAAATATAATGTATCATATTAATGGGCCATCATTTATGTAACAATTAGAAAAAGGTTATATAGTGATAATCAATTTATTTATGGGTCATTCCTCTCAGTTTCATTCATTTACAATCTTAGGAGTTTAACTAACTAAACAATCACACATATATATATATACACACACAAATATAGATTATATAATAAAGAACACAATATAAAATTAAATGAATAATGTTTAAATTAATTAGCGATATGAAAATTACTTATGTACTATAATCTAAGCAAAATCACACGCGCTCACACGAACACATAACACACCACCCATCCACACACACACACACACACACACACACAAGAAGTCAATGTACATCAGTCCGTAAAGTATTTTCTCTAAAACAGGGACTTAAAAAATCATAATATAATGTATGAAGCAAACTATTTCAATATAGTTTAATTATATACAAAAATATAATGTTCATTATTTGATATTATTGATAAAATAAATGTAAAATGTATCGGTGGACAATAGTTATTATCGATATACACAAATTATACTTATATATATAAGAAATTTAAAAAAATTGATACAATTATTAAATTTTAGTATTATGTTTATATATATAAAAAACGATTTAGGTCTTTAAACAAATGTTTCTCAATAAAACAAATTTTTATTTTAATGCTTTAATATATATATATATATATATATATATATATTGTACTCTCACCATCAATCAATATAATATAAATAAGTAAACAAAATAATGCTCTGGCTAAAACTTTCAATCTTAATATAATAGAAATAGGTCTTAATAATATCTTATGATAATTTATACCACTAGACTAGCTCAAATTATAATAAAGAATATATAGTTTCAATCCATAGATGGAGTTCTTACTGGAAAGTCATCCTCCCCACAGCTCTCACAGAAAGGCTCTGAAAAGTTGGATTGGCAGCAATGAAAGGTACCTTTTATATTTATTTGGCCCTTTAAAGGCCTTATTTTGCTGCTAATGTACTCTTTAATTCACTAAATCTCAGTTTTAGTGCATTTTAAACATAATTTCCCTATGTCTACTTTGTGCTTATCAGCATTTAACTACCTCCCTCCCCTGTTTGGTGGGTGGTTCAAATGTTTCATGGACCATAAAGGGTTTTATTCTCTCTTAGACTCCTAAATATTTCTCCTACTCCAATTTCCCTGTCACTCAGAACTTGTGCTGTTCCAGTTATTTAGGCCATTTTAACAATCTTTTTTTCAGACCCCCCCCCCTCTTCTGGAGTAACTAACCGCCTAAACTTCCACTCATTTTTCTCATTACTCAACTAAAATTATCAATAATAAGTTTTTTTTTGCTTTTATATCAATACATTTATTTTTTCCTATTTCAAAATTGTTTTCTTTATATTACTTTTTATTCTTTCAAACGGTTTAAAGATGGCCACTGCCCCTAGCGAAAAAAAATGTGCAGAGACCTAAACTACCTTCAAAATTACCCAAATTCCACCCAAATTGAATTTCAGACAAAAATTAACTAAAAGCATCATCACCAAAGAACTTATTTCAATATCCCCATCTCCTTGCCCTCTGGATTTTCCTCCCATTCAGGCTGTGGTTTGCTCTATCAAGATAAAAAGCAAGCCAAAAAGAACAACATAATCAATCATAATGCCACTCCAAGTACAATGGGAAAACTAAAATTACTCCACAAAAGACAAAAATCATCCTGTTGAATCTAAGCATTATTCAGAAATATCCCCATTTATCCCTGAAACCTCTAAAGACTTAACATATAGCAATTCCTCCAAAGTTACTGTCACATACTGATCCTCTTATCAGTCCACCAGGCTAACCAAGCCCATCAACATTGCTCCTTACCAAATACTCTTTTTTGTCTGGACTACACACCCTTTCCATACCCCCTTCCCATTTCATATGTATTCCCTTCCCCTTCACCATATTTTACTTGAATTTCATTTTGCCATGTAATCATCTCTTTGTAAATGTTTTTTAACTGTTGTGTATTTTGTCTTTTTGATGAATAAAGGCTTTCATCACTGAGGAGAAAAAAGAATATATAGTTCAATTTTAAATAAATAAATAATAAATAAAATAATAATAATCATGAGACATTTGGTGAAGGCAAAGTAGTAAGATTACATTGGGCAATATATCCCAAAGGATACAATCTCAATGGCATAAGAACACTACCCCCCCCTTTTATTTCAAATAATAATATAATCCATAATATTTGTAAGACTTTGAAATATTATAAATAATCTAATATAACATTACTAAATAAATTCTAATCTCTGTTATTAAAATATAATCATCTCAGATTCTTTACATAAAATCATCAATTAATTTATAATATCCTATAGCCAGGTATGATGAGGGACTTTGCATCATTCTTAACTACATCTAAACAACAACAATAATAATAATAAAAGATATACTTGATCTAACTAACAATTGGTACTATATTTACTATTCAATAATTTTGTCACTAATAATAATAATGCTAACAATAATAATAATATAATTTCTATTATTTATCATGTGGTATATTAAATGTATGGTATAATCTGAATAATATGAGGCAATAAGAAATATACTTAATTATATGGCAACAATTAATGTAATAAATTATGACTAAAAGTAATATTATATGTAATATTTCAGTGTCATACCATCATTAAATAAATTATTTAATTTTAATATGCAAAATAGGTTATGTGTTTAATGTTGGAAATTCTGTGGCTCAAATCTTGTTGGAGTAAATGGATCAGTAACAACACAGACAAAAAGTTTTATAAAACAACTTTAACAAATTTATTCTATTTTAATAAATCAACTATGTACAAAATATTTACAATCTTTAATAAAAAAACTAACAAATATGATATTAAATTAAAATATAATATCTACAAAATTAAAACAAAAGAAAAGATTAGGTGACTTTTCAATATGAAAAAAAAAGAAAAGATTAGGTTACAGATTTTCAATCTAAAAAATCATCAATGTGTAAGCTTTCAATCTGACTTATGAATTTTTACTTAGGAATACATGTCATGTATAATTACTCAAATTTTATTATTTACCTTACAATATTATATTATATTTGCTATTAGTTTAATGAATATGAGAATGTTACTTCACTTTCAGAAAATATAAAAAAAATAAAGTACTTAGCATAATATTTTGTTAATCAAAAGATGTTTTAGGCTCATTATAAATTATTAAAATATAAAAGACAAAACAATGTTGTTCGTGTACTAAAATAATTTGCTTGGCACCATTTTAAGTTTTAGGATATGTGTTTCATGTTCAAAACATAAAATATAAAATTATTAAATAAAAAAATATAAGCATTACATTTCACATTCCTCAGTTTGATGTTTCTTTGAAAATATGCATTATTTCAAAATATTATGGTTTTATGAAAAATTGTAAAATATCAAAAAAATATTTAAAATACTAGGGACAGTTATGAATCCTTTATCATCAAAAAATATATAAAAAATATTAAAAATAATTATGATTATTTTCTTATTTTTCTCATCAGTATTAAACATTCAACATCATTTGCATTTCTACTTAATTCAAAACCTATCTTGCCTTCTTTCAAAACAAATCATCATTCTAAGTTTATTCATTCTTCTGCTTTCAGAATACTAAACTACACATGCATTACTAATGAAATTAAGATAGTGATATAATGTATAGGACATGAAGAAATAACTAGAGTAAAGATTCAATAGTATAAAATAATTTAATAATCCACATGAAAAACAGTGTGAAGAAATAGGTACGATCTCATCTAATACCCTAAAAAATAATGTCTTGGATTTCTTTCAGCACTTGCAGAATATTAAAATATAAATATCAAAAAACATTGTCCATGGAAATAAATGCAAATATAGGACAATGTTAACTGTTTTTGTATAACAACTACTTAGATTTAATATAGGGTAATTTTCCTATCTTCTTAACATATCCTACACATATAAAACATCCAGAGTTTCATTTCCTTACTCCCCTGTTCACTACCATCTAAAATTTTTAAATAGATTTAAGCAATCAACATTATAAAATAAACTAGACAATTTTCCCAATAATAAACAAAGTTAACACATTAATTTATCCAACCATAAATACTATAAGATGTGGTTTCACACAAATGACTTTGATTAAAATATTCGATCAATATTCATATATTTAAAATAAATATAGTATGGTTTATTTAGCAAAGAATCATATAAAAATATAATTAATAAAATTATAAAGAACTTTATAAATAAAAAAATATATATGCATATTTTTATTCATAGCTTATATCTCTTAATAAAAATGTTCATTCATTTATGTAACATAAGATGAATATTTTAAAATTCCAAGCAATTCTAAAAAACAAAGTACATCATATAATAATTAAAGCAATTTAAATTACCTATATGATGTATTATTTGTAATCACATTTTTAAAGTCTTCTGGTTCAATCATATAAAATATTTAAAAAATCACAAATACCATTCATACAGTGCTCGACATAAACTAATATATTTTAAAGAAATGTTTTCAAAAGTTAAAAAAAAATTGTTAAAAGTTTTAAAGTTAATATTATTAGAATTAAAAGTCTCTACAATATGTAACTTCTACTGTATAACCTATAAATAAATTACAATTCTCATGTTAATATATATATATATATATATATATTTAAAATAATAAATAATAATAATGAAATTTAAAGTTATGTATTCCCTCATCTGCATAAAATCCTTCTACTAAAGTCCTGTTAATAACTTGGGGGTGGCATGGTTGCTAAGTGACAAATATTTTTTAAAGCTTTTTTCTCCTTCAAACTCTCCTCCCAGCACGTAATACAAAACAATAAAAAAAAATGTTTGATGACTTTTAAAATCTGCAAAAATTTTGAAAAAATAATGTCCATCAAATTTTTAAAAGATACTTAAAACAGCCCATTTCTGCAAATCTTTTTAGGATAACCATTATTTTTTCCACAGTATTTTAAAAATTCATTTTGAAAAGGGAAGTCATTTTTTCCCATGTGCGTGGACTCCAAGTTGTTCAGGAACAGATGCATCACTGGCAGTCAGATTTACTAACATGTAATCCTAGGATAAAATAGATGTCTTTTCATTTCCAACTTATATTTTAAATCAGGCACATATAAAGCAAATAGACAAATCCAAGTTTTTAAAAAAAGAAAAGTTATTTATTACTGATATAATAATATTTTTCTTTTCATTATTCATTTTCTGTTTTGCAATTAAATCATAGCAAATTAAAAACAGCAGGTTTTTACATTTAAATATTCACTTATTTTAATATAACTTTTGTTAACATTTATATTTTTATAGCAGTTATCTTTTTAAAATACTTTACTTCCAAAAATTAAAAAATAATTTGCTTCAAAGATAAATATTTTTTTTCTTTTTAATACTATAATCTTTTTAAATAATGTCAATATTAGAGAGAGAGAGGGAGAGGGAGAGAGAGGGGGGGAGGGAGGGAGAGAGAGGGAGGGAGGGAGAGAGGGAGGGAGAGAGAGAGGGAGAGAGAGGGGAGGAAGAGGGAGAGAGAGGGGAGAGAGAGAGGGAGGAGAGGGGGAGAGAGAGAGAGAGAGGGGAGAGAGAAGAGAGGGAGAGAGAGAGGGAAAGAGAGAGAGGGAGAGAGGGAGAGAGCGCAATATATTTTATAGTCTCATCTTGAATGTTTTTATAGAGTTCAGAGGTAAATTATATTTTAGTCTTCTTCAATAACTTTTTTTTAAATAATATTTTTTAAAAGGTTTTTGCTTTATAAACACAGACATATTTATTATGTGTATCATACCTCTGGATAATATTTGATTGCAACTTTGAAATATTCTTCAAAAATAAATAAATATTTTTTTATCTGGCACTGGAAAAACCGTACTCCTATAAATTCTTTGGTCCTTCATTACTACTCTTTGCAGATATAAGAAGATAATAGGGTCCTGTTCCATAATTTACCAATGAATTTTAATTAAGCTTTAGAATAATTCACTAGCAAGAAATATATTGCATTTATCCACACATTTTTAGTTGTACTAAATACTAGTTTTTAATCCTTTTGACTTTTAAAAAAATAAATTATATTAAAAACTTAAAGAATTGACTGTTAACTTTAAATATATTACAAACCTATAGTAATATAACTTGATATTATTTTTTAAAACAACATTTAAACAATAGTACAACATCTTAATTACACAGTATTTATAACTGTTCTTTTTAAACATATTTGATTGATTGGCAATTCATCAGATTACAGACTCATTTACATATTTCCCAACTATGTACTTTTAAAAATTAGAAATAAAATAATGAGTCATCATTTTAAATAATAAATATAAAAAATATTTAATACCAATTTATTTTATAATTAAACAAAATATTTTAAAATGATATATTTTATCAATCCTTACTAATTTATGAAATTATAAAAATATTTAATCCAAATGTAGCAACTTTTGTCTACTATGGTTAATTTAAAATATCTTTAAAAATTAAATAATATTTATCCAAGTTTATTTTATCATGTATAAAATGTTTTCAATTTTATCAAGACTTTTAGAAAATAACTAAAACTTTTTCTAAAATCATGCAAGCATCACACACATTATCAGTCATGTAATCTATATTTCCAGACAATTGTTGCAATTTTTTTTAATTTATTGTCTGCAACAAAACCAAATGAATATTTAATTACAAAAATAATACATATTAAAAATAGTAATGTAATAATAAAAAATTAGAGTAATAATTTTGGCATTTTTATAACATTACTAACAATTAAAACATTTAGCACACCATAAGAATCAAAACTCTAATAAATAATTATTACACAATTTAAACATAATTTTAGAAGAAAAATTTAATAACTTATTCAAATATATTAAACATTATATTAAAATTAGTGTTTTCAAAGGTTTATTTAGCAAGATATTAAATGTATTTTTACCAAACACCATTTATTCCAACCATACAATATCACATTATTCTGTTTATATATATATATATATAGTTTTAACATTTAAAATAGCTTTAAAATATTTTCTAGCTTCCTATGTATTTATCTTACTATTTAAGTCTATTTAGATATTATTGCAATTAGAATAACTATACTTCTCCTAATTTAAAATTTTTAAAGAAATTGGCTTTTTAGCACATTTCTATATAGCAATAATTTTTTTTACTGTAATAACTTATAATTATATTTTTCAATCCCTCTCTTAGCCTTTCACTTTAATCCCTCTCCTAAATTTCTTGGATATTTTTCCTATAGTTATTTTTTGGTAAAGCTTATGATTTTTTGTTGGTACATTCTTTTTCATATTTTACAGCATTGTTTTGGCAATATGCTTTCTGAAGGCTCTTATTTTCATTCTGCCAAATAGATAATTTTCACAATTGAACAGATACACTCACAAATTCAGAAAGATCTT
This sequence comes from Epiperipatus broadwayi, assembly GCA_028023455.1. Taxonomy (NCBI): domain Eukaryota; kingdom Metazoa; phylum Onychophora; class Udeonychophora; order Euonychophora; family Peripatidae; genus Epiperipatus; species Epiperipatus broadwayi. The sequence goes on from JAQFVV010006346.1 coordinate 2,181,514, forward strand.
AGCTAAGGATGATCTTTATTTTATTTCAAATCACAATGTTGGATGGGTAATGCAGAACCAAAATAGAAAATTTAGCACTCTGATTTGAAAATTACAAAGTCTTTATTTAATGATAAAGATTTAACAATATTTCATAAATGCCTATATTTTTGTTTTCTTACTTCATTGCATCTCATGCTTGATAGGTCTTTGGTTGATATTATTAGTTTGCTTTCTCTGTTTTTGTAGTATCAGCTAAAGTTTCTTTGCTAATACAATAATATACAAACCTAATGATAATGAATCCAAAAAAGCTTTTCCTTAAATACTTTTAATTGATTATGTCAACTCTATCTCTAACAAACATATTTCATTACAATACTTACTCTTTTTAAAATGAAGCAAGTCCCTTTACACTAAAAATTTATATTTTTCATAGAAAATAACAGTATTTTAATGGTCAAAAAATAATAAGGAAACCTCATCTGAAATACGCACCCCTTGATTATTTTAGCATATAACAATATTTTTTTTTTTTTATTTCTTCAGCACCACATATGTAAGATTGAGAAATCAATAGTTGCAAAAGCTGAAAACTGGTCTGGAGATATATGATTAAATATTATTTATATTAAATAACAAACGTTTTTGCATATAAAATATATATGTATGTGTATGCATACATTATAGCTGGGAAATTCCTTTCAAAAACAAAAGCCATTTTATACAAAATAAAGGTAATTAAACATGCTTAAATCTAATAGAATCACTTAGTAGGACAGTCTTGTATAATGAATTTTAGGATGTTTCAAAAGACATATTCTATTAAGATTTGCAACAAAATATTTTCTTTTTGTTATATCATTGTAGTAAAAATGCTATTGATAGTCATTGTTTTTACAGTTTTGATATTTTATTATTCATATTTATTCTGTACAAACTATAGTATATGTTACAGTAAATAAGTCAAGTGTTTTCTCTCTTGTCTAACTGTGAGGATTGGCAGTTTCTTGTTATTAAACTCAGGAAGACAAATATTATCTTGTGTGATTTGAGTTTAAGATCCATGAATTGCTGTTCTTTTCTAGTACTTCGAATGCCCAAACTTAGGATCTTCTAATTAATTATAACTATTCTATTAATTTTTGACAACATTCAAATGTGTTTTCTTTGTGCTTTGCTTAGTTATAAATAATTTCAGGATCATTCCCTTTCAAAAATCATTTAAGGCAACTATTTACTTTAAGAACATTTTAACTACTAATTATTTGAAATATTATAAAATACTACTTTCTAAAAAAAAGTAAAATGCAGGTAAAAGATAAGCGATCTTTTTAGTCCCCTGCAGAAAAAGAATCTCTTCAGTTAAAAGGAAAACAATACTCACCACATTTATCAATTGGCGATTTAAAAGTTTTAAATTGTTTTTCATCTTTGTTTTATTCCCTAATCAAGAATATTTAGGTATCCACTTAATGACTGTTTTTGAATGATTAAGCTTAGATAGCTATATTCCCTCTATTTGAAAATCAAACATTCTAAATTCTTGTTTAGGATAGTAAAATATTTTACATTTTAATCAGACTTGGATTCGAATCTAAATGAAAGGCATGATCGGTAGAAAAACAATATTATTGCACTATAAGATCGTTTGAATCAGGATACAAACACAAAAAATATTTAACAGTATCAGAATGACAAATATTAATTTTTGTGACACATTTTTAAAAATAAAGTCAGATGTATTTTTATATACAATGGTTACACTAAAAAATTTACAATTTAACTACATATTTACATTATGCTCTGCTTATAGTATCAGAAAGATTCTATATGCATATAATTAATAGTATATAAATAAAAGTGAAATTCAGATTTACAGATATATAAATCGTAGACAAAAACATGAAAAGTATTTAAGAGGTTGCATCTTCTGATAATGAGGCTGCAGTCACATTTTATGATAGAATTTAAAAAGTCACATTTGTGAGTTTAAAACTACTGTACATATGCATCATATTATGTATAGTATTTACTATTACTTGCAAAAGTCTTGGAAGCAAATGCAGTGGATATAATATGCATACTGTACAGTGCAGAGGTAATATATCTTTCTGTCATGCATAAGATCTGAATTTGAATCCAGGCAAAATAAATTTAAAAACTTTTTTGACAAGATTGTGATATTTTTTTTGTTAATTAATAGAGAATCCAGCTATTTTTATTATTAGTCAATAAATAAATATCTAGTTATTCTTTAATAAACAAATAAAACAGGACAGAAATCATGTTGAGCACTGTCTGTGTCTTCTCTGAATGAGTACTTTTCAGATTCTTTCAAGCATGGAAGGACTGAAACAATCGCTAGATTTTTTGCCCTAAAAATTATTTTAAATTTTTGAAGGAAAAAAGTGGAGAATTCTGTACACATGCAATAACATCACTTAAATTTCAAAATGTGATTGAATATGAGCATGCAACTATGTAGAACAACAAAACTAAGAGAAGATACTTCAAAATGAGAGAATGATTGCTGCTATATTATTGAATAATATAAACAGACAAAATGTGCATCTTTCTAGTTAATGTAATGTTTTTATTTGGGGGGGAGGGGCTAGAGTGTATAAGAGGACATTAAGATCACAATTATAGCATTGCTATTGTATTTATAAATGTGCTAATACTGCAAAATATATATTTTCCAGTGTGATCAATTTAGATATTACATTGTGATTGTTTTATAATTATGAAGTGTTTGCAGGATTAACTGTGTTTAATAGAATACTATTTTATAGAAATCTACACATACTGATAGATACCTAAAAGTAACACATGACCATCAAATTCAGGTTGTGTCTGTAGTTAAATCACTTTTTTCAAGAGCATTTTTACTTCTGAATATGTATGAATAAAGAAAAGAAATTAAGCATAGACATAAAGTCTTAGTAATGAATGGTTACAATACCACCACTATAGATAAAGCAATGCACAAAGCACAAACCCACACAAAGAAAAAAAATTATCATAGAAAGAATGACAGATAAAAATGGAAAAGTACTAAAGCACTATGACATAAAAATAATATTCTCTACTGAGCAAAATTTTAATAATATTCTAATCAAACCTAAGGATATAATTCATGTAGAAGCACAAGGAGTCTATGAACTACCATGTGGCATGAGCCTAACTACATAGGTAGAAACAATCAATGTATAAATGTGAGAAATTATGAGTACATTAATGCAGTAAAAAATTCTCAACATCTTCAACATTTGCTCTCCATGTTTTAGATACTGGCCATTTCATAGACTTCTCAAATACTAAAGCCACATCAATATGCAATAACCATGATCAAAGAGTATTTAGAGAAGCTATAGAAATTTTTAAAAACTACCTTAATAAACATGATGAAACAATAAAATTACCAATTATTGGGAAAAGTTTCTTAATGCAGATAAATATTAAAAAACACTGCTAAATATAAATCAGACTATTTAATAACTATGTGATATAACAATCACGTGAAATAATTCTATTAACTATATCCATATAATTATTACTTTATATATATTTACACCCAGTGAGAATAAGTATTATTTTATCTAAATATTGACAAGAAATTTAAACATCTTTAATTTGTGAAAACATTTATTTCAACACATACACACACACACATATATATATATGAAGTAACTATTTCTGCAGCTTTTATATTTATTTACATATTATTTAAATGAAATTATAATACATAAGTTATCAACAGCAATATCATAAAAAAAAATTAAATTCATATGATCAGTTATACTATTGAATAATCAACTTATAGAATTTTAGTTTAAATATATTTTTCATGTGATAAATATTAATTATTAAGCATAGACTCCGATATGTCAAAACACAAAAATATGTAACAAAGTTGGTTATTTACAAATAATAATTATTTATAAAATAAAAAAAATAATAATTTCATGGAATTTCTTTAGAAGTTATAATGATTTAAATATGCACTTTTTTTCAAGAGTTTTATTATTATTAATTTTTATTCTATTGGTTAGAATCAGACATTTTTAATTTGAATAATAGTATATAATATTCATTTATATACAGCAAAAAATTTCAAAAGCTAGAGTTCCTGGCATTCTATTTGTAGTACATATATATTTATATATTTTCCTCAATATATATATATACCTTAATAGCATTATGCATTTAGTAATTTAACTAATAAATATTATTATGTTGATGTATCGGGAGGGAGATAAGATTGATTTTATCTCCAGAGTCAAGTGAAAATGTCCCTGTTTCTGGATAAAATACTCTAAATTTATAAGATAATAGTTAGCTTTCTAAGTGCATAACTATTTATTCATTTTGATGCTTGTGTATAGTTTGAGTAATAAACTTTATTAACAAAAAATATTATAGACAATAAGAGTAATTGTAATATATGTGTCCAAGTTAAAAAATGACTAGTACTCTGTCCATGCTGTCTGAAGTGCCACCTCTAAATCAACACATTTATTGTGTAATAATATAATTTAGCTTTTCATTATAAAAACTGTAAAATACTAGCTTGTATTATATATGTTAAGAATAGTACATATATATTTTAAAAACTCTTTATAGGAGCTTTAGCTTGACAAATAATGCATGCTTAGGCAGTCATTATTCAGGAATTTTCTATTTATCGTAAAATTAGAAAGAAGCTTTAAAATGTAAGTGGATTGTTTTAAGTAATGAAATGTATATGTTACTTGATGAACTCTTTTTAAGACACAAGTGGAGGTCATCACTGATAATTGATGAATTGTCAACACTTTATAATTATTATAGCTGATCTTAGTTTTTCCAGAATCAGGAAGTTTAATAGTTATTTGGAAAAGTAGGGCAACCAATGAAAGGAGACTATATGGTGTTTGGATTTGTTATACAGTTTAATGTATCTATGAACAGTTAATAGTGTTAACTTGCCTTGCACAATAATATATGTGCTTATTTTATTAATGCATGTGCTCCAGTATTAATTCCAGACAATTAAAAAAAGGAAGATTTTCTTACTTATTGGATAGCATTAAAAGCAACTTTTTTTTCTTGATGATATTAGTATACACATTGATACAAACAGTGGTCTTTGATGAAAATTGTTTAAAACAATGGCATTAGATTTTTGTTAACACATATGATGACTTTCACAAACACATAGTTTAAGTAGAAAAAAAATATTACAAAGACACATAGATGCATTTATGTTCAAACAAATGCATTTCAAAAATTACACTGTATTTGGAAGTCATAATACAAAAGAATTTTCTGTTATACAAGCATTGACAAATCTATTTGTTGAAAATATTATAGATTAATATGCTCCAAGATAATAACAATAATTGTATTAAATTTTATAGATTTCATATTGATCATATTCATAAATAATTTGATTCTCATACTTTAGAAATACACTAAAATTACTAATTCAGATTTCTGGAATTGCCATATTATTAAAACATTCAATTATTTTAAGGAGTTTGTTACTGAGTTTAGTTAAAAGAAGAATCATGATTTTGACAAAAATATTATTATTAGTTATTTGAGCAAAAGGAAAATATATGACACTTTATGCTTTGAAGTATAATAAATTAAATATGAAGCTTAATAATCAATGTAAAAGCTGAAACTAATGACTGATGAGAAGGTTTAAAAATATTTCTGGATTAAAACTACAAAGGTCATACAGATATTTACTGTTTGTGGTCAATTTATATTTTTTTTATATATAATGAAAGTGATATATGAACCTAAAAATAATATTATAATCCTATTAAACTCATTAATAAAACTTCAATGTATGATGTTAATAATATTTCAAACATATGGAATGATTATTTTTATCATCTTTTTGAATAATAATACAGGAATTAAGATCCATGGCTTTTAACAATGCATTTATTTTACCTACTTATTTGGATTTGAACAAAAATACCAACTTAGTGAAAAGTTCTTTGTAATTTTAAAAATGAAGGGACTGAAGATCCTGATAAAATTCCTGAAGATGAAAATATGTTTTTAATATGTTAATATCAAAAATTCTGAAATTTTTCAAATATATATGGACTTATGAAGTTGCCACCTGATCTTAAGGATATTACTATTGTTCCAATTTTAAGCATAAAGAGAATAGACAATGTTGCAGTAATTATTATGGAATATTATTTTGATTTATTATAGCAAAGTTACTTTCAAAATATATTATCAACTCATGAAATGAGTTCAAAGAAGAATTCACTTTGGTTTTAATCAGTCAAAAAGTTCCATGTACATAGTTTATTTTAAACAGGCAAATTCAAGAAAGCTATTAAAAGAAATGATTGGTTTAAATATTTCTCTGATTTGAGTCAAGTCTATGGCATTGTTTAAAATGAATTGATAGTTCGACAAAAATTATTTGGATTACAAATCTTTATGATGAAATAAAAAGAAATATTATTATTGCAGGTAAAAATGGTTGAGACATTTGAAATAAAAAGTGCATTAAACAAGTATTACTAGCTTTAACTTTGTTTTTGATTTTTATGCCAGTGGAATTTGGAACTAATTATAGGTGATTTACAGAAAAAGGTTCAACATGTGAAAAGCTTTGAAGGATGAATTTTTAATTTGAAGTCATTAAAAACTTTATTTTTTAGATTCTAGGCTTACAGTATGTTAATGATTGTGCTTTCTTTCTAGTTCAAAAGAAAACTTATAGAATGTATTCAATGTTTTGACTATAACAAATAAAGACTTTGGTTTATAAGTTAATATCTAGTAAATTCAGTTACTTTATCTGTGAGTTATGGAGAAAAAAATTTCAAATTTTTTTAACTAGGATAGTTATTAACAGAGAATGTGAGACAATTTCAGTATCTTTTTTTTTCATATGTCAAAGCATCAGCTGGGAAGCGAACCGGCAAAAACTGTCTGCACACAACTGCTTGCTTGCAAGGCAGCTACCCTGACTTCTTGGCTACCAATGCTTGACATTTTCCTAAGTAAAAAACTAGACTTAGATGTTGAAGTATAATCATAGTGAAGTAGTATCACAATTTAATTAATTGCTTATAAAAATTTAATTTAAGATTTCTTCATAAAATTATAAAAATATAGTGGCAAGATCATAAAACTTAGCACATATTTCAACTAGTGAATGTTACATCCCTGTGTTAAATATTATAAAATTATTATTTTCATTGCATTGGATATGTGAAACAAATTAAGTCTTCCTAAAAATATTTTATAATAAACTTGGGCTTAGTTTTTATGGGAAAGACAGATCCTCTTTATGTTATAAAGATTATTTTCAAAGATTATCTAGAGGAATACAATGTTGATTGCTTTCATGGAAAAGATAAGGCTAGGAAAGAATACTATAAACAACTATAATTAGATAAGGTATTGAAATTTTTCAAAAATAAAAGTTTTGCAAAAAACATTAAAAGACAGCACAGAAAAGTAATAAGTTTACATAATAAGGTACTAGCATGATTTATATGTGGCTTTTCTTAGAGTTTGAATAGATATATTCATTTGCAAATTACATCAGTTGCTGAGGATAACAAAAGTGGATAGTCAATTTATTTCATATAATTATTAATGTATATTTGTGCTCTAGATATATCTAGATGATATGTAAGTTACAGCTAAGAAATATAATTACAAAGATGAAATTATTTAAGAAATGCTAACAATATTAAAGAAAAAATCGCAAGTTCTATATTCTAAATTTGAAATAGATCAAAGTAATCACTTTCTTTCCTGTATTTCCATTAATATCTATCTAGCCTGGAGCATTATTAGCTTTATATCTAAGTAACACATAGTTGGAGTGCAATTTGAAAGTTATAATTGCAATTTGAAAATTGCATTTTAACTAATTATTAGTCTGCTTTCAGTACTGGTAAAGTTCTTTGAATTAATAATTTCATTCTTTGTGGTCAAGTTGCAATGTTTATTCTCTCTCTCTCTCTCTCTCTCTCTCTCTCTCTCTATATATATATATATATATATATATATATATATATATATATATATATATATATATATATTAAACCATCAAGTGAAATATTAGACCATATATAAAAGTGAATTTCATCTTTATTCTTTAAAGGGGGTTGCCTTGACAACAGATTGAGATTGTTGTTTGTTACTGATATTGGTATTGTTTAAGTGTTGACTGCTTTTCTATATATATATATAACATTCAAGATTAAGACTAGTAACATGTTACAATAAATATTTTCAAATATGTTCTAACCTAACATAAGGCAATAATTAATAAAAATAAAGTAGCTATTTACTCTTATACCTCATTTAGTAATTATTGCCCTATGCTAGCTAGGTTAGTGAATATTTTAAATATTTATGGTACCGAGTTATGAGTCTTAAGCTCGAATGTTATATATATATATTAAAGCACTGGAGATATTCATATATATAAATACAGAGGCATAAAAACAATTGAATTAATAAAAGTAATCTTTTCAATGTACTTTATAAATTTCAAAAATGTGATTTTAATTTTGTAAATTTTAATTAAATACAAAAACGTTGATTACAATCTATCTTAACCCATTTATGGCATTAATCTATCTATCTCTTAAAGTTGTATTTTATAATTCTCCAATAATCTAAGATAATGATGATATTGGAGTTAATGTGTTAACAGTTAAATAATCAATTTAAAATGCATTTTCAGAAATAAAAAGAGAACAGTAAATTAGTTTTATTGGAAATCAATACTAAATAACAAATAAAAAAATAAAACTAAATATTTTAAATAGTTATAATAACTATTTAAACTGATTATAGTTTTATCTATATGTGTATTACGATTAGCATTTATATTAAACAAATGATACTCATCACTTGGACAGGGGTACATCTGAAAATTGAAAAAATAGTTGAATTAGATTCAAAATATTTAAGTATTCAAACTTCCAAGCTATTACGTTGAGTGGCAAAATAGCAGTAAAAATGTCATGGGCAGATAGTAATTCATTGTTAAATCATTTTTCTATTATAAACACGCTGAAAAATTATTAAATAAATGTTAAATAACATAAGATCATGTGAAATTTCTGCTTGAACGTGACTGATTGATTTTTGGTTGAGAAATCTTTAACTCATTGATTTTTTTTTTTTTAAATGTAACATTCTGACTTTTTTCTTGTTCTTTGATTTAATTACACTACTTTTTAATATATTCAATTGTCATTTATTATTCTAATTAAAGTTTACCTTCCCCCCCCCCAAAAAAAAAAATAGCTGAAAAGTATATTTGCCCAAATATCAGTTTTTTTTCACTAGCTCACCACTATATAAGAATGTATTGGCACATTTCATTACTACTAAACCTAAAATTAAATTCATATTTTCTCTCTCTGAGTCTATACTCTTACTATTGTCCTGCTTTTTATTTGTAGCTACCTTAATAAAGGCTATTATATACATATATTATATTTAATATTATCCTGGTTATATGATGTTTATAAATTAAAGACTTTATATATATGTATATATATAATAAATTTAATGGTTCACAAACTATTCCACACAACCCGTAAAATCTGCAAAAGTACTTTCGGTGAATTTCTTCAACCTGCCTCAACTGCCATTAAATTCAAATACAAAAGCGGAAGCAAACATCATCACTTCAAATTCCACGAATCTCATATTTTAATGTTAGCAGCTTGTCAATTTATTAAATGCATTTTATTTCTGTTTATAAAAATTGCCTCTTTAATTTTTCTTTTACAATGGTTTCTCTCTTCATGAAGAATTTTTACATTTTCAAAATCAAATTTAAATTTATATTTACATGTTTTTTCGTGATCAAAGAAAACCGAAGGAGATATAAAATCACCATTATTTTTACTTTTTATATGCTTATATAACAATTCATGCTCCTTCAATCTTTTCTCAATACTGCACCTAGATTCATCTATATATGATAGCATACAATCACAAAAAATTTGATATATAACATTACTTTTCTGCTTGAAAGGTATGACGTCCTTAGAATTATTGACTAATTTATTAATATTGTTTGGAACATAGAATGAAACATTGAACACATTCTTATATAAATCCTTAAAAAATTTCATTTGTGGATTTGAAATAAATGGAATAGATATCCATTGTTTACTATTAATCTTCATTTCATTTAAATTATTATAATTTTTTTAAAATTGACATAAAGTATTGTTTATTTGTTCCATTTATAACCAATATCAAGCGATTCCTTGGCAAATATTTCAATATTTTTCAGTTTATCACTTTGGTAACGACATAATTTTTTATTCCGAAACAAAAAAGATCTAAAACTTGCCATCTTATGCATCATTGGTACTTTTGATTTACAATTTATGTATCCTCTTTTTTGCAGTGGCTTAATTATTAGTTTATAATTTAATATAATGTTATCTCTTGTAATCATTAAATCTAAATATTTAATATTATTGTCCTGTTCTTTTTCAATAGTCCATTTCAAGCCATTCAACTTATTTAATTCCTCTACAACTAAATTTATACTATTAGTATTTCCACAAACAAAAAACATCATCTACATATCTTTTGTAAACTTTAATATCTCCAAAAGTACACATATTTAAAATACTACTCTCATATGTAGATAAAATGAAATTGCAAACTTGTGCAACTACAGGCAGCCCCATAGGCCAACCTTTAGACATCTTATAATATTGACCTTCAACAGATGCAACAATGTTATCATTAAAAATTTTTAAAGAATCAACAATAAATTTTATCATATATTTACAAATACTTTTACTTTTTAATGCATGTTCAATTATTTTTATGGAATTCATTCTATCAATAGATCCATACATTTCTGTAACATCCAATGAAGCAATAACATCATTTTCATCAATCATCAAATTTTTAATACTATTTACAAAGTCAAACAATGAAGCAATAGTATTTTTCCCAAATCCTAAAAAGTCTTGTAAAAGTTTACCAATATATTTAGAAGACTGATACATAAATGAACCACCAAAATCTATCATAACTCGCAAAGGATTATCTTCTTTATGTAATTTTATATTTGCAAAAATACAAGGACATATAGCACAAGAAGGATATATCATATAGTATACAATATTACTTAAAACTTTATTTTTAGCACTTTTTAAAATATTGTTAATAAATTTTATTCTTTGACCATTCATATTATAATCTTCAATCAAAAAGAAACCAAGTTTGTCCATTTGCATTTTAACTTTATCAATATATTGACATTTCATCAACAAGCACATACGCAAACCTTTGTCCTCTTTCAAACAAATCATATTATCATTCTTCAAACTCTGTTTAAATTCCAAAATAGCCAATTGCAATGATTTATCATAAGGCATTGTAAATCAAAAGTACCAATGATGCATAAGATGGCAAGTTTTAGATCTTTTTTGTTTCGGAATGAAAAATTATGTCATTATCAAAGTGATAAACTGAAAAATATTGAAAATTTGCCAAGGAATTGCTTGATGTTGGTTATAAAATGGAACAACTAAACAATACTTTATGTCAATTTAAAAAAAAGTTATAACAATTTAAAGGAAATGAAGATTAATAGTAAACAATGGATATCTATTACATTTATTTCAAATCCACAAGTGAAATTTTTTAAGGATTTATATAAGAATGTGTTTAATGTTTCATTCTATGTTCCAAACAATATTAATAAATTAGTCAATAATTCTAAGGACATCGTAGCTGTCAAGCAGAAAAGTAATGTCATATATCAAATTTTTTGTGATTGTATGCTATCATATATAGGTGAATTTAGGTGCAGTATTGAGAAAAGATTGAAGGAGCATGAATTGTTATATAAGTGCATAAAAAGTAAAAATAATGGTGAGTTAATATCTCCTTCGGTTTTCTTTGATCATGAAAAAACATGTAAATATAAATTTAAATTTGATTTTGAAAATGTAAAAATTCTTCATGAAGAGAGAAACCACTGTAAAAGAAAAATTAAAGAGGCAATTTTTATAAACAGAAATAAAATGTATTTAATAAATCGACAAGCTGCTAACATTAAAATATGAGATTCGTGGAATTTGAAGTGATGATTTTTGCTTCCGCTTTTGATTTTGAATTTAATGGCAGTTGAGGCAAGTTGAAGAAATTCACCAAAAGTACTTCTGTGGATTTTAAGCATTGTGTGTAATAGTTTGTAAACCATTAAATTTATTATTTCATTTATAATTACAATTTTGTTCTTTAATTAATGGACATTTTATTTATTTTACATATATATATATATATATATATATATATATATACACAAGTCATTCATCACATGACTTAATTTAATAGACTTGTATTACAAATGTTATATAAAGAATGTTAATAGCTCTTAACAAGTTTTTCTAAATAACCCCATCCTCACACTGGTTTTTAGCTGTAGGCTGTCATCAGTGAGATTTTAAGATATTCAGACATTAATTCTAAAAATATCAGATCAGAACCAGCATTTATCTAATAGTCAATTATTAAGTAGAAAATTTGAATTTTTCAGACATCTGTATGTCTTCAAATCCAGCTATCTAACTTAAATAGCTATATAGGATTGAACATATAGATGTTTAAAAATTTCAGATTTTTTATTTAATAGTTAAATTGACACTAATGTTTTCTTCTACCAATATTTGGAAATATTTTTGCATTAATAATTGGAACAATATAAGAGAGGGAATATATAATAGAATCAGATTTTATTAAAAAGTGATACAAATAAGATCGTTTATTTTTATAATAATGGTATTTTAAATAATGAAGAAATGCATTATCAATTTTAATATATTTATTTATTTAAAATGATTTATTCTATTTATTTTATCTTAAAATTATGTAATATTTTTGTGTTCAACTAATAATTTGCATCTGAAAGTTAACATTATAAAGCAAGTATTCAGTTGTGTGTGCTTGTCTGTGGATCAAACAATATACTGCTTGAATAAGGAACGTGAAGGTAAAATTACATGTTCTAAAAATGTCATAGCAATAGCCTTAAAGTATCAAAATTTATAAATATGCATCAACATGTTTGAAAGTGGCTACTTCTACTTTTACTATTTGTGTGTGAATAATTTAATGCCTATAGATACATAAAAGCTAAATTGGTTTAAACTTCCACAAATCTTTCAACTACTGCTGCCATTTTTCATCTGGCATGAAGAACATCCTCAAATCATATATTTTAAAATTAATATTTTAAATATCAACTGCAATAGAATTTATATAGAATCCCCAAAAAATCATTAATTGATTTTATCAAAATGTTATGGAAAATAGTAAACAATCATATGAACCCTAGACTAAAATAATTTTACCACCACATATTATTGCTAATGGATTTTCTAACAATTTCTACCCTTTTCATTTGTTTTCATGGATTACTGTGAGGCAAGATAATCCAGAATCACTTATGATCTTTATTTAAATATAGTACTGTAACATTAATATTATTTTTTTTGCAAAAAAAAGAGAAAGAGAGAATATATGCTAAATTAATGTAATTGATTATCATTTTTTCTATTATTATTATTATTATTATTATTATTATTATTATTATTATTATTATTATTATTATTATTATTATTATTATTATTATTATTATTATTATTATTATTATTATTATTATTATTATTATTATTATTATTATTATTATTATTATTATTATTATTATTATTATTATTATTATTATTATTATTATTATTATTATTATTATTATTATTATTATTATTATTATTATTATTATTATTATTATTATTATTATTATTATTATTATTATTATTATTATTATTATTATTATTATTATTATTATTTGTTTGGAAAGTATGTTTCACTATTTTGTCAAAACATACCAGCATAAAGACTAGGTATATATTTGTTTAATGATATACAGCTATAACTCATCACTACATTTATTTGTGTGAAAGAATCAATCTTTGGCTTAATGGAAATTGAATTTAACAAGGTTATATAGAATTAAATTTATATTTTCATAATAATTTAGTTTTAATTCATGCATAGTATGTTTTTAATAGAGATAATGAAAAAGTGGGTTTATGATGATTTATTAAGAACATTGAAAACAACTCCTTACTTAGAATATTTAGAGGCTGAAGTATTTCTTTAGTTATATCAGATAATATTTTGAGATTTAGAAATAATGGCTCTTTTGTGTAGTATATACTTTTTTAAGTGATGAAACATTTCTTTTAACTCATTATATAAAAAGGAACATATTTGCCTTTGTAGTTAAGTCACTTAAATAAACATGATATAGCATATCAAATTGCTGCAATAACATTGCTTTAGGAGAAATGATATTTATAAGAATATTCTTGAGGTTTAGTTTAGAATGAACCATATTTAGTGGAATGGAGTCTAATTTAATTAAATCATCTATTTGAGAAAAAAAGATTCTTGATTTATTTAAAATTGATTTTAATAGTAAACAATTTTATGCTTAATAAAATACAACCTTAGTTATTATTCATGAAGGATTAGATAGCTGACAAATATAGATTACATGGAAAGCTGCCTTTGTATGTAAAATATTCAACTTATTTTAAATTATCATTGATTTTTTAATATGATTATTACATTTGTTTTTCATATAGATATTTTTACTATAAATTTCAGGGAGAGTAATTATATTAAAGATATCATTTTTATGTCACCATAATATTAGAATTGGAATTAAAATGGTTGTTATATTATTGAGAGAATTGTAATCAGAAAAGCACGGAATGAGATAAATAATTGCATTGATGTATTCAACGGATGGGAGTCATATATACTAATTCTTTAACATATGGAATATTTGACTGATCTGTATATAGATTTTATGATTAAATGTATAACTTCTGATAGTTCTAAATATGATCCTTACTATAAAAGAAATATATCAGAAACCATTATTCTTAAATTTTTACTTTTATTTTTTTTATGTTTCTACTGTCTTTGGAAGTTCTCTTTAGTCCTAGCTAAAAGATCACTGATATATATATATATATATATATATATATATATGCGTGTGTGTGTTTACACTTACTTACTCGCTACAGTAATAATTAATATCATTATTTGTGTTTTAGTATGATTACCAAAGTAATAGTCAAAATGTATCAAGACAATAAAGATAAACATAAGGCAATGTTTAGTAATATGTTGTAATCTTTGTTCACTTATGTATTATTAATATTTGGGAAATATTGTGGAATGCCTCAATAATATAGTATAAACATTGTTCAAAAAAATTCATTGTTAGGCATTAATAATAGATTGTCAGAGAAAAAGATCATTTAAGAGGAAAATTCACAAACATTACTTGAAAAGAATGAAGAATGGCTTTACCCATTCTGTATATTTCTCAGAAAGGAAAGAAAATGAACAGGAGTTTGAAAATATTAATCTTAGTTATATATACATGTGTGTGTGGACAAGATTCTTCTCTCACCAATTCTTCAGCCATCCATACCATTGAAAATCTGGTGATGGCATGTTCATATTTCTTGTTTTGCCAATTTTGTTGCCATACCCATGTTAAGTATAAATCAATCTGACCCCTCATATGCAGGACCTTAAGACCATCTAAAATTCCCAGAAGAGGGATGGGCAGCATACATGCTGAATTATAATATTTAAATACAAGTATCGTACATAAACCTAGGATAGTTGTAATTAGAGGGAACTTGAACCCAGACTTTCAAACTCCCTTCAGTCATCCATTCTATGTTATACAACCAATACACATGATCAATTACATGTGAAAAAGATAAATGATCTCCAATATAAGAATTTTGTACTGAACTAGCACTCATCAGTTGGTCTAGATTATCATCTCCCACCTTATATATAATCATTGCTTGGTTTATATTATGATACTTGTATTTAAATATTACAAATTTAGCCTCTATGCTGCCCAACCCTCTTCTGTGTATTTAAGATGGTCTTAAGATCCTGCATATAGGGGTCAAATTGCCTTATGCTCAACATGAGTGTGATAACAAAATTGGCAAAACAAGAAATATATATATGCCATCATCAGATTTTCAATGATATGGATGGCTGAAGAGTTGGCAAGTGGAGAAAATTGAAGCCTGATCAAAGTTTGAAGATTTGTTATCTTAATGTAATCAAAAGCAGTGATTATAAATATATGTGTGGAAAATAATGATCTGGACCAACTGATGAGTGCTGGTTCAGTACGAAATACATATATTTGGGATCTTTTTTCTTACATGTAAATGGCCGTGTGTATCGTTTATATAAGATAAAATGGATGACTAAAGAGAGCTTGAAAGTCTGGGTTCAAGTCCCCTCTAATTACATTTATATAAAGTATATATAATATATTTGTATTCAAATATTATACATGTATGTATATGTAGTGGAGTTTGTAATTTAATATTTATTTTAATAACTTGCTTAATTTTTAACATGTTAGAGTTTTCCTCGTGATTATTAATTAACATTATAATAAATCCAGCATAAAATAATATTTAAAATACTCATTATCTATTTATTAACTGAAAGCTATTGGCTTTTTAATTCGTTACTTATTTATTTTGAGTAATAAACCAGATTTCTTTGATTTTTTTTCTTTCTTAACAAACTTTTCTGTAAGACAACCCACCTTTGACGTATGTTTCGAAATTAGTTTATGTATAAATTAATGTTGGATTATTTTTTCCTTAAGTTTATTTTAGTTTTTCAGTGTGTGTATATATGGGTATAGACGATATTAGATTAATCAATTATTCGTTTGATTGTAGTAGCCCATTGCCTAGGTATTATATCTAATTTCATTCACAAATTTTGGGTAAATAGTAATTATGATAGTAAACATTCTATGCACTTTACCTTTTTTTGAATTAATCAGGAATGAGGAACTGCTCTCACACATGCAGCCATGTGTGGGTTTATATATATATATATAAAGAAACGGTATAATATTTAATAGTTTGAAAATCTTTTCTATTTTTTTAAGCATCTCATTGTATGTGTTTTTGAAATCAATCTTGATTTTTTTTTTTATACTAACAAATATTTATTTTTACTTGAATTGAGATAAATTTCACCAAAGTATTTTATTGGCAATTGAATTAGCTGTTAACATGACATCAAATTTAGTTGACTTTATTCGTCAGTTTGACTAATTGAATTAAGATGTATTAAATTCGAGTTCATGTTATTAGGTTGATTATAGGTAGGTAAAAAAGACAAATGCGAAATTAAACATTAATGAAGTGTGCAAATATTTAGAAATTTAATTTTCTTTGAAGTTAAACAGTTTGACGTTATTCATTCGTTTGTTAATGTTACGATGAACTTATAGAATAAAATAATCAATTTTTAAGAAATTTTAGAATTTCTTTATTTGATTGATTTTTTTTTATGAAACAAAAAATTACTGATAAGAATTTGTTAATTTTTTTAAATCTCATTTTACCATTACAAAAAAGAAAAGTGAATCAATTAAATTCTCCATTTATTATATATGTGTATACATAAAAACATATTTTAGTAATCTGCGGTGTAAATTTAAACTTTAATATCACTAAAAATTATCTAATATATAATAAACAGACAGATTTCTCGTATTACATATGATTCAACTCTAATCTAGTCTCAACAGATATGTTAGAGATTTATATATCTTTTTATTATTTGAAAATAGCAGTCGGAAAATCATTTTTGTATCTTTTTATTTTTAAATTATGAACATAATTTAATAAAAATATGCATAATTTTTACAAACTGTAATTTATTTGAGGAAATTGGATACATCAAAATTATTCTGTTTATGCAAAATCGAAGATAGAAATCACCATAAAATTTTATACATTGCAATCAAATCATAAAGTTAATAGAAAGTGTGTTAGCATACTTTGGAAATGTTCTAGGAAGCAAGAATTCATGCATAATAAATATTTTCACCTTAAATAGTGATAGGTAAGGTAAGAGCAAATAACCATTTAAATAATCTATTGCCATACACAATTTTTTCTATCAAATACAGTGCAGAAGGACTCACTACAAGGCTTGGTAACTGCCTGATAATGAAGATTTTATTTATTTATTAATATTTATATTATTGCTTATTTAAAAATAACTAGACAGTTATTTATGAAATAATTTTGCATGTTAGTGTAACTGTATGCTTGTGTTTATCTGGTGTTTTATCTAAAAACAATAATTGAAATCTTTCTATCATATAATACAATTTTAGACCAGTCATTATTCCATATGTATACTTAAAAACAGATATATTAATCTTTTTAAAGGTTACATCTAGGCTAGAAATCTCTAATTTGATAATCATTGAAGTATTTATCTGATGTGGATTGTGTCTAAGTTGTTGGTAGAATAAGTTTGATATTTGTAAATCAAAATATAAAAATTTACTTTTAATAAAAATATATGTAAGAGATTGTAACCTGGACCAAACTGATGAGAACTGGTTCAGCATGAAATGCATCTTGGGAGTCATTTGGCTTTTTATATATTTTATTCATATATTTTAAGAATCTGAAGTGAAAATTATTATTTATAAAAGATTTGATTGTTGTTGGTAATTATGGTATTAATTTTATTTTTTTCAATTAATACAAAGTTTTTCATATTTAATATTTTGTACCATTTAGAAGTTGAAACAATAATTAAACCTGCAAGTCCTTAAAATGCTCATTAAAAAGTTATCATTATAAATAAGTATTAGGGTCCTCTAAAAAAAATTTTATATTCAAATTTTAAGTAACAGTCTGTCCTAGTGCTATTATTATTATTATTATTTTTCTACTGTAAACAAACAGCTCTTACTCTATTAGTAAATGTTGTGATTAAGTAGAAAGAAATCACAGTGGTTACAGTTATAAAGTTAAAATTGTCAAACTAGCATAAGCTTATATTTTTAATTTCCACTTTATTTTCTTATACAAATAAAGTCCCAAGATTTGTAAAAAAAATAATAGTAATACAATATCAATTGTTGATTTATAGTTATCAGTTTACTACTTTCTTTTATTGCCATTTTGAGCAGTGTCCTAAATCTTACTATTACCATTCTATTTTTTAATTTTTTCTTTCACTATTTAAAATTCTTTTATTGAATGTTTTTTTAAAAAAATAACAATGAAATATTTTTATTTATAGAAAGATAATAAATTATAATCAAATGGATGTTAATAGAATATAGATTATTATAAGTCATAATGATTATTTATAAGCCACTTGTAAATCATCTTGAGTTTATTTGGAAAATATCAAATATTTAAGAAATATCTGACTTTCACAGAGGCAAAACTCTTCATACAGTAGTGCCACTTAGTGCAAGCCAGAGTAACCAATAGATGCAGGAAGGCCTGTGCATAAAATCCCTATATAGTATCTATTCATCCAATATCCCCAGACTGGTTTCTAACTTGTGATTTTCATCAGTGAGGAGCCTTGGATGATCAAGTGATGTTTGCTGATTTAAATATCTAACTTCATTTTTGACTTCAATTCAAATTTATTAATATGTCAAATTAAAAAAAAATAGAACCTGCAAGTGACTAACTAACTTTTATATGTACTAATGTTTTTTAACAATAATATGACCCTCTCATTTAGTTTCAAAATAAGTTATTTTTATCCTTTTCTAGAACCATCTAATGTAAACTTGTATAATAGACACCAGATGATATAGTGCTAAAAAATCCTGTCTTCAGAATGAATGGAGATGGGAACTTTAAAATATTATTCCATTTTGCATTCATTGATTATTCACTTACACTGAATAGTTATGTGGTAATGTAAATATAATTTGTCTTGGAAATTTCAGCAAATATAGATGAAATATTAATAATATTATTAAGTGCAGTCAAGCCAATGTTCATTCCTGGAGATCATATGAATGGCATTTTTCAGGAATAACCAATCAACTTTTAATTTTTCAAATGGCTCAAAGACACATCTATTATTTAATGATAAAGTTCATCCTTATCATTGCTACTTATCATTTTCTTCTTTCATCAACCATTTTAAGCATTATTTATTTACTTAATAGAATTCAATAGAATAATTTATAACTGAAATAGAGCAATTTCAATCTGGTCATTTAATAGTTCAAGCAAGAGTAAAGTTTATGTCTATTTGGGTTGTTATTATTATTATTATTATTCATAAAACTTTCAAAAGTTTTAAAGAGATCCACAATTAAAAAACATCAATATCTTTTCTATTCCTCTGGTTCAGTCTTTAATTTTCACATCCATAAGAGAATGAGTGAAGATTGAAAGACTATAATATAATAGTTTTACATCCTATTGTAAAATAAAGCCTGCTGTCCAAGAGTTGAGAAATATTGGAGAACTAAGCATTACTTATAATAAATGTTTTTAGATAGTTATAAAAAAATTTTTTTTTCTATAACTTAGATAAAAAATACATATTTATTAACCAATATTAGAAAGCTGAGAATTATTAGATCAAGATATACAAAAGAAATTTAAGAGTCTATTTGAGAAAATGTTTAAACACCTGATGCATTTCTTGTTACATTTTTGAATAGAACACCAATTTATGGATATATCAAAAGTAGGATTTAACCTAGTGATTAAACTATCATTTAATTATGATCTTATTTTTAGCTATTCCCTGTTAAAAATTGTAAATAATTTATTTAAAAATCTATTTTACCACAGTCTTCATGTTCAGGTATAAATATTGTTAAAATTTGATATGTTAAACTTTAACCCCAGTTAAAGCTTAGTATATATACTTTATAATAACATAAACATATGATAATTAATACATCTCTCCTTTTATCATATGAATTATCTTTGAAATAAAGTCAAAATGTCCATTATATCATGCTTGTGCCAATCTAAATAGCTAAATATAACTATATACTCTGTTCCCAAAACACAATAATACTTTTTTTTAACTAATGATGAAAGATAAATCACATTACAATTATATTATTTATTTATTTTTTGATAATCTTCCAAATTTAATATAATATGTAACCTTTATTTTTAGTTAAATGTAACTAGATATCAAATTACTTACCACTCTTAGATGAGTTAGTCTAATTGGAAGGAAAAATATAAACCTGTTTAGAGCATGAAAAATTACAAAGTTCAGCTAACACGTACATGAACTTGAATCAAGAGTATATCAGGAAGATGACTAACCATTTTTCCATTAGAATTATCGACTATTTGATATTTAAAACGATCTTCTAAGGCAATAAAGATTGAACACTACTGAACTTAACAATAACGCTTCTTTTATCTTACTTTATTCACTAGTATTTTAAAACATGATCAACAATGTTAGAGAGTAAAATATTAATCTTTTTTAATAGTATTTATCTATTCGGTTTGTTTATATGATATTATATATATGTATGCAAAAATAATAGTTGCAAATAAATGCTTCGTGGAATTTTCATCGTGCGGTTTTATTATTGACGTTTGCTAAAGAAAAAAAATAATTATACAAATTGATAATAATTTACTAGAATTAATTTGCCAAATGAGACCGCATCTTTTAATATTCAGTTTACTTTTATATTAAATAACAAAATAAAAAATGAAAGAATTTATATCGTAGTTACAATTTGAATTAAATTACATAATTTGCATGTTTGTTTCTTCTTTTTTTAAATATATATATATATATTTAGTTTGAAAATCAATAATCAAGAAATGCAGCAAATTTATTTGCAAGATTTAGTTTAATATACACATTTGTGTGTAGACTTCATGACATAATAGTAAAAAAGTGAAGCATTTGCCAGTCTCGGCTGGATAAAACTTGAAAAAAATTTAAGGTTCTAATCGAGGTAATATATATATATTTTAAAGTTTTTTATTATACAAACTCCATATATATATATAACTTCGTCTTGTATATTTAACATTAAATACAGATATTACATTTATCATAACCATTGTCATGTAATTAAACTATTTGTGATATTTCCCAACATTCAGGTGAATAACATTTTGTTCTTGCATGTTTTAACAATGAAATAATAAATGTAGCAATGAGGCACATTAATGAGAATGATTGTTATTGTACTGTTTTCTGTAGCAGTAGATTGCACAACTTGAGAAAAAGTGTTTAGCATGTGAAGGTAAGCAACACCATTACAATACACAGTAATTAGTGTGTTGTTTTGGTCAGTTATAACAATTATGCTCATCTAAGGCTAAGCAATTTAATTTTTTAAGAAAATTTATCTGTAAGGTCTGCAAACTCTTATCTTTATTTTTAGTTTCCAAAATAATTTATTAAAGATTATCTTATTACATTAGAGGTTATTTGGTACATATTTTGTTCAAAGTATTTTCTCATTCCTTCATTTGATTTTCCTGAATTTGAGTCAATTACTCTTCTGTTTTCTTCTTTTTGGAGCACCCTGCTATTGGTTGGGTCATGGAGAAGATAAATCCAGAATGTCCCAAGTCATGGCAAAAATAACCTCGGGGATTATCAGGCTATCTCTTGTTCTTGTTTTCTTTAGATTGCTCTGCATGAAGTTAATAGGATTAAAATTTTGATGATTAAATAGATTGATTTGCCTTGATCTGACTCATTAGTGTATTTTTAAGTTGCATTAGCTGATTATATCTGAAACTGAATGGTTGATGGTTTCATCTTTTTTGCAAATCATGCAGATTGAGTCAATTTTGAGTACCCTATTTTATTAACTAAAAATTCATTAGTAGGTAATGCATTTACATTGGTTTTGATTAGATAATCAAGATATTTGGACTCTAAGCTCCATCTTTTGAGTTTCCTTATTAATTTATCATTTGAGATGGCTAAACTTGAGAGATTGTCTTTTAAGTCAGTGTGCTTTATACTAAAGGCCTGCCAGTATGTTAATTTGTTTTGAAATGTCTTTATTGATTGTTATGCATTTCATAAGCTTGTTTGTTTCCCAATGCACTTGTCTTCAGTTTGAATGAGGAGCAATATCCAACAATCCCTGCTGGAGGCAACCAAAAAGATATGCACATCATTGTCTGGAATATATCTTTCAATCTATGGTAAAGTCACATTATTAAACATGATGGTATTGACAGAGATTAATTATTATCTCCCTATGATTAAGCGCACTAAATGGTTAATCTCAAAAATTGCATCTTTATGTTTTGGGCTGTTCTGGACAAAGAAAACAGTAGAAATAAGCTACAGACAAATGCAATGACCCAGGGCCATTGATAGAATGGGTCTCCATGACATTTTTACCTTATGGTTCCAGAAGTCTCACAATTTTCTTCATAAATTAAAAATGAATCAAGAGAATGAAAAAATTTTTACACTCATCATTCCAACAGACTGGCCTCTACCACCATGAAAAAGAAACTAGCTGGATATACAACTAAACTTAATGAGGTAAAATTTTGTCTTTCAGATATCAAATATGTAATCAACATAATTAACTACAAGATATTGATTGCAAATGAGTATCTATTTATTCATAGAGAGTAAGAACAATATGAAAAACTGCTAAAACTCTTTCTACCTAACAATTCATAAAGCTAATAAGTAATATCTTTTTCTTTATTATATTTGTATAAAGTCATTCTGTCATGTATTAAAAAAACACTTCATTTTGTTATTTGCAACAGTATATGGGTTTATTCAAGTAAGAAAATAATCCAAGTAAATGCTACTTTTAAACTAATTACACTACACACTATATATATATATATATAAAGTTTTTATTTGCAGTATGACATGTCTTCACACCTTGATGGATTTACCTGTTCATTGACTTGATTCTCTTGTTACTCCAATGCAATCCATTCTTCTGTATTTCCACCAATAAGTGTGTCCTCATGATTTGTCTATGGTCCAGCTTGTTATCAATTTTTTTATCCATGATTGTTTGTCTTCCATAATCCATTTTACATGTTTTCATTCCGCCATTTGAACAAATAACTTATATATGTCTATAATTTCACTTCTGAAATATTTGTTTTTCTTTTACCAATCATTTCACATTCAATATACAGATTGATAAGTAACTCATATGATAGATAATTTGCAATTTAATCTTTGCTACCTTTTATCTTTAAAAACCAAAATAGTTAGGAGATACACAAATTATCCAGATAATGGAGAATATGATCAAATTAAATATCAATATTAAAATTATTAAAAACACATACATAGGAAAATTTGATACTATAATTGCACTTCCACAATTTTCATTCTTATTGTTAAACATAATTAATTCATTACAGGATAAAAATCTATTTAATATAGGTCCAATTTCTCTGATTCTTACTTTCACATCCTCACCTTCATTTATGGAAAAGAATTTCTAAAATATCCAGTCCAGTATTATGCACTCTAATTTTAAAAATATATATGTAATAAATAAATACTATACTAGAGAACTAGACATAAAAAAAAAAAGAGAAATAAAAAATACCATTTTTAATGATCAATATTTTGTAGGTATATGTACCTAACAACAGAAATACTGTAGATTAATTTAATTAGTTACATAGGTCTCTCCAGCACAATACTTAACTACTAGCATATATTTCTCAAAGTGTGATATATATTTATTGGATGTTATAATGTGGATAGAACTCATCTCTGCATATTAAAAGATGTTTACAGTATTGCACTAAAATGATTTAATTTTATATAACTATGTACCAGATTGTTGTTATTAAAATAGAAATCTGGATTAATATTTTTGATGTGGAAAGTTCAAATGTTTAAATCTTATAGCCCAACTGATTATTAGAGATTGTTCTGAAAAATTCATATATCATGAAAAGTTAGTCTGTTATTTTTTTCACAGTTAATAATTCATGGTAATGTTGATCTCATATTAACAATATTGTTGAATTAACTTGATTATATATTTATATTAGTCATCTTAGATGTTCATAAAAGATAGCAAATGTAATTTTAAACAAGATCAAACAATTACAACTCATATGGTCATTTTTAAGTCAAATATTTGTAATATAAAATATTTGTAATGTAATAAGTACCTGCTTAATATCTGATCTTGACCAATGAAATCAAATGCTATTGAAAAACATTTTGGCACTGACTATTACTAGATTTCTTAGACAACACAAAATTACCATTTGTATTAGTTGTCCTAAAAGATTAGCAAATCTAGCAGATGTTTAAAACAATTGTGAAACCATTCAATTTCATATGGAAGCACAGTCTCATTTATATACCAACCTAATTTAAGATTTTATGGGAGGGTTTATTACTTTGTTATATATGATATAATAAATGCAGCCTTATTTTAATTGTTACATATAATCTCCATTCTTGACCAACAATAATAAACACTGTTGGAAAACATTACAATTTTTCCACTGTATTGGATTACTCTGTCAAAAAGCCATATATGTAATCTGCTTTGAATGTATATAAATGTTAGCAAATCAGTAATTAATTTAATAAAAAAGACTGAAGCCATTACAATCCATATTGTAGTATTTCATCATTTATTGTATAGATTAATTCAAACTTTAAAGGAAAAAGCAATTTCTCACTCATGTTAAAACCCATGCAAGTAAGGAAATTTACATCAAAGATTTATGATAAAAATAAGTACATTATTTTAACTGTTTTATATAATCTGAACTCTTAACCAATAGAGCCAAATGCTATTAAAACATTTGGAACCCCCCCCCCCGTATTAGACTGCTTCACCAATACAAAATGACCTTTGTATTAGCTGCCTTGGATTTATATTAGAGTTAAATGCAATAAAATGTTTTAAAGGAAGATGAAATTTTTATATTCCACATGGAAGCACAGGCTCATTTATGTGGAGCTTACTTTAAGCTTTCATGGAAGAGACCATTCCTTATTCAAGATCAGAGATTATATATAACAATTAAAATAGTGCTTTATTTATTAGATCAAAGATATTTGACAAATTTATTCACTTGCATGGGTTTTAAAATGAGTAAGTGATAGACTTTTTTTATGAAATTTGAATTAGGTTATATATAAATAAGATCGTGCTTCAATGTGAATTATAATGGTTTTATACTCATTTAAAACAGTTGATTTTTTAGCCTTATATAAATCTAGATCAGATGGTTATTTTTGGATGGCTAAGAAATCAAGTACATTGGGAGTGCTGAAGTGTTTTCAACAGCATTTGGTTTCATTGATCAAGACTGGAGATTATATATAACAGTTAAAATAATCCTGCATTTATTATATTATATATATTGTAAACATGCAACTATATAATTGTACCTGTGAAATATATATATAAACTTGATTTATGTATTTATTTCTATCATCAACAAAGCAAACAAAGAAAATCCATTATGTTGGTTTTTTTATATATAAATTTATAATAAAGTAATACAAATATTATGTAACAATGGTTACAAAAATATGTATTTAAGCATTGGTGGTTGAGAGGTCAATGACAGTTGCTTTACAAACAGTTGTCCTGGGTCAGTGGGTTCACTTCCCAGCTGATGCTATAACACATGAGAAAAAAGTCTTTTTCAACACATAATTTTATATCCTCTTCAATGTTAAACATCTGTTTTAATCAGCAACTGTTTTTTTATCCAGATGGTCAAAGTTCATTTGAGATGTCTAGAAATTAAGTTTACATTTTTACCACTGATGAAAATTTTGTGAAACTTTTTTTTTACAGCTTCAAAATTTACATATATTTATTTTCTAATATTTTAAATACAAAAAAAATTCAAAAGATAATGAAAAAATTGAATAGGTGGTCCATCAAAGTATCTCAAGTTCTTGTGATGATGGGTATTTATTATATATTTTGCACTCTCAAACTTTGCACAATTCTTCAAGAAAATATTTTGATGATCTAAAAACTTGAGTTTTTGGAAAGTTTATGATTATATTTATATCGTAATTGTGTAATAATTATTAAAAATGAAAAATAAATGTTATTACATCTTTATTTTTTACAGAAATGTTCTATTTTAAAATATTAAAGAATATTTTCTTCTGAATATTGTTACTATAGAGATTACAGTCATGGAAAAACACAGCTGTCTAAAAATGAGGTCATTCATCTGATTGTTATTATATTTAGTGATATTACAAAAATTACAAAAAAATAATAAACTTTTAAAGCATAAATTGATTTAGTAGTTATTAAAAATAATTTTTTTAATTTTTAAAACAAATGTCAAACAAAGATTTCATTCATTTTGCAAATTAAATCGGCTCCACCTGAAATTTGATGACATGATATTTTGTTTTGATTAAAATATAATTTATAAAATAATTCCTAAAATCAAATGTGATTTTTAAAAATTTATTTAATTTCTAAACAAAAGTATCTATTGACTGACATCAAATTTATTATATTCTGATAAATAATAATGGTTTAATATCAAAATGAAAGTTGAAAGCTTCAATCTAGTGAAAACAAAGAAATATATTAGAATATTAGATACAAATGAGGAGGTTAATATATTATTCCATTTGTAGTGATACTTACTGTTTTTATAATACAAAGGAAAATATATAAATAGATAAAGTAAAATTAAAAAATGATTAAAATTAAGATAAAAAAAATAAAATTATAAAATTATGATATACCATTACAAATTGTTAGAAATTCAATAAAGTTTTAAACTGACCAATTAAAATTAATGGAAAATTATACAATGAGTTAGCACATATAAAGTTATGTAAAATATGCTTTTATCTACACTGTATAATTATTATATTTTATAATTAATTTTGATGCTATATTATAATTTTATTTTTATTAATATATTTTATTATAAAATATAAGTGTTGCTATGTATGCAATAATATATTAACATTAAAATAGATACATAATATTGAAGAGGACATAAAATTATCTACTGAAAAAACTTTTTTGTATAATTATATATATATATAATTAGTTTCCAACCAGTAACCACCTAAACATTCACAGAAATATAGCAAACAATATTTCTAACTGCTGTCAAGGCAACCTTCACACCTTTTAATCATTGTTATATATTGATGTTTATATATACTTTATTATAAATTTATATTTATATTGTAACATATGAGAATCTTTCAAAATGCAACAATAAATATAAATAAAAATTTTATTGGTTTATTATAAAGATAAAATTATTTGAAGTTTATGAGAATGATCATCACAGTTTTAATATGTCATCATGTATATTAATAATAATTTTTTTAAAATTTTTGAATTAGATTTTGAAGCCACAGCAGAATAATCTAACAGAAATTTTGTTTAAACACACACACTAAATTAAATCTTAATAAATGTCACTATACAATAAAACAAATAATATTTTTAATATTAGAGGAGTAATTTAATGTAAAGTTTATAAAGCAATTTTTATGTTAATATATGTGTAATATTAAAATGATTTACAGTAATAAGATAACTTTAATATAATGTTTGAACATATATGTGTGTGCATGTGCTTATTTTATCTGTGTTACATTTAAAGGGCATTATTTTAGAGAATTTAAATGTTAAGTTATTTTAATTTTAAAATAAGAGATCTTTTATTATGGGGGATGAATTAATTAATAAACAAAAAAAATGATTTATTTTAATATTTGTAAATTAAATATTTATTGAAATGTAATATTAATATGTTTAAAAATATTTGTTAAATGTTATATGTAATTTTAAAATATTTTCACAAAGATATATAAGCAAAGATATGTATACTCATCTGAGCAATGAAAAGATTATGTATAATGGACAAAAGTATTAATAAATTGGAGTTGAATTGAGATTTTTATTATCATAACCAAAGTGACAATGATAAAATTGATGATGTCAATAGGAACCTATAAATAGGCCACATTTAAGGAATTTCTCTCTCTCTCTTAGATTTTGTTTGTTACTTGATTAATTAATCCTAGCTGTTTCTATAAAAAATAACCATATTGAATTGTTCTTCTTTTAAAATATCA
Source organism: Epiperipatus broadwayi (assembly GCA_028023455.1). Classification (NCBI taxonomy): domain Eukaryota; kingdom Metazoa; phylum Onychophora; class Udeonychophora; order Euonychophora; family Peripatidae; genus Epiperipatus; species Epiperipatus broadwayi. Next base: position 2,210,506 of record JAQFVV010006346.1, read on the forward strand.
GTGCTAAAAATAATTTTACCAAACCATTTTCCCTTTTGAGAAAAGGGCTTTTCTAACATTGTTTAAATGAATAAACAACATCTGGAAACTGGGAAACTTGATAGTCAATAAGAATGCCTAAATTAATGAAATTATAATGTTTTTCTTAAAACTGCAAATATGTTAAATTGCCTGGAAAAATGCCAGTAATGTTTTTTTTATTTATTTATATACTAAAATAAAAAAGTAATTTAAATAGGGTATAGTTCATTGTGCAAACACCTGTATTGATTTATTTTTAAATGATAAAACCATTATTAATTAATGGGATTAAAATGTTTTCAAAATTTCAAATCTGTCTAAATTGCGTTAAGAAATGCCGAATTTTGGACCATTTAATATATTTATTGAACGGAGAAGAATAGCTTAAACTTTGTATTTCATTTAATACTAAAGCTTACATTGATGGATCTTATTTTAAAAAAAAATATAATTTACTGACCATTTTGAATTTATTTAAAAGATAGAGTTATTACATCAGTTTTTGGATTTCCATAAAATAAAAGCATATTATTACAGAATCTCAGGATAAACAAGGTATTTGAATTTATTTTTGCAGAAAGTCAAAGGCTATTAAAGAAGTTTAGTTATAAGATATATATTATAATTGTATGGATGCTTGGGGGAGGGGGTGAATCTGGTATGGTGGAAACTATCATCATCAATCCCAAGTCAAAAATACAATTTAACTTTAAAGAAAAGAATGAACATGACTATGAAAAATGAATATGAGTTGCCTGACAAATTAACACAGAACTAACTATAAGTTCATCAGTATTACACAAAGGTAGTAATCATTCATCATCATGAATGATCAACAAAAAATAAATCAACAATCAATCTTGTGACTGGATTTGAAATAGGTCTACCAGAGAACAGGTTGATTATTTAGCCCTTACCAGATTGGGGAAATTATTTAAACATTAATTTGGATACATAAACTTAAGTTCTAATCCATAAGAATACAACAATAAAAAATAATGCTGGGATACTAAAACATTCTGATCATCATCAATACTCTGGTCATTTATTACCATTAATGCACAGGCCAACTATAAACTTAATTTTTAACAAATATTAAACTAAATAAAATGTAATGGATGAACTTTAAAGGATATTCTCTTTGTGCCAATCTAAGATCATCATCAACTGTATGATCATAAACACTAAATATAAATCTAGCTCAGAAATAAAAGCTCTTTAACAGTGACTGTGAACAAGATATATAATCATAACATATAATATTCTAAAATTACTTAGGATTGAGAAAATTCACTGGAATAACATTGACAATGAAATATCAATTCATCAATAATAATTAAAATGAAATTAAGGGCTGCTGAATATGCCATAAATGTAAATTTGGATTTCTGGTTTTGATTAATATAAAATTAGCTATCATACTGTGATTTACAAGTAACTGGATATGTTTATATAAAACATACTTACACATGAGCACACAGATGTGCAGCATAATAATTTATGAACATACTTGATTTGTCATATAATAATAAAAATATGATTAATATATGTGTTTACCAGATATACATTATTAACATAATCACACAGATGTACCATAACATATGGGAATTGTCATATAATAATAATAAATAAATAAGCTATCACCTTTTAATGATACATAAATAATGAGTTTTCACATATATATATGTGTGTCTATGCATAGAAATGTATGCACACATTGACATTTATATCATACATTTTAATTTGCTAAAATTAAACTAATTAAACATATATATTCACATTTGAATTCCATGTTCAAAGTATACATAAAATTCACACATATGTGTGAATATATAAAAAATATGAATTGATTATTAATTCATTTATTAGCTAATGGTAAACAAAAAAGTTTTTTTTTTTGTCTTTTTTTTTTTTAAAAAAAGTAATATTATTTTTTTTATAGTCCTTCATAAAAGTTTTTTTTTTTTTAAATAATATCACACCTTTGACAAGTTACTCTTTATTAATTATATATGTATCTTAAAAAATACTCCAGCCAATTTTTCTTTTCTAATCTAAAAAGATTTTTGGAGTTTATTTTCTTTTTTAAAAATAAAATTCTATGAATCAATCATTTGTTTTTTAGACTTTTAATACAACCAAAAATTATTTACTTGTGTTACTTTTAAATTATCAATTTTAAATGTCATTTTCAAAGAATATTTGAAATAACTTACCAGATGTTCTTTATATATATGATGCTATACCCTCATTTGTCTTCTCTGCAGAAATTATGATAAACAGAATATGTATAAACTAATTTCTCAGCAAGCTGATGAAATCTCTGGGTAAGCTGGTCCTTTCTACACAGTAGCTGCTTCTTGTCATCATAGGAAAATGTATAACCCAGGTAACTTCTGGCTTTCAGTAAGCTCTCTTTAATCTTATGTTGTCTAATACACACATATATATGCATATGGAGAACACAAACTCTACCATAATCGCACTAGTAGCAGAAGCTGGACTTTCAATCTCCTGCCTTCAGTTATAACTTCTGGCAACACTGTCATAATCTGTAAAGCTATAAGAACTCTCCTGTAATATTTTTCCAACTCTTTTATAGTCAGTGTGGGAGGAAGTTTTCCCTATCTTGATTGAAAAAAAGTTATTCACTCTTTTCAATTCACTTTAATCCTTTGAAAAAAAACTTTGTGGAATTTTATCAAAATATGTTATACAAACATTAATTACAAAAAAATTTGCTAATCTTTATAGTTAGTGGAATTTTAAGATTACCAGTATATTTATTGTAGCATAAATACATGCTTGCTTTAATTTCAAAATCAGAATTAATAAAATATTAATTAAATCTATTTAAATGTTTGATTTATAATACATTTTTTCTAAATTCAAAATTATTTAATCCTTAATTGTTATTCTAGTGTAATATAGACAATACCTATAAAAAATTTTGTCTGCGTTTATTTCTACTTTTCCTTTCAACTTTATATACATAGAAACACATATGCTACTATATTATATGTCATGAGATGCATAATGGTTTCAATATTCTTTAACTCACACTCAATCCATTACTATTTGAGATCTAATGGTTTTTCTTTGAAAGGTTAACCTTGATAATGGCTGATGCTACTTCATCAAAACATTGGGACTTAACCAAAACTAACACATGGTTTAATCCAAAAACTATTTTATTTATATCATCTAACCATGAAAGCATTATATATATATATATATATATGGGTGTGTGTGTTATTATTTGTCTAACATATATATATATATATATATATATATATATATATATGTGTGTGTGTGTGTGTGTGTGTATGGGTGTGTGTGTTATTATTTGTCTAACCTATATAATGTGGTGCCTCATTTCATGACCTAGTAATATAAATTTTACATCATTATAATTTGACCATTGCAATAGATAAGATATATAGCATTCATTTGTGTGTAATTAACAATAATATTATACTGACATTTCAGCTGTATTACACCCTCTAATAGTATTGTTAAAATATCATTTTAAAAAACATTAGAGATATTATAAGAAATATATGAAATGAAATTAACTGTCTATAAAATCAAAACAAAATAAAAAGAGATAAGGTGTTATTAAGTGAATAATCTGATATAAAATTAACAGATGGTTTGATTAATGGGCTTTAATAAATGATTTTTTTATGTATGGTAACATAGCTGTATGTAATATAGTCTGGTCTTTTAAAAATTTCAATGGCCTCTTATTTTATTTTTGGTGCCACATCTTGTTAAGATTTTGACATTAGAAATATCTGTCTTATGACTAGAATGATTTAGGAAAGGTCCCAATAATGATATGGGTTGTTTTATGGCATTAGCGTGATTGTATTTTCTAGCATTGATGCATTGATTACTTATATCTAATTAAGAGACTCCATAAGAAATGTAATTGTATTTTTGTAGCATCTCTCCAATGTATTTAAAATCATTCAGGTGATGGTATATTCCAGCCAAAATGTTGAACAATATTAGAGCTTAATTGCACTTGGGTGAACCCAAATAATGTACTTTTATATCAGTATTTATGAAAGCTTCATTTTGATACTCACACATGTATATACATATATATGAAACATATAATGAAGTTTTTTGTATAGTAATCTAATTAATTTACAGTTATGATATAAACAAGCAATAAATAATTAAAATTGACTGTATAAGAGAAATAACTTTTGTCTGAGGCATGATAACCCAGAAGTAAATTCTAATATAAAAGTAGTGAATCAGACATAGACATCTTGTATGTGTGAAAATTTAAAGCACACATGAGGTAAGGACAGAAAATATCTATTTAATATACTATGTTCAGTGTTAATTTATGCAATGGTGAGCATGAAGAAAATTAAAATTAAGTATATTTAAAGCAACCATTTCTTATACTTAAAAGAAAAGATTTTTTAAATGAAATTGACTTATTAATTTTAGTGCATACTTTAAACTTGATAGCATAATATAAATGAGTATAAATATTCATTGGGAATAATGACAACTAAAAAAAAAATAAGAGAATAAAATCATATTGGTTGTATAGTTTACAGCAAATCAGTTTCCAGTTAAATGAATGTATAAATCTAAGAAGTGTCCTAAGTTCTAAGAAATGATGGTAATATCATTTCATTTAATATAACTAAAAACTCCAACTCTAAATAATCTTGATATGGCTTCTGACATTTTTAAAAATCCACATAAACACCCTTGATTAGTTCAGATCAAACAACTTAAAGCTCAAATGAAAAATCTCAACATATTGCATAAGTTTGGTCAATTTAACAGAATGATTTTGCTTAACTTTTCAATTGGATGCATGAACCTCACTTCATGCCTCAAAGAATTAATCATATTATTGATTATTTGCTGGTATTAAGTTTTTGCCATACTTTTGCATTGCATAGTTTAAGCAGGTTGTATACTTGAGAACTAAATATTCATAAACCTCAATTGTCACTTCCATTCCTTACAATCACCATGACCTTCCAAACAGCCAAATATTTAATTATTATTTTGATAATAAAAATGCCGCATATATAAAATTATTATGGTTATTAAATTGAGATGGATGAGATTTCTGCAAGAGCAATGAATAAAGAAATAAAAGTTTTAAACTATGGACCTGTGTTGTCACGTTTCATTTAATGGTTTAATAATTAATGGCAATAAAAAATAAATTTGATTTTTGTATTTTTTTTTTTTTAATAATATGTTTTTTCAACATTTGAAGGACATGTTTTTGTGCTTTCTTTCAAAATCTAATAATCTTTTTTATACAAAGAAAAAATAAAAAGTTATAAAAGCCATATTTTTTTAAATCAATTCACCTTCCTGAATAATTTTATTTAAATATATTTTAAAGTGAAGTTTCGCTTTTTATTTTTATCCCAGCTAGATGGTTTTCAGTCAAAACTAAGAAGATTATAGAAACCAGGAAGGAAACACTTTCTCTCTTCAAGGACAGATGTCACGAAAAAGTAAATATTTCTGATTATTAAATCTCTTCGTCTTCTATCAGAAAAAGATTGACATTTTTTAAATCACTTTTATTTGATATAGAATGAAAGTTATGTGACAACTTACAGTAGGATTTTAAATAAAAATAGAGACGCAATTTATTATTATTATATTTTACAAATGAATGTTTCACAATATTAGACTTAATCTATTTTAGATACCTTAAGAGTTGAATACATTAATGAAAAATTTAGCAAAATGTCTAAAAAAATTTTAGTTACGATATTGACCTGTACAAAAAATGCTAGAATACATCATCTAATGAGTTCGCATTTTATATAGAAAAAAATGTGGAGAATTGTTGACAATTGTTAACTGCAAGATGATAATTAGTAATCTAACAATTATTATCAATACTGGATAATAAAAGCCATTGATAAAAAAATGAGAAAGACAATAAAGTGAAATATTATTATTATTTTACTAACTAGTTGTAGAGAAAGTGATACATTTTTATTAGATTGTCCTTAAGAGTGATTTCAATGGTAATTCTATATACTTTACTCTAGAACCATTCACCATAAATTTTAGCAATAAATGGGTATTAGATAGTAGTATGATTATGTCTTCAATCTCAGTATCTTCTAACTTTAATTATACATTAGTAATGATTTGAAAAGCAAATTTATACATCTATAATCCATTTCTAATTCCTTTATAATATTCAAACTAATAGACTAAAAAAAATTCAAAGTCTTTGAATTTAAGAAAATTTACTTTCATAATAACATAAATTAGATACCAAGACAATAACCTTATATTTTAGTGACAACGTTATTCATTTTTACCCTTTTGCTAGGAAAATTAATACCAACAAAATATTAGCATGTTTTCCTGGAGCAGAATAAATATGAATTTTATAAAATATACAAACATCTAAACAAACAAATAATAGCTATATTTAACTTATAGCATAATTACTGCCTCCATCACTATTATTTAAATGTTAATGTTACTGAAGATAACAGATATAAGCTTACTATAGCTGTCACTTCTTAATTTATCTGTTGATACAATATATATGTATGTGTTATTCTACATTTGTATAATTTTAAACAATTTATTTCTATCAACTATTTCATTAACAATGTAATAAAATTTAAGGTAATAAATTAAAAAAAAGTAGAGGACTGCCTATATACCCTAATACTCTCATTAAAAAATAAACATTTTAAAACCACTTTTTGATATTATTTTACATTGCTTTAGTTTCATACATTTCAACTTTTGTACATTTTAAGAATCATTTAGGTATGAATATTGAGGACAACTTGTAAAATTATAGAAGTTGAGTGCACCAGAGTGCATATTATTATTGCAATTATTACTGTTGTTGTTGTTGTTATTATTATTATTATTATTATTATTATTATTATTATTATTATTATTATTATTATTATTATTATTATTATTATTATTATTATTATTATTATTACTGTTGTTGTTGTTATTATTATTATTATTATTATTATTATTATTATGATGATGATGATGATGATGATGATGTTTCAGCAATAATATTTAATTGATTCACAAAGATTACATGATATACATAAAGCATGTTTACAAATGATTGCCAGGTTACAAGGGCACATAAATTTTTACATTTATGATACAGTAAGTTAACAGTTTGATTTGGTGATTGTTACATGTACTAATTTTGAACATTTATACTTTTTGTGTTTGGTCATGCATGACATTTTATAATATAATAGTTACAGTATGATGAATACAAAGGGATACAAAGGGTTACTAAATTTGACATAACTTAATTACATAAAATCAATGTATGCTTAATCCAAATAATTTATACATAAGATTTTTTTTACAATGTGTTCACAAAATAGGAAGGGCAGCAATTTTATAACGTGTATTGGTGTGAAGGAGGTTAAGGTAGATGGGAACTTATCTGGTGTTATGTTGTTATTTGTGCTGAATGGGCTGTTGTACCAAGAAGCATTAGCTTTGCATTGGGCTTGTTACTTCATCTGCCACATTGTTCATTGTGATGTTTTCTTGATGTTGTAGCCACTGCTTATATTGCCTTAGCCATTTCAGAAAATGATGATTGGATGGGGGCTTGACAATCCTTGCCATGCATTGTGACTTCTGGTTCAATTACAGGTTAAGTAAATGGCTGAAAAGGATTCAATTTTTGGCTGGGTAGTAGTTTGTCAAAACCCTCCAACATGGATTGGAGTATAATTGGACTTGAGGTTGGCATATTGATTGATGAGGGATCAGATTGGAGTATAAGTATTTATGTGCATAATTGTAGCATCCCAGTCCTCATTTGTCTTTGTTTGTTGTTTAATGTATATGGATCTCTTCTGCTGTTTTCTCCAAGGTAAACATATATTGAGTACCTCAGAATTCATACAAGGTAAAATGTATTGACATGAGCTGTGTGTGTCTCAGGTTTTGAATAGTGAATCAAAACCTGCTAGATGTTTTGCTGTCTATATGTGCCACACATAATGTACCAGATTCTGTTTAAAGCTTGGCAGAAAAAATATGCTGTTATGTCTCTTCTGCTTAATGGCCTAGGCCACAGAATAAATCTATATTTCTGTAAAGCCAATATCATCATAAAAAAAGAAAGTAGGCTATGTATAGAGGTTGATCTGGAGCAAGAAATCAAAGAACTTTGGCTCCTGTGACAATATCTGAAAGCCTTGCAGGAGTTGTTTGCTACTGTATAAATCTGGTTAACATAATACTGATTACAATATAATTATATGGATTTAGATCTTACATAATTACTTCATGGTGTGTGTGGACATTGGCAATTATAAATGGTTCTCATTCATGATCATTTTGTACAACATGGCATTGGATACACAAATAAGTTTAAATAATGAAAGTTCATTTGCATGAAACTTGACTGTTTTGGTTAGACTGCCTTTTATGGTAATGAACTAATCTAATATGTGTGATTGCTACATACTGCTTTATGCAGTCAGTTGTACTATAAAGAAGATAAAATATCCAAGATGGCTGTTAGTAATGGGTATTGTGGTTGTGGAAGTTTGTACATTGGACTGCTCTCTATAGGGTGACAAGGTAGCCATGACTATAGGGGGTGTATGTTGTTAACTTATACTTTTAGGTGTTATAATTTGTTGGAAAAAGTATATGGATGCCTCCTGGTGTTGTTGCCTAACAAGAAATTACAATGTGTGGACTAGGAGGAAAACAGGATAAATGTGGCTGCATGTGATGTGGTGGTGTGTTATCTTAGGAGGACTGAGTTATGTGGAAGAATTTATTGTGTGTAATATAATGGTCAGAAGTTAGAGAAATTGTTGAGTCTCCTCAGATTCATGACATAGCCCATGGAATGGGCTGATATTTTTGTACAGATGATGATAATATTGCAGACAAAAGAATTTGGAAGCACATGCAGGTTGAGTCTGATTAGGAAATCTAGTAGTCAATTTTTAAATTGGTGGGGAAGACATTGGTTATTAATGCAAATGTGGGGTGATAGTATTCATTGTTAAAGTTCAAATAAAGCAGATTATATGTATGCCAGTAAGCATATATTTGGCATTGTGGGGAAAGATTATCTGCCTTGTTGTACCTAGGATGGGTGAATAGCAGCTGTAAGATATGATATTGGAGGATAAGGTTTACATGTAGGAGTTACTTTTAGCAAGCCCTGAAGAGTTTGGAACTGTCTGGTAATAGTTGCTATTAATTTTATGGCTCTTTGTGTATAAAACATTCAAATGTTGTGCAGGTCTAGGAAATTGATTTATTTTATGGAGATAGATACCATCTTGCAATCCCAGAGCAATTTATTGCACCTGGAATTAATGACAGAAATGAATGTCTTTAAGAATTTAATAATAGAGGCATAGTTGCAATTTTTGTAATAGCAAGAGTATTGAACAATCTTGGAGTAAATGAATAGTTATGCCTTAGAAAATGAGTTGGTAATTTGGAGTACAGAATCTTGTAACTTGGTTTGTATTGCAAGTCTTACACCAAGATAGCCTTTGTAAAAAAGAAAGACTAATATTGGTTGACTTCACTTAGAAAACTTGGAAACATGATATCTTTATGAATAGAGTCCATGCAGTAATTTTTTAACATTAAAATGCAGGTTGTAGGTTGCTGTGTAAATTGTTAAGAATGTTTTGCAATATGAAAGTTATTTTTGAGAAGATAGAAAAACAATGATCTTATGCATGTATGCTATGTGGGGAATATATTGCTGGGTGTATGGAATTTAAATTCTGGAAATTTTATTTTGTCTTTGTTGTAAAGTATAAAAAGTAATGACTTTAGGTGCAATTCTAATGAGATTGATTGAGTGGAATTGAAGGATGGAGAATTTTTGCCATAAAGAGTTTGGCTGATGGAAGAGCATTTTTTTGCAACTGAAAATGTGACAGAAGGATGTGTGGCTCTCAAGCATCTTAATAACTAGTGGGCTCATGGAGACAGGCTGAAGGTTGGTTATCCAGATATATACAGGTTTTTTAGTGGAAGGCACTATTGCTTTTGGGAGCAAACTTTTTAGTCTTTATATCCTCTGATATAGAAAATTGGCCAGATAATAAATATACAACATAGTGAAATAATAAATATGACTCACGATTATTTTAAAAATTCCATGAGGCCCAAAATAACAAGAATATTCATTAGTAGCAAATTGGCTGATTTGGAAAGGCATAATTATTTCCCTTAGTTAAAAACAATGTATGGATGTAATGAATATATCATCAGTGTGAAAGTTGTTTTAAAGTGTAGTTATATAAAGTGATGTCTTATACATACAACTTTGTCAGTTTGAGGTGCTATAGGCACTTTTGATGAGTATGAGTGATCCAATCCCCAGTGTATGAATGCTCACATCCATCTGTGTTCCTGGATTAGAAAAATTTTATTTTTTTGATGGCAAGGTATTCCTTCAATTGTTTGCAGACATGATGGTAAGTTTGAGGAAGCTTGATTAACTGTTGGCATGTTTGATGGGTGGGATTGGTTGTGGCAATTTGCTTATGTAACACATCAGCCAATGCTAGAAGATGAGTGGGTGAGAAGTACCACTGTATTAAGTGCTGCATATTAAATGATAATATGTATATGAAAGCAAGGCACATTTGAACTGGGTCTATAGCAATTTCATGTGGCTTGTTCAACATGATATAAGACTCAGAAAATATGAACTCAATAGTAAATGAGTGAAAAATCATGCAGATGCTTTTATGCAATTGAGTTAATGTTGTCTGAAATTTATTAAGGTTAAATGTGACTGCTTGAATGGACTGATCTAAGAATGGAGCTGGGTTAAAGTTAAGTTCTATTAAGTGATGCAAAGAGTAAAAACATAGGTCAATGGTTGTGTCATACTGAGTGTAGTGGAAAGTGTTTGACTCACATGCAGAAAATCATTGCTTGGTACTTATTAATGGGAAGTTTAAGAGATAAAGGCATTTACTTATAAAAGTTGGGAAATCTAGATTGAAATCACTCTTTAATATGGTCATGTGTGGACTAATTCTAAGGATTGAATTCATTGTTTGGATGATATATGAAATGACTGTAGGTGCAAATATAAATATTATTATGTTTCCATTCAAATCACTCTTTTTAGCACCATATGGTGCTAAAAAGTTGTAATTAGTAAGCATCCTTCTGTATATAGTATTTTAAATGATTTGAATGGAAAATTATAGGTAATGAAATTGCCAGTATCTGCTGATGGTGAAAAAATATTTCTCAAACAAAGCAGGAAGGCCAAGATTATGAAGGTAGACTGTGAGGTCAATTTGAGATTCACTGTAAATTTTGGTGTCCAGCAATCCAAGGACATGAGGTTGAATGATTGTAAATCATATCTGTAGTTGATGTAGTTTTAATGTTGAACTGGGGCCACAGACATTGGGTGCTGTTACTTTAGCTTTATGGAGTATAAGTAATGTTAATGGTGTAGGGGATGGGTAATAAAAGAAAGAGGCTGTGAAATAGTATTTATTGCTGCTAATGTACAATATCAGTGGGTATGATTGTTTGATGGTCAATTTCAGGTGAGAATAATTGATGAGTTTATTTGAAGAAAGGGGTTATGTTGCAATAGGGTTGGTTCTAGTTTGGAGGGTGAACAATGTGAGCCAACATAATTTTACAGTGAGTGATAATTTACATGGTCTTTTGAAGTTGTCAGAAACCTCCATGATAGGTAGTATGTATAATCTATAACATTAGTTTTTTTGCTTTTTTGTTGATTTTTTTCCATGTTTTCTCTTGGTTTCATTAACAGTTTGAGCGTGGGGGGTGTAGGATGATTGGCATGGTGCAATTGTTTCCATGATATTCATTGAAGTTTTATTTCTTGGAATGTTTTGATTCTGTGACATGTTTGATGTGGGCCATCTCATGGTATTATTACTATTACTATTACAACTATTGTTATTATAATGATTATATTTGAAAGATAAACTTTATTAAGATTTAAAAAGGGTACATAGGTTGCACATAAAAACATAAGGTCTTAAATACAAGTTAATACATTATAATACATAGGTAATAAGGATTAACAATCTTGCATGTGATAGAAAAAATATGATTTATAGTATTGCATTGGTGGTTGAGAGGTCAGCATGACTGCCTTACAAGCAGTTGCCCGGGTTGCGGGTTGGCATCCTGGACAATGCTATGACACTTGAAAAAAAAAGAATGATTGTTGCTTAATGTTTTAAATTAGGTCTACATAGAATTTTTGAGTATGAGTGAAACATATATGGTGGCGGGGAGTTTGGAGATCGTGTTAGATTGATATATGATTACTACATTCTTTTGCACCTAGTAGGACCAATATTATTATTATTATTATAATAATAATAATAATAATAATAATAATAATAATAATAATAATAATAATAATAATAATAATAATAATAATAATAATAATAATAATAATAATAATAATAATAATAATAATAATAATAATAATAATAATAATAATAATAATAATAATAATAATAATAATAATAATAATAATAATAATAATAATAATAATAATAATAATAATAATAATAATAATAATAATAATAATACATTAAAAAAACTATCTGTATTTTTACCTAAAATTTATTATCTTATGCTACATTAAATTACATTCAGAAAGGGCAATCAATAGTAATCTTCATACACGATTATGTATCATCACGTAATGATTGTACACTATATCTTATTTTCTAGTTAATGCAATCTAACTTCAAGACAAGAATTTATTTAGATATAATTTAATAATAATTAGAATAAAGAAACATGAATATTAAGTATTTAATTATATTTTGATTGCCTCTTTTAAATTCATTTCTATTTCTATTTTAAATTCAGAATATTTTAATTTCTAAAATAATCCTTTCAAAGATTTTTTTCGCAACTTATCATAAATGTCAAAACTTATTACATTTAAAAAATCTTTATGCATTATTAAAACAATTCAAAACTAAAATTTACTGTTTCAGGTAATAATATGTCTTATTGCGACAGGCGATATTGATTCCATAATGAATTTCTCCTTTAGAAGGTATTATTAAATCATCATTCATCACCAGTGATCTGACAGTTTCTTTGTTTTTCTTGATACACTTCAAATGTCAAATAAAAAAAATAATTTGTAATATTTTATATACGATGAATGCTTTAGCAATCCTTTTGAAGTTTTGGCTTGATAGATACTTATAATTAAAAATAAGTTTGCTATTAGAAAAATACTTTTGCTTTCAAAAGAGTTAGTATTTATCCAGGCAGTCTAACTAAAATTACCCATATATGTGTGTGTATGTAGTATGTATATATATTTTCTTCATCTCACTTTTAACATATCACAAACTTTCACCAATGCAGAAAAGCATCTCATCTTCTGTTATTAAGCATAAAAAAATTCATTCTTCAGAATTTCCATGTCAGGAATATTTCTTTGGAAAATAAAATCCTCTTTAATAAATTTCTATGGAAGAATTATAAAGAAAATATTACTACTCAGAACTGCTATATAATGGTGATAAAAAATTTTAAGTATTTTTTTGTCTTGTTTTACATTCTGTCTATAGTTAGCTTGATATTCATTTTATCAATAATATCAGCATCAAACCACTAAGCATCACATGATCACTATTTCTTATGCTTGTTCATAACTGTTATTAAAACAGGCAAAATTCTCCATACTCTGCTTGCACTGAGTGGCACTACTGTATGAAGAGTTTTGCCTGTTTTAATATCAGCATCAGTTTTAGCCATCTTTAATCAATTGAAGCATGATAATTTTCCTAAGTTTAATCCATTTTCTGCAATTCTTTATCTTATCCATATATGCTAACCCACATATGAGCTTTTAAAATGTTTTTGAATCCTGTTTACAATTTCAACTACCTTTCTTCATTTAGCACCATATCCATTTTAACTTCACCCAAGACCATTTACTAAAAAACTAAATATTGAAATTCATAAAAAGTTTAAGCACTGAAAATGCCAGAATAGAAATAAAATCAGAGCATTTACTCTTCAAACTCTGACACTCTACCACAATACTAAACTATGCAGGTATCTTTTACTGAACATTATCAGATATAGCTTAGATTGTCCATGGACTAATGAAAACATAGAGAAATTTTACAGTTTACTTAGTTCAATTTGAACCCAAAAAATACACATAAAAGCAGAAGTGCTATTGGTACATCACTAATATCTTCATCTATATAAATATATGATTAAATCAGATTAATTTGTAAACATTATCTAATTTGAATTTTAAAAAAAATTATTATGCATATTTGTGATATGTAAAATTCTTTATGTTTATAACGAATTATTAAATAATGAGGCTTGAAAATAAGTTATAGAAACATAAATAATAATAAAACTATTATTAAAAAAAATGATGTTTTATCCTTCAATCATAATTTTCTTTAAGTAGAAAAAAATTCATAGCAGCTATTTTTGATTACATTTAATAAACTTCAACTGTCTCAACAACTTTTCTTTTTTATAGAGCTCATCGCTAATTTTTTTTATACTGGCATAACTGCTTTTTTGTATTATCTATCAAGTTTTATTGTTCAACCTCTTTTTTCTCTTTTCCTTTATCATTTTTTTACCCTAGTTTTCATGAACCCATTAACTCAAAAACGTGGCTGATTTTTTAATTTTCTTTTAACAGCCATAATTCTAATCTTGTTTTTCTGATTTATCATTTTTATATCAATCTTTCAGGTTCCAATATTTTTCGTCAGCTAAAATCATGGGAAATTAGCTTCTGTTAAATCTTTGTTTTACATATCATATATTCTATATATATTAATGATGTAATACTGTCATATTTTTGATTTGGGTTCAAATATGGATGAAAGTTGGAATTTTTTTCAGTTAGTTGAGGATTTTCGTATAAATTTAGTATTATTTCTTTCAGCTATAAATTTAGTATTATTTCTTTCAGCTATGCAGCCTCTAACGAAGTTAGTTAGTCATTTAACTATTAGTTGGTAATTGGATGTTTAAATGTTTTAGCTAGAGTGTAAAATTTAAAAAAAAAATCATAAAAATTCTTATCAAACAGAAGTTGATTGTTTGATGAATCATGTTATCTTTATCATTGTTAGAAAAATATTTTTTTTTTGGCTTTAATTAAGCTTTTTTAATTCAGTTGTTTTACTAAATACATTAAAACAAAGTGGTAATGTAATTAATTTTTCATTTTCTAAAACAAAGAATCAAATATATGCAGAAAGCTTTTGTTTTTTGTATATACCATGCTTCTTATAAAAGAACGAAGATTTTTGCAGATAGAATATGATTGATGCCGTTAAAATGTGTATTAATAGACTTAAAGTTCAGCTCTGCTAAAGTACAAAATAATGAGGAAAGGAAACAGACAAAAATTAATTTAGAGATCTGAATGACATCATCGATTTCACATCCATTAATCAGTCATGATGCATATATGACTTAGAAATCAGGAATGTATAGAGTACTTCTGTTAAATGTTTATTTAATTATTTTTTAAATATATATTTTTTAAATTATAGCTTTTTTCATATTACTGCTACATGCTTAAAATATGTAAGATACATATGTATGTGAAAAAAAAAAGAATGTTCACATATACACTATTGAATTGATATATTAAATGCACATGCACTCACCCATAAGTAAGTGTTTTAAAAGCATAAGTTAATCACTTATACCTAGAGCTTATTCTTGCATAAACAAACATTCTATTGACCATGGTTAAATCATGACATGATGTTATCATAAACCTGATATTTCATGTGATAAATTATTTGTACAAATTTAGATTATATATTACAGGACTCAGAATATTTCTCATTTTTAACTTTTGAATTATATTAGTCTCAACCATATGTAAATAATTAATTTGGTAATTTATATACATATAAATCTTGTGGAAGGAAATGAATCTTCATATATATTAAGCTCATAATAAGTTCATGTCCTGATTTAAGCATGGTAAATAGGTGTTGGTTTGTATAAGTGATTCACATATGCTTTTAAAACAATTATTGTAATTGCTGATATTTTCATGAATAATTATGAAAATCAATTATTAAATGCATATAGTATTTTTTTGACTCAGATATGTGGATGATACATTTCTTATATGGCCTCATGATATTAATATCTTGAATTCTTTTCTTATTTTTTTAATGGATGGTATTCTAATATTAGGTTATCTATGGAAGTTGAAAACAACAAAATGTTTTCTGTTTTAACTGTTAGAAAATCTGAAGGATCATTATTAATATCTGGTTACATAAAATCCACCCATACAAACATATATCTTAATTTTAATTTTCATCATCATCCTGTTTATATATTTTCTATGGTAAAAATTATTTTGATGAGATCATATAGTTTGTCTGATAAATATCATTTTGCTCAAGAAATAAAATTAAAAAAAAATTATACTTTTAATGATTACAATAAAAATGTCATATATATTATTAGCATTAATACTAAAAGAAAAAAAGATGTTAAAATTAAGAACTTAACTAGTTATAAAATGTTATTACCTTATATTAAAGGAGTCACTGACAAGATCAGTAAAAGACTGTCTAATTTCAATATTAAGACTATCCTTTTCACTAACAAAAAATGATAATTTTTTTTGTAAATATAAAGATTAAATATTTTTGAAATACCAAAGGGTGTATGAAATTTTATGTTCATAGTGTATATAAATCTATGTAGGTCAATCCAATAGACAAATTAATGACAGAATTAGGGAGCATAGAAATTCCTTCAATCAAAAATTAGCTTTTACTTCACATTTTTAAAAAATTGGTCACACCCATGATTTTTATAATGCTAAAGTACATGCTAATTTGGAAAAATATTATTTGAAAAGCATGAGAAAGTCTATTTAAATATTAAAAAGACAGGATGATTTAAATAGATCTGATGAAACATGAAGTCTTCCAGCCTGTAGAGGCCACTTGTTTTATAATCATTTATAATATCAAATTGAAATCAATAAACAGTAAACAGAAGAAAAATAAAAAATTGTTAATCCACTTATTCTGACTAATCAAGCATAAAAAATATATAGGAATAATTGTTCTTGATGTAACATTTAATAATTATTCATTAAGATCTTAACCTTAATAATAAAAAATGACATTTCTTTGAATGTGGTGAATTTAAACATAACAATACATAGTTTAACCCCAAAAAGTTTATATGTATTGAAGCAGTACATATCTACCTGTAGATATACTCGCTTCATGTACTGTGTTTGAACCTATGTCCCAGCATCAAACAGAGTTATAAATAATATCATCCCACATACATTAAGTATAGGTATGTGTGTTTGTGCAATTATGGTAGGTAAATGGTTAAAGTAAAATGTACTTCATAATCTGACTTAGCAATCTTAGATAAATGAAATATTTAAGTGATTTATTAGAAAAGTTTCAGCTAAGTTTAAAGTGTTTTAAAACCATTAAAAGCATTTGCCAATATTAAAAATTGAATATACATTGGGAGAATGATTTGTAATGCATTAATTATAATCTGTGTACTGTATCCCTAGAGCCATACAAAAATAGTTAACAGTTTATCACCTTGAAGATTGTATCAAGAAATTATGAATACAATACACAGCCAGACAGAGTGGTGACAAAATGGAAAAGATGCACTTAAGAAATGTCAGCAATCAACTTTTGAGAATGCGCTGGAGACAAAATGTAAAAATATAAGGGAAGAATCCCATTGTTAAAATAGAGATATCAAGATATATAGTTGTAAGCATATAGAGTGAGATCTTAATCTAATAACTTCTAAATGAAAGAATCATATTATTGAGAAAATAGCAATAAAATATTGAAACCATAGTGAAAGAACTTTATCTTAATATGTAAAATTTTATCCTTCACAATGTGCACTATATCTGAAAGAATGGCCGAGTAAGCGGTGTTGGTTTCTCCAGGTCATAAGACTGGAGAGTCAGGCATCCTAGTTGTTCCAGAGTAATATGTAAAGAGAGACTGTCCTCATTACTACCACCTGTTATTCCTTATGAATTCACTCATCCATCATAAGAAGTCAATTAGAATGTTGGTAAACATTTACTAATGTAATTTATTTTTTTAAGACTGCAACTAAATCTCTGATTCTTACTTGGTCATAACCTAGATAAATTTTAACTTAATTAAACTCAATAATATATATTTTTCTTGATCTTAATTTAATATGTAATTTATTATTTTATCCAATTAAGCTAGTTTCTAATTCAATTATCATGCTATAAGTATATTTTTTTTATTATATGTGTAATTATTCTGTTTTATATGATGAAGAGGTCTATAATTAATTAATGAATCTTGTTTATGCTCCTTTTGGATTCTGTCTAGATCGCTTGGGACCATCCGAGTCAGAGAGACACCAAAGTATTCTTAATGCTAAGAATTATAAATAAAATCAATAAGTGAAATCAGTGAGTAAAGCACAAGTCATCCAAAATAGACCCCACCTTCATGATAAGTTATAACTAATTTATTTTATATCAATTGTGTATAAAAATGATGAATCGTAGTTTGTAAGAATTAACTTGCAAATTCTAAGGAAGTGCCATAATTACATACCTTCAGTAACAATGTTTTAAGTATCTAAGCTGTCAACTAACTAAATTATAACCAATTTATCTATATATGTAATGTGTTCTTAATAATTATTGAAGTCATAAATAAACTTATTTCACTGAAGGTACAATAAGGAAATATATGCTGAGTATATAATGAAAACAATCCTCATTTATTTAGTAAAATATCTATGTATAATGTTATTGAGGATAAACCTTAAGATACCTGATAAATGTTAAGGTTAAATAACCTGTTAGTGTGATTGTCTGCCTATTATAAATAAATAACATTAATTATTTCTCACAGCTATATTTGCTGTCTATTTTAAATGCTTGTGTGGGTTTAAATGCTATGTAGTTATTATTGTTGAGTGGCAACCATATGTGAATTATTCCTTATTAACAAGCCAACGGTCTGTATTCGAGTCTCTATAATTGACTGGTTCACAAGGCTAAGCTTATTCCATATTATATATGTTAGGTGTGGTCTTCCTTTATATGCCCATCCAAAGTGACAGTGGGACCATACATCAGTCTGGTGCCAGGGAGCTTAATCTTCTGATGTACCCCAGTCCAGGTTATGCAGACACTGAAGAATTGCTGTGACCCCAAATCCCGGATATAGCATATAATGGTGTAATTCTTGATCTCCTGAATTCAAGGTACTCTAAGTTAGAAGCAGATATACCTCTGCAGCCTAAGACTTGAACCTATTCCAACCATTGCCTTTATATTCTAAGGGAATGCACTTTATTTTAGCTTTAGCCTCTGTGAAAGAGTCAGTAACATTCCATAAGTAACTTACATTTGTTTAGTTGTTAAATCTCCATATGAATCCCAACCGACTAAGTTCAAGCCAACACAAGATGACTAAGTAAATGCTTGATTAAGCCACATATGGGCAGCCAGTCATTATAATTATAGCAATTAAGGCATTTATGGAACTATCATAATTCATCATGTTGTGATAACTGGCAACTAATCTATTTATAAACACCATTTATGATCAATCGCTAGTGTTCATCTGATAAATATTTAATCACCCACTTTATTTATATATGTACCTATAATTTGTAATTAGAGTCCAATGCACACTCTGGGTGTAAACATCAGTATAGTTTATAGCTAGAAAGGAACCCTGAGATAGAGCACCCATGTTCGATCTGATGTGTTAAGCTGTGGTATATGGGAGAGAGAATGGTTACCATCAAGGATATTAATTGGAGTGTGATGAGGAAGGTCAATGGGTTTAAATCTAGTACAGGAATAACTCTGTACCAGATGGTTGATAGCCTTACTGGGTTTTCCGTTTTGTTAACTAGTTATATAAACTTGACCAGTACAATATATATAAACTTAAATTCAAAAATACATAACGCTATATGAATTATATAAACAAATAATATAAAAAACTACATTTATATTATCCAACAGTGTCACTTATATTTCAAAGTTTTCTTTTTTTTTTTTTTTTTTTTTTAGAAATAAACAAAATACAAATGAAATCACTTTTTATCTCCTGTAAAGATTTTAAGTAGAAAGTAAATTGGATTATGCAACAAATAGAACAGAATCTAAATAAGCTTGTTATTACAATTCTGTTTGATAAACACTCTATTGACATTCAAAGGAGGAATTAAGTTCTAACCATTTTAATAATCCTGTATATCTTCAGAAATCATTATACAATAAATTCAAATATGTTTTGCTAAGCATAGGCTGTTTGAGCATTTATATATATAATTCCAGTTTAGTATTGTGCCTATTTGGATTTGTGATATAATGAATTATGGAGATTTTCAAGATTATTAAAATATATACATTTAATTTTTGTGTAGTAATATGTCAGCTTATTTTGCTTTGCCCCTATTATCTGCATTGTCTACTTTATTCTTTATTTAAAATCTTACAAGTGAAAAATATTTTTTTTTTTTAAAGTCTACATTAGTATTTATAAAAATACTGCAATTAATGAAGCATAGGTAGATAGCCTATGCATAAGTGAATAATTTATGCATAAGTTGTGGTGATATATACATACATGGATGTAGATTCATTTTTTTTCTTACTTCTGTTATTAAAATAGTTAATGATTTTCATTTTTTTTATTTCTTAGTTTTAATCTAGTTGACAATATTGCAGGTCTAAACATTTTTTCCAAAGTTCAACAATTAAGATTGCTGAATAAAATTAGCTTAAAGATTACTGAACTATCATCAACACTTTAAGATTACTTATGGTTCCTATGTTTAACTGCTTTAGAAACTGTTGTTTATTCAGCTATGAAGCTGACTACCAACAATTAACACAAAATTATTAATTACCCAAAACGTTTTTAAATAAGAATAAACATTTATTTACATATATATATATGTCCACAGATGGCGTTCTACCAAAAACGCCATCTGTGGAGATAAATACAAGCGTTAGCAAGTTTTTTAACTTGCATTTTTGTTTATCATATATATATATATCAATTAAGATTAAACTAAATAGCGTTCATTAGTTCCTTTATATACACATTAACAATTAGTTCTTGATTTGAAGTTCTAAATCTTCAATGCTATAATGACCATCAAGCCAACAAATACTTCCACTGCAATAGTAATGGATCTAAGTAAATACTAAAAGTTTATACACACAATACTTAAAACACCATTCTCATTGGGCCTTCTCAAGCATATACAAATAATAAAAGCCAGTGAGGTCTATAATATTTTCTATAGCTGGCTATCTTTCACCTTCAGAGGCATGAGCTCTGGGACACTTCCATCATTGCAGAAAAGTCTAGGGCAACTTTTCTTTCAGCTTTTTCAAAGATCCTTATGACAGCAACACACAACAGCACATGACGAGTGGAGGAAAGCTGACAACCCCCCTCTTTTGTTCTGCGCACTATTTATATTGTTTTCTCCTTGCTTGATTTTATTGATAAATTTCTATCATTTTAATGTAAAAGTAGATCCATTTGACTAATGCATTTTTACAATGATGATAAGGATCTGTTCGCATTCCTCAGTAATTAGCTTCAAATATTTATTTCATTTGTTTTCTATTAAAATAGTTCAATTTTAACAATACACAGTTTTCTTGGTATTTTAAATTCACAAGTTATATCTGGCCTTGAAAATAGTCATTTGCATTATTTTTTGGCAATCTTTATAGAATGATTTTAACTTACAATATTTATCTGTTTAAGTCTAATTTATCTGAAAACCAATCTTTCTTTGTTGTATTAAACTTAAACTTAAATTATCAAAATAAAGTTTTCTTTATTTTTATTGAATTTATTTTTCATTACTTTTTAAACTTACATATCTATTTACATTTTCATTAATTATTAGCAATCTTTTTATTGCTTTTTAAACTAAATATGTATTTACATTTCATTACTGTTTTTTTCTCTGAAGTAAAACTTAGCTTTATAACTTATAGCTCTTGTTTACTATTAATATATTTTCTACAAAATATAGCAGAAACTAGAATTTTAAAGCCTTCAAGTTAACCATTTTCAATCATAAGTAAATCATGGACTACTTAGTTAATAAGTATCCAATATGTGCATATATTTGCATGATTAAAGAACTGAAAAAATTAATAAGCACAAAATAAATTAATGAGAACTTGAAGCCAATGAAATTTCAAGCTTTCCTATTTGAATTTAAGCAAAAAAGCTTTCTGTGAAAAATATACTCTTTTCAGCCATTTGTCATCTTTTACAATGTGCTTTCATGCAAAATTGAAAGCTGAAAGTTTAAATATCTTAATCCAAACAAGATTATTTAAAACAATTATACATTTAATTGTTTAGGTACAACATTTCCTTTCACTTAAACAAATTTCATTTATTTTGGTTAGCTGAAATCTTTGATTCTCTCTAATAAACTACACCATGTTTGAACAATATAGACTTAAAATCTCATTAAAACTAAATATTTTACAAGTTTGATATTTTGAAGAAAAAATAGTAAAGAATAAGGTAACTATTGAGAACAATGTAAATCTAATGTTACCTTTTAAAATATGGTTCATTATTTAAAAACTTGTCATTAATTTTAAATATATTATTTTTCATTGATTGCATATTTAGACTTCAGAATTGAGATAAATATTTATAACAATAATTTAATTAAGGTTTTGATGATTGTTAGCTAGATTACTTTTTGCTAAGTTGTAATAGATGACTGCAGTATATTTTTCTGAAGCAATCAATTATCACTTTATGTGGGAATTTATCTGTTATATCAATAACTTATCACTTCAGCTCATGTTTGAATCTAACCATTATGTCATGAGAATTACTTTTCTTTCCATCTAGATTTTAACTTTTTCTTCCATAGAAATTAATAGATAGACCCATTAGCATAATATTTGATCAATTTTAAATTCTAAATAATTATTTTATATTTTTGTGTATGAGTGTAAAACACACCTACATAAATTCTATTTTTGAAGAGCCTCATGATATAATATTTAGTGTGCTCATCTGCCATAAACATTGCCTAGGATTCAAACCTAGGAAAATACAGTTACTGAAAATTCCCAAACAAATGTAGAAATCTTTTTAATTAGCTATTACATACCAAATTCAGCCATCTAATTATTGATCAAGAAATAGGTATCAATATATTTTTATCTAGAAGAGAAACAAGGAAGAAAATCGATAAAATCCTTACCAAACAGCAATTGGCTAATCTAATGAATTATGTTTTCTCAATCACTCTTTTATAATAAAAAAGTGCTGGAGAAATTATTGCGTGAAATGGATTAATTAAAGCTGTTTTATCTTTTTAAAAATATTTTTTTCTAAAATGACGCCATTTTTTAAATTAAGTATTAATGTTCGTTAGTACAGCTTCTTTTTAGATTTATATAGGCAAGCAAATGTTAATAAGGAATTATGGGATTTTATCTTATGTATCATAGAAATAAAAGTATATTGCTGTTGGCATAAGTGTGATACTAATGGACCAGATAGTTATTAACAAGGGTAAGTGATTTGAGTCAGGAGCCATCGTTTTATTGACTTTAAAGTATTAATAAAAGCTTGCTCTTTCAAGGTATAAAATGCTGTTCATAATTTAATATAAAAATCAATTTTATTGATAAAATTCAGCTCTCTATTGAAAAGGTTCATTCCTACATCTTTTCTGTAAAATAAATTCTGTTCTGTTGTTTTAGAGAGAGGGAGAGAGAGAAAGAGAGAAGATAGAGGGGGTGGTCTGTCAAAGAGACATTTGGTTGTGTTCAAAAGTCGACTGCAACTGTAATTTTAAATTAAAGTGATGAATATAAATAATTTTAATATATATCTTTATATTATTGATTTTCTTTTTGTTAAAAAAATTGTTCAAAATATTTTAAATAATCATCAGCTTGTTGAACATTTTAATCTTTAAAATTTATTAAAGAAAATTAACGGATCGATAAAATATTATTTAAAATTGAGATATTTCAACTGGTAGCGATAATTTTTAAACAGCTTTAGATGTATATCATTGGAGAATTATCCATAAGAGTAAGTTTTGTAATGTTTTGCGGAAATGAAAAGTGAATTTTTTTAAAAAATATATTTTTGTTAAAAGATATCTAATGACTTTAATATGTTTTTTTTTTTTAAATAAAAGTTTAAAATTTTATGGTTTTTTGGGGGGAGATATATATAGAAAATATAGTTAAACTTAAACTTAAGCAATAATATCTTATGCATATTCCCGGGCCGTTTATTGATGTGGTAGAAAGATATATTCTAGAGCTCAATGTTCCTCGATCGAAAACTCAATCTGGTTTTGTGATCTTTCAATATCACGTAGTTTCTTAAGAAATTATCCTCTTCATGAATTTTTATTTGGCTGCAAATGTTTATATAAAGTATAATGAAGTTACAGATTGTCTTAATCTGAAAGGAAATATCTATTACAGGTTGTAAACAATATTAAATAACATTATATATGATGTTTGGATATTTATTCATAAGTTTTAACAAGGTTTTCAAGTTAAGTTCATTGGTATGGAAATAATAATACTACTGATATATGTTATTCTTATTAATTGATAGTCAATAAATATGAAATTTCAAGGTTTACAGTATCCACATCTTAGTAATAGTCTGCAATAACAACAACATATCTTTTAAAACTTATTATACTAATGAAAACATTTTTTCTACTTTTGTATCATATAATAAATCAAAAATTCTATGGTTATTAAGTGATGATTTAATTTTCATCTCCATATCAACTTCTGGCTTTTTTTATTTATTAATCCTAAGTTGGGATTGAAAACTAAATCAAAAATTCTGTTATTAGACCAACTTTTGAATATCAAGTCTTCATTAATAAAAGCAATGACTAGAAAATAATCTTGACATTAGAATTAAATTGCACTGCCATCTGGTAACAACAGATATCTCAAGATTATAATAGATGACTTTAAAATACAAAAAAAGTATTCTGTGTTTATTAACTGTATATGAACATAATTACTAATCAGTAATCTGATTAAAAACTTGAACAATTAGTTTTACAACAAAATATCCAAAAGATTTATGATTTAATGTTTACAATTTTTATAACTTGCCTTATAAAACTGGGAGTTGAGGCAGAAATTTTAAAAGTCTGGAGAATAGATGTTTAATAATCAATTCAGTTAGTTGGTCGTATTTAATATTTTTTGAATTATATTACAAAGTATGTTTATAGACCAGCATCAATAGACTCTATCATATTTTATTTCAAATCCATTCAAATAAGTGTAAGCAATTATTGGATATCAGCCTTGTCAGAAATTCTGATAAATACTTTTAACTAATAGTAACAAATAGTCTGAAACTAAATTTGAAATCTATTAACAGATTGACATTAATAATTCATGCATACAGAGATCTATCTAGAGAAGAGTAATATAAAATGAATCACTATTATCGATGCAAATTTTAAATGTAAGTAGGAATATAGTAATTTGCATATTTAAAGATAACATTATTTATATATATATATTGAAACAGTAAGATTCATATTCGAATCTTAAGTTTCACTTTTTTCTGTCGTCTCTCACTGACCGGTCTATCCCGCCCAAATTTAAACTTTTTGATATCAAATTGTGTGTGTAACAATATTAAAAATGTATAAATATATGTAGAATTCAGCATAAACACGCACACATTTTGATCTCAAATTAAAGGCAATAAATAGGGATAAAATAATATAATTTAGATTTCTTTTAGTTATATAAAAATGTATAATTTTAATCATTTATTTTGCATTATAAAGTTCGTATTTATTGCTTTGTTTAAATTTCGTTTAATAATAATTCTAAAAATATCTGATGTAATATTTAATTAAAAGTTAAAATAATCTTATGTTCCCTTTTTGTTTTTGAAATTTAAAAGCATCGGTCAGTGATAGATAATAAATTAATTAAAGAAAAATTCCCCAAAATTAATTAGTAAATGTAAAATGTAAACAATAGAACGGCAGCTTTCTTTAATTAAAAACCAACTAAATGCATTGATTATCCTCAGGGCAGATTAAGTAGAACCTAAAAATATCTTAACAAAAATGTGAAAGATCAAGATAAGAAAAGAGGCCATCTTAGACTTGCTGGAGACATTCACTTAAACTTTAGCTTTGCTCTCGATCACTGAGAGTCTCCAAAAATAATAAAAATAATTTGTTCCTGCCAAGGTATGACCGAGTAAAGCACCTAGATTATTCTCCATCGGGAGATGGCCTATCGGATGTTGAACTTTCCATTTGCCCGTCATAAATTCACCATGAAGATCTGCTGCCTGAAATGAATGAGAAAGCTGCTGCTGCCATGAAATTAAATGAATATCTAAATACAAGAAAGACTTGCCACTCGTGAACTTTTTGCTGCTAAATTAATGGAATCAGAAAACTTCTTATAAAACAGGTACCTGTCTGTGTTCAAACTCTAGAGTACTCTAATAATATGCTATAGCTCTTCTTCATACAACTTATCTAAATTATAAAATGTAAAACTACCATCTGTATAACTAAATTGAATAATTAATGTAATGTGTAAATGTATCTAATAATCTAGCTTACCTCACTCTCTTTCTTGGGTGTGTATTTCTATAATCTACATTTCTATCTATAGTTATTATTTAATTATTGCATGCTCGTAATTATTTCAATTTTCAAAGTTTAAATCTATGATCGCTCAAAACAATGAATGCGTGTCAAATTTTCATTAATATTTACTTTCTTTAATAACTTAACTTTCATATAAATCGACACGCATTCAATGCTTCATTTATTGTAATGCAGGGTCTACTACTTCGCAAATGGCTGACGTATTAGTTATAATAATTCCCAATTTATATATGTTTGGTATTTATTAAATCTAATGAATAATTCTAGAAAATCCCATTTCTTTGAGAGTCACCAACGTTCTTTAGTAAATGTTGATAATGTAGAGCCGAATTAGAAATCTATTTAAATCTTATCATAATCGTTTATAAGTATACATGTGTTACATTTTAGAGACGCGATGATCTATTCCGCCATAATTTCCGGATTCTTCAGGGTTGAAATTAACCCCAGTCGTCCTACACAAGCGGGCATAATGGGTGCTCCCATAGGACTTGACAACGTCATGCAGCCAGATGGCAAAAATGTGACACGGACCGCTTGTCCCTGGTTATGCTTATGTGACACCTTACTTCGTCGGGTCAGGGCAGAGACCAGCCTGACATTCTTATAAACCCATTCGCGGCATTGCAGTTTCGATATACTGCCATTCCATATCGCCTTTCTAAAGCGTACCACGTGTTCCTTTGCTCAATTCTATTATTCTATATATCACTCCGCCTCTGCATTATCTTCGTAATTCACTCTCAAATAAATGTTTGCCCTTAGTTATAAATAAATATTTTAATTAAATAAATATATGTCTGCCATTACTCTTATAACCCATACTTTAGACTCTTGCATTTCCAAGATATAAATCCATCCAGGCATGCATTAGAAATACTTACTCGAGAATTTTAGGTAGCTAGATTACGTCTAAACAAATAAATGTATTCCTTTTGTAAACATTTCAGTATCGGAAATACCGCTACTGAAATCCTCAATATAAAATAATGTCTAAATAAATAAATGTATTCTTTAAAATATAATCATGTTGCAAATCCCGCTACTGAAGCTGTTAGTCCATAAAATATTATTAATGATTGTTTTATTAAAATGTATTAATAAATAATTTTAAACTATATGTCTGCAGTTACGTTTCATTTATTCGATACCCATTCTATATAATATTTCCTCGATTATGTAAATATGAATGTTTAATTAATATTAGTTTGATTATTGGCTAACTCGAGAATAAAATGAGTCTCTTGCATATCCCTGACCACCGTGCCTAAGGAAATATTTACTAATGTCGCATCAGATGCGTTGTTTCGTGGATTGTGTTGTGGAACCGATAAACTATGTTTGAACTCAGTACCACGGGTGGCTTCCCTACTCGATGGTGCTGCTGTTCTGTATGGTGGTCGAATTCTGCACTATGTTTACGAGTCACACGTTTTCTGACCGTTACAATATATATATATGAAAATAATTATTAAAGTTTTTGGGGAAAATATTTGTAAAAAGTAATATAGTGAAGTCTTGAAAATGTTAATGACCAAATCGTTATTTATTTGCCAACAAAACATAAATAGTTTTATGTGATCTAATAATTATTTTCTGTTATATTATACTGTACGTTTATATTTCAAAGCATAATAAAAATAGTAAAATAATAGCAACATTAACTCTAAGTTGGTAAATAAACAAATAAAAACTATAGCAATCTTATGGCATGATTGCCATTTCTACTGATATACTGGAGATTGCAGTCTTACTATAAGCTAGTTAGCTATTATTTTTTATATATTGACATATTGAAACAATTGTAGTATTAATTTTAGTATTTGCTTTATTATATATGATATTTATTTAGAAATATTTTACCTAAGATATTGCTAGATAAATAACCATTAAAAGTGACTGTAAACTGAAATGATATTATTAGAAATAGTATTTTCTGTTTGTACCATTTTAAAGCAAAAGTGCGTTTCTTTTTTAATATTTTAGATTACGTGATAGTTTTAAATTTTACCACGATTAAACAAGTCTCTACCATAAAGTTATATATAATTTTCACATATTGTAATGAGTAAATGTTGAAATATATATTACACACTTTCACTAGTGCAGTATTTTTTTAGCAAGCAATTGTTAACAAAATTTATCTTTGCATAAATAAATAATTATTCATCATATTTTATTATTTTAAAAATTATTACTTTTAATCTTAGTTACAGCTTTTAAATTTAATAAAAATCATACATTCATTTATTTATGTATTGAAATTTGTTATGAATAGTTCCTTGTTATGTAGTGTATAAATTGGCCATGTGACTGTATTTCATTATACTACTGTGCTTTAAGAATTTGTAGATTAACCCAATAAGACTATTTCAATCAAACATGTAATACTTTCTCTTATTCACAGTCACAATCCCTAGAATTCTTCTGACCCTGAGTTAGCCCTAGAGCAATAACAGTTATTTTATTTATATGGGGTTTATGTTTGGAAATCCAGATAATTCTCAGACTAGTGCAAAGGTCAAGATCACCTTTAAAGTCCATTCACTGCATTTTATTTTTTTAGAGAAAATTTAGTTTCTAGTTGTTCTGTATACTCATGATGAAGATTAGCATGTTTCAGGATCCTAGCAGTATTTTTACGATAGATACTTTAGCATTTAATGATTTGCATCCAAATGATTGTCATATATCATGCCCTAAGTTTGGCATTGACTATTGAATCTCTTTTAACTCCAGTGACAAGGAATGGATGTTAATTATTATTGTTTAATGCTGAAAATTGTTACAACTATTTATTTTATTCTATGCTGATGCTCAACATCTTTTAATATTTATTCATTTTATATTTGTCAATTCAATGTCAATTGAGGAATTCTATTTATTTTATGAGGATGATGATGTTTTCTCATCTTAGAATATATCATTCCATCATTCTTTTCATTACAAATGGTGACCCAACTGTGGACTCAATGATGATCAAGTTTTGGTGGTCATTATACAAAATGGTCACATAAACTTAAAGCTCAAATATAAATCTATAAAGAAAATTTAATTTTGATACCAAATTAATGGAAAGAATGAAGTATAGATGATGATTTGCATTATAATTTGATTATGCATTATAACAATAGTGATGATAATGTGTATATAGAAAGAGTTTATATTTAAAGTAGAACAGAGATGTAAAGTATAATTTTGGGAGAATATATTAAGCTTTTGACTGTCGAAGTATGTTTAACTGTCCTTTCAGATTCCGTAATGAATAGGGGGGGTTGTTATTAGCTTGAAGATGCAATATTCTTAATGTAACTTTATAGAGTGTTTTATCTCAACCCTATACCAATCCATTTTCAAGTTTGGTATTTTCATTTATGTAGCACAACATAATTTTGTACCATGCTCCTCAGCCTCTAAGTCTCAAAGAAAAAGAATCAAGCATAGTTTTAAAGTTTTGTATTTATCAGCTTCTAAGACTTAAAGCAGCATGGTTTTTCAAATATTTTTGCATTATTATTTATATTTAGAGTTGTAAGTAGCATATAGTGTTTATATTGAGATAACTCTTTCAGTGTTCTTGCTGCATTGAGTACTTATAATCTGGTAATGTGAATATTTATTTATCCCAGGATTGCAGGTCATTATACATTCTTTTTCTTTCAGATGCTGGTCAGATCTCTGAAAGCAGATTTTGAGCTAATGATTTATTATATGAATTTCATTTATGTATGCACATGTAAATAAAATAATAAGAATTAAAATAATAGTTAACAAGGAAATCAGTCTCACACACATGAACAGACTAGAATTGGAGAACAAAGCAAGGGGAAATGAATATGACAAGCAAGTATTAAGACATTCAAGTTCAAAGAAAGGCAGAATTAGGAGTAGTAATAATATTCAGTAACAGTGAAAGGTTATAGGGAAGGAATATAATGTGAGATTTATTTTAAGAAATAATATTTTAAAAAGTTTTGTCAAATATATGTTTATAATTGTTTTTTGTAAAAGTAATTCAATAAATTTTTTCTATAAGATTAAAAACAATCAAATAAATACTTATGGAACTAATATAATTTTCTACTTTTTCTTTTCCTATGTAGAATTATTTGAAAAGTAGAGTAATAAAATGGGAAATGATTATTTATAATGGTCATATTTATGTTTGTTTATATTGTGTATTTAATTATGTATATCAATATGTGTATAAGTGTATTAATTATATAATTATATATTTGAATATTGTAGCTATGATGATGACTGCAGGACAATCAAAACTGTTAGTTTGATATAAATAAAAGTATTGATAAAGTGTTTAAGAAAGGTGTAAATGGTATGATATATTGAAATAGATATTTATATGCTAACAAGAGCAAAATATAATAAAATGGAAAAAATCATGAGCAAGGAAAAAATCAGCAAACAAATGAAGGAATCCCTAGAATAAAGGATATGACTGTGTCAACTCATATATTTTAAATGTTCAGGAAAATGAAAGCACAAAGAGAAGAAAATAAAAAATGAGCAAAAGAAAAAGAAGAGGATAATGAAAAAAACAGAAAAAATTAAAATGCTGCTAAAGAAAATAGATGAAAGCAGTTAGAAAAATCAGGTGGTATTTGTAGAAATTGAAACAAGCAATGAGAGCATATGAAAGTCTGCTAAAAATTAGAAGAAAGCAATCAGAGAGCAGTCAAAACACTATAAAACATAATAGTGAAAAACAACCAACAAAATAAATACAATCAAAAGAAAGTGTTCATTAAGATAAATATAATAGAGGTTAAATAATGAATGAGGAAAAGAAAGACTTGAATTACAAAGCTGATGTTATGTATAATTTTCTGGATGTAATGCAAGAGTAAACTAAAATAATAGATCAAAGGAATTAGGTCAAAAGACAAATGTGTCAAAATAATTGAAAAAAGGAGAGAAAAGGAACAAATGTATATGGAAATAATGAATCAAAAGGAGAATGAAAGGAAGAAATTGTTGCAAAAAGTAAAAGAAAAGGTTTTAATTATTTTAAAATTTTCATATCTCTTATTTGGGAGATATAATTTTATATTTAATTATTAAAAAAGGAAGATGAACTAAATCACAAAGTGAAGGTTCATCAATGTAGTATAATAAAAATCAACTAGTTTTTTTATATGAAATTATATTTTTGACAAAATGTATGAGAGTTGGAATTATCACATTATCATATCTTTTCTTAATATATTATTTAATTTTATAAAATATTTGTTAAAAATAATAGTATTAACGTCCTTATTTCTCCATCTATCTATTCTATAAATTGGCCATGTGTGTGACTGGATTTTATTATAATATTGTGCTTTAAGAATAAGACGAATATCAATTTAAATAGATTAAGCATAAACATATATACTTTCTCTTGTTCATACAGACCCTAGGGTCCTTGTGATCTTGAGTATTCATAAAGCAATAAAAGTTAATTAATTTTATATTGGGTGTTTATGGCTGTGTTTGGACAACCAAAATGGCACAAAAATCAAAATTATATTTAAAGATCTTTCACTACACTTTTTAGAGAAAATTTAGTTTATAGTTGTCCTGCACACTCGTGGATCTATGTGACCTAAACATTGATGATGATCAGCATGTTTTTGGATCCTAGCATTATTTTTATAATAGATACTTTAGCTCTTAAGTATGTGTATCCAGGTGATTGCTGTATATTATACTCTAAGTTTGGCATTGACTATTGAATCTTTTAAATCCAGTGACAAAGTATGACTGTTGATTTTCTTGTTTAATGATGGAGATGCAGCTTATAAGTAAAATTCTTACAACTATTTATTTTACTCTATGCTAGTGCTCAATTCCTTTTATATTTATTAATTTAATGTTAATTGATAATAATTATTTATTTTATGGAGTTGGTGAGGTTTTTACATTTCCTTATATATTTTCCCCTTTCTTCCATACCATTATAATATATCTATCAGCATATTTTTTTAACAATTTACTTGAAACATGGGTTAACCTTTAGTGTTTATATGTACATTATATTAAATTCCTGGTACATTAGTGGTAATTTTTTTTTGCTAAAGAAAAAATATTAAATTTTCTGTCATACTAATACTTTCTTTAATTATATAGTTAATCCATCAAAAACTAATAATTATTTTCTTTTATTGCTGGATTTATGGATCCACATTTCTTGATTGTTAATAATATTACAGAATGAATGCTATTTTATATGGGTATGTATGTAGCAAATTGAGAGTTATATTTGTGTATGTGTCACATAATTTTAGGTCAATTCCATTACAAATCTTTAATTTGTTTATAAAAAGTACAAATGAAACAACATGATTATTTTATTTTTTTATACAATACTTTTATAAAAGACATCTATTTAAACTAAATGCTTCATTAACTTTTGCTTAATTAATATCTATTTTCTCTCTCTTTTTTAAAGTACAAGAAAAGGTCAAGCTTCAAATCTTCCATATATAATTATCTGGAGAATCAAGGATATATGAATGGTTAATCTCAAATATTTTCTAGAAAATATATATTTTTACTTTTTATTAAAAACAAAGTGTGAAAATTTTGATGTAAACTTTAAAGTATCTGTTACTTTAAAAACTCTTGTTTTTTTAAACATGCTAAGTATTATATAATTTGGATAATAGCACTAAAAATTTAAGAAAACATTGCTAAATTCTAAAAATAATTAACAAAGGAAATTTTATTCTTATAAAAAAAGAACTTTATTATTTTTACACTCAAAATAATATTTCTATAAAAATGTTATATATGAAATGGATGTCATTCTTAAAAATAAACTTATCAAAAAAGCAAATTCTTCAAACAGCAATTCAGTATATGATGATATAATAATTATCACTGTAACTTATTCAAGGAATGGAGGAATATCAAAAAAAATTAGTTGCTGTTGGGTTTATAAAATATGCTATTTCATCATACTTTATATTAAATGTTCAGATTAGTTTTCTATCAAATATTTGTAAACCATTAGAATATATTGGGAATAAATACAAATAATGATAACATAAAAGATTCTCCTAGTATAATTATGTAAATAAAAACTGTGAAAATAATTTTACTTAAAGGTGTTTTTCAATGGCAGCTGCTTATATGTAAAACCTTAATAACCCAATAACCCTATTCCATATTTTAAATGGTAAAGAAGTATCTAAAATGGCCAGTTTCATTTTTTAATCAGAATGAAAGTTTACCATATTATTGTATATTCTTTCCATAAAATAATTATGTTATTTGATGCATAATTGTATTTATGTTTTCATTGTTGCTAAAAATAATTATACTATTAATATTTTAATTCCTATCTGTAATTTGGTTTATGAAAAAAGAAGATTGAATGTAAAAATTGAATGCTGGAATACATATGCATGTATATGACATTCTACAAAACAAAATTTTGGTCTTTATTCATGGAAAGCTATAAAGTCATCAGGCAAGGCAGCCATTAGTGGAAGAATGTGGAGAATGCCATAAATCCATTGATTTCATACCCAGTCTGTTATATGAGGATGACCATTTATTTAGATATTTACAAATGTATATCACTTTAAAGTAAAGAAAGATTACAGAAATTGAAATAAGAACTATATAACATTAGTTAGTGAATTGTTGGAGTTTTGAAAAGCTTGAAGACAAAATGAAAAAAAAAATGATTTAAAAAGTGGACATGTACTTTACTACACAGGCTTAAATATTGGAAGCACAAGAGAAGTGGGATTAATTTAAAATAAAAAATGGAAGAAGAATATTATGGAAATTGGTAGTATATTATCACAAAAGCAGGATTAACTATTCAACTTAATGGAAGATCTCAAATGCAAATAATTTAGGTTTATGCCCCACATGTTTTTGTTGTGATAAAGTAGTGGAGTTTTACATGAATTTAAAAATATTTTTAATCAGATCAAATGGCATTTTAAAATTATTATAGGAAACATTAACAATTGAAAAATGAAAGTGATGTTAGTAAATTTGGTTATGATGAGAGCAATATGAGAGGACACATACTTGTGGAATTCTTAGACAAAAAAAAACTATATAATATGAATTCTTTTTTTGAAAAAATACTAAATAAAAATATACATAGAAGTGTCCAAATGAAATACAGTAGAACTGGATTGTATTCTGATTAATCAGAAATTATATATTTCAGGATTTGAAATGCAGATATTCTTCTACCTGAAACTTAATTATAAATATAGGGAATTTGAACTCAGACTTCCAAGCAACCTTCAACTATTTACACTATCTCATACTAGTAATACACATGACCACATACATGTAGAAAAGGTAAATAACCACCAATGTATGTATTTTGTCCTGAATCAGCATTCATCAGTTGGTCCAGGTTATCATCTCCCACACATATTGTAATGTTCCACAATTAGTTGACAAATAAGATATATGTTAATCAAAACTAAAGAGACAAAAATATTAAGAAAAACAATATTAATAGTTGATATTCCTAATCTTCAAAAATACTCTAATAAATGTAAATTAGAACCTGCAAACATTTCAAAATATTAATAGATTTTGAAGTTGATTCAAATTTGAATGAAATAACTAAAAAGAACTCAAAGAATATATGAAAGAAAGAATATAAAAATATACAAAAATAATCATTTAAGAAGAGTTAAATACCTAAAATTTTTATAATGATAGATCCTTCATAATCATAGCCAAAATAGTAATAGTTGTCATTCACACACATATTCATTCTGTTTTTTTAAAAAAACTCAATTGATGTTTTGCTTAAAAACTATCAGGTAACTGAGAAGTAAGCAATGATGTTATTTGATTTTAAATTCAGAGTTAAAAATCTAGCAAACTTTTCACACTGAGAAAAAATAGTCTATGCTTGTTTATCATATAACTAATCACCTAGTAATAATATCTGCAATGACAAGAATGCATCGAGTAAATATTTGCAACCTGACCTGCTGAGTTTCTTTAAGACATTAAAAAGGAACTAAAGGATCTCCTTTCTTTGAACTGAAAATTTCTTTCTGACTCTACACACAAACATATAAATATGGACATGGAATTTGTCTCTACAATATAAAATGCATAAATACAAGCTAAAAGAACTCATAGTATTTTGGGTAATTCAGAAAAAAATAGCTTACAGAATGTTTGAAGAAAACTTTAAATCTTAAAAATATTTTTTTATAAATTTTATAAAGATTAACAGAGCATCTTATACCAATGCTTATTAAACAGCTATATATATATACATTAGCAATTGTTATTTAATATAAGATGAAATATTGATTTTAAAGGAGATGCGATCTTGTCTTAAACCATTCTCATTTGTCAAAATATGATTGATGAAAATGTTGGATAAGCTAAATTAAGAAACGGTTGGTTCAGTTTAAGTAATAACTTACTGAAAGAGTTTTTTGATTGAATTTTTCTTATTTAATTAGGAAATGTTTTTCCTACTATTTCACTTTTTTATTATAATATTTTAAAATGTTTAGAAGAATTGTCTCTATGAGTAATCATATGATCAGTTTCCAGTTTATAAATAATATGCCAATATCTGATTAATCATTCCATTGAATATGCGTTTGTTTATATTAAGAATTAAATTTGATATATATATATATATTTATTGTTATTGCTTTCTGATTTTTAATAATAATTATGATAATTTTAATTTTCATTATAGAAAAGAAAACATTTGTGTATAATAAGAGATAAAATCTATATGCATGCCCAACACATATATAAATAAAAGATAAATAAACAGTCTTTAATCGCTCTGTATAGAAGAAAGACTAAAAAAATAGTGGAGAGAATATTCACACTTGCTAAGTTTTAGATTATGAGAGTTTTACTAAAAAATAATATTGCAATAAAATATGAAGTGAAAGTCAACAAAATATTTAATATATAAATTTTCTTATGTGACCTATGTATTCCAATGGATTTCTGCATTAGTCAGCATTGTTGTGTAAGAACTTTATTGATTCTAATTTACTTGTTAGAACTCAATCTAAATAAAATTGAAACAAACAACTAATTATATGTACAATTATTTTTATTATCAAGCCTGCTTTCATCTCTTATTGAGACCTTTTCAAGATATAAAATTTTATACATCACATGACTTATTAACTACATTTACTCCACCTTTTAGACAATATTTTACCTTCAACAATATAATTAACATGACACATATAAATATATAAACGAATGACATAAAATAAAAAATAAATTTACATAAAAATAACAATAATAATAATAAGAACTTAAAACTATATAAATACATATATTTTAAAATACTTATATAAATAAATAAATATTCAATTTCCCCTTCCCTTTTATAAATCTTTATTCACAATTCAACCCTAGCTTTTTACTATACTTTTTCAATCTTCCAATTATCTAATAATGCCCATTTACCACTTATTCTTGCTGGACCTTTAACTATATTTATACATCTATCCAAATTTTTCTGAATGTATAAAGTTTCATAACATATCCTTTTCCGATAATTTTTCACATGTTTTATAATTCTAATATTCTTTTCACACTCCATTTTATGACTAGTATCTAAATAATGTATAGATGGACGTGACCTAATATCTTCCACATTAATCACTCTATCATGCTCCTTTTTTCTATCACTTATCATCCATCCTGTCTGTCCTATATATACTTGATTACAACTCCCACATTCAATTTTATAAACCAAACCATTCCCCCCTTAATATTCATACCATTTATCTTATTTGTATTCCATAACTATCTACCCCAAAATTACTATTTTCCCAAGCTATTAAGACTGAAAAAACTTTAGACTATTTGGGTATTAGTAGCAGTTTTTTTTATATAAGAGTAAAATATTTTTATAAAAATACTTGAACTTTGAATGGTTTTCTTTAGATTTATCATTTTGAAATAATAGACTATTAAATTCCAGATTGTAGAATCTATCTTGGGTAATAGCAAGAATTTATGAAAGTCTTTATTGAATATAATTATACACTGGCATAGAAATGTTTAATTTAATCCAAGTTTATATTTTTTTGAATTATTGAAATGTATTTTAAATATATATTAAGGAGGAATGACTTTAAAATTATTATAATGTACATTTTATACTCATAAATGTCAATAAAAAAGAATAATATTCATTTATTTAATAAAATAAATTATTTTAAATGCTATTAAATTTTAAAATGATGTTTTTATTATTGATATCAGCAGAATAAAAGCTGTAGAATTACATAAGTTATGGATTTTTGCTTTATGGTATTTAATTGTTTCAAAAAATTTAGGTAATTTTCAATTTGCATTAAAATTGTAACCGTTTTTGAATGATTTCATAAAAATTCAAAAAGTGATAAATAGAGATTGAAATATTACAATAGAAAATATTGTAACTAAGTATAAAATATGCTATATCCTGCATATTTAAACACATACAAAAAAACACAGAGGCAAAACTCTCCATACAGTAGCACCACTCAGTGCAAGATAGAGTAATCAATGGATTCTAAAAGCTTTGTGCATAAAATTCCTATCTAGTGCCAACTCATCCACCCATTGAGTGGTGCTAATTTATGGAGAGTTTGGCCTTTGTGTTATCAGCTTGTGTAAACATAAAAAGTGGTGATGTCATGATGTTTAGTAATTTATATACTAAAGAAATGTACAGAATTATAGTTTTTGGTAAGGCAAAATTGTAAATTTAAATTAATTAAATTTAGTTTCTAACGTGTATTTAGTTCATCGTTTGCAAGTGGAGTGTGAACAAAATACCAAAATGTTAAAATTTCATAGTCATTTTTAAAAATTAGTTTATGATGTGAGAAATATTTTAAATTAAAATCCTAAAACTTGATCAAATTCAGTAATTTAATTGATTGTAAAAAGATATTTTTGTGATAATGCTGTTAATAATTTATATATTATTTCATGTAAATACTTCATAAATATATAAGCTGTGGGAATAGTTACATATTGTGTTATATATTTTATTCTACTAATATGAACAAAGACATGGATACAGCTTTATGTGGTGCTTAATTAATCAATATTTATTAATTGAAATTGTTCTTTAGGAATAAACTATTTCTCACAAATAGAAGTTTCAAGTTATCTAAGAAATATGTTAATAAAGAAAATTGACTTTCTTTTGTTAAAAAGGAACAACAGTAGTTTATTTTATATTTAAATTAGGTGACTGGGGCGACTGTGGAAAATGTATAATATCATTCTCATGTTGGCTAAACCAGAGAATGTGTTTTGGTTTAAAGTGATGTATTATCATTTTGAATAATGGTGGTAGTGTTGTTTGTTTGTATCAGAGAATACATCCTAAAATATTCAAATGTCTACAGAAGTAATGTAGAATAAAAAATCCAAGAGTTTATAAAATAGCTACCCAAACTATTACAGTTTCACTACTTTGTGTTATTATTGAAAGAAATAATTCTGGATGACAAATATCTTATAATAATTACTGCCATAAACTTTTTCAATGCTTGTGAAAATTATAAATAATGATTTGTCCAATTGAATCTTATGCTTCAGATTATCTATTGTCTAGTTCTTACATTCATAATATTATAACTTTTTTTTTTTTTATCTTAGTGTACATATACAAAAATAATATAATTAAAATGACAGTTTTGTAAAAAAATGCTTTACTTGTAAAGTATATAATGAATTGCTTTGATAAACATTAGTATGTTTATTGTCACATTCACTTTAGATGTGGCATTGTTCACCTGATATTTTACATAAGCAATACTTTTTTATCACAATTGATTTAAACTAGAATTATTTACTTTAGATAATGCAACAATTATCTTTAAAAGTGACAATTTTGAAACGTTTAATAATTCAACAATTTTGGACATTGAAAATCCAGTTAATCACGAATTTGGTCTATTTTAAACATGAACAGGCCTAACATTTTTTTTTTAAAGAATTATAAAACTGATGTCAATTTCTTATCACACATTTTTTTCCATCGTCTTTTATTATAAGTAATTCCATTTCTATACTACCTATATCAAATATATAATATAATACTATATGACAAATGTTTCTGTTATTTGTCTAGAGCTTCTGTATATATAAGAAATGTGTGAGCCTGGTAAAAGCGCTTGAAACAGAACGTATTTTTAAAAACTTTAGTTACTATTTGTCTAAAAGTAATTTTAAAATTCACTTACGTAACAGATTCTTAAAACCACTCTGACTTGATTCAATCACGTGTTGACCTTTAAGAAATCATTGCTGTAAGCAAATTTTTGGTTTAAAATATTAGAAGTAGTGTGTAAATTAAACGTGGTCAATTAAATTTTTCAAAATTCTGAAGAAAAACTTTTTAATTTATATGTCAAGCAATTATTTGACTATATTAGGAAAATTCTAGAGATTAAAAGTACATAGAATACTTCTTTTTTTTTTCTAAAAATAATTTTCTTTTGATAAAGCACATAACTACAGAATATTTTTGTAAATTAACTATTGTGTAATAGAAAAGATTAGCGATTAGAAGTAAATTATTTGTTAATAAAGAAAATCATAGTTATAATTAACATATACTCTAAATCATCAATTATTCAAAAAATGCAAAATTATTTCAATCAATCAATAGTATTCTGTCCAATGGTCAGGTCTAGAGAGTAGTCACAACATCAATTCATCCATTCTTCCATTCCATTCTCTTCCTTGCCCATTTTTTCAATTCCACATAGGTCTTCCCTTCTCTTATATCATCCAATAATGCCAATCTCGTTTATCCTATCTTCTTATTTCAACTCACCATTTCATCCAAAACATCTTTCATTAAACTATAATTTCTTAATATATGTTAAATACAGTTTCTCTTTCTCTCTCTGGTGTTCTCAATCAATCTTCTTTCCTCATTTACTCTTTTCAAAACTTCTTCATTTTTATTTTAATCATCCAACTGATTTTCTCTATTCTTCTCCATGTTCACAACTCAAAGGTTTTCAATCATTTCTTAATTACATTACTCAGTGTCCATGTTTCACAACCATACATTATTACCTTCCACATATAACATCTAATTAATCTTTTCATTAATTCTTTTTCCAAAGATCCACAAAATAATTTTCTTTCTCTTCACAAATATTTGTTTTACAAATGCTATTCTTTTTTTAACTTCATCCTCACTTCTTCCATCCTCACTCAACCAACTACCGAAATATTTAAATCCTTTTACCTGTTGAACCACATTATCATGAATTCCAATTTGCAGTCTTTTTGTATTTCTCCTTATCCATGAACACTTAAGTCTTTTCAATCTTAATCTTTATTCCATATGCCATATATCCTTTCAATTTATTCAGTATATTCTGAAGTTCCTTTTCCTTCTCAGCAATAAAAGTCATATCATCTGCAAATCTTATACACTCTATTACTCTCCCGTCAACATTTGCTCCTCCACAGTCCAAATTATTATTTAACATGTCTTCTAAATAAATATTAAACAAAACAGGTGACATACTATATCCTTGCCTAAATCCATTTTCTATATTCACTTCATCGGTCTTCTTACTCCCAAATTTAATTCTTATCCTTTGACCATTATATATATTCCAAATCAAA
Source organism: Epiperipatus broadwayi (assembly GCA_028023455.1). Taxonomy (NCBI): domain Eukaryota; kingdom Metazoa; phylum Onychophora; class Udeonychophora; order Euonychophora; family Peripatidae; genus Epiperipatus; species Epiperipatus broadwayi. Next base: position 2,251,942 of record JAQFVV010006346.1, read on the forward strand.
CTTTTTTCTTTCCAAAATACTTTTTTATTTTTTAAAATAAACATAAGCTTATTCCAGACTACTCTATCAAATGTCTTTTCCAAATTCACAAAACATATATCAATTCCTTTATCTTTTTCAATATATCTTTCTGCAATTATCCTAACAATACCAATAGCATCTCTTGTGAATTTCTTTTCTGAAAACCAGACTGTTCTTCTGCAATATAATAATCTACCTTCCCATAAATTCTTTGAGTTAAAATCCTCAATAAAACATTAGAAGCATGAGATAACAAACTTATTATTCTATACTCTTCACATTTAGCAGCTTTCTTTTTTTTTATGAATAGGAATCATTATAGTTCTTAAGAAATCTTCAGACCAAACTCCACTATTATATATCAAATTGCAAAGTCCAACTATTTCTTTCATAGTAAATTATTCAATTTCTCTCAAAACTTTCATAAGTATTGCATCAAATCCAACAGTCTTACCATTCTTTATTTGTGCAATTGACTTTCTTACTTCATCCAGCAATATATTCATACATTTATCATCTATTTCAACATCTTCACTTACATGTTCATAATTAATTAAATTATCTCCTCTATTTTACAGGTACTGAAGATATTCTTTCCATCTTTTTAATATACCATTGCTATCAGTTAATCTTTTTCCATTCTCATCTGCAATCTTGCTTGCCACCCATATCTTTTTCTCCCAAATGATATCTCATATTCTATCAAATACCAGATCATATCTTTTCACTTGCTGAAGCCTTTCTATTTTTTTATATTCTTGCTCCAATCATTTTTCTTTTGCTAAATCTGTTTTTCTTTTTAGTTCATTATTAAATCTCCTATATGTCTTTTGTCCTTCCTCAGTATTTTCATTCTTCCATCATCTCTGTACTTCTGACTTTTTCAACATATCTTTAGTTATCCAAAGTTGTTTAGCTTTCTTTACATGAATAATACCTATTTAATTTTTTGCTGTTTTCAAAAATCCTTTTTTAATTCTATTACAACACTCATCAGGACTATTAATATATTTCTCATCCTGAACAATGCTTTTTAATTCATTTTCACATATTAAACCAAATTTTTCTTTTTCTATTTGTCTCAATTTATTCACATCTCATCTTGCATATCTTTTCTCCTTTTAATTCTTTTTAAACTCAACTTTAATTTAGTCATAACCAAATTATGATCCAAATCTATATCAGCACCCAGGCAAAGCATGTGAACTCTTAATAGCATTCTTCTATCTATCCTGAATCAATATATAATCAATTTGATAACTTTCTCAGTCACCTGGATCTTGCTTTCCATGTATACAATATTCTAATATGATTTTTAAAACAAGTGTTTGCAATGATAAACCCATTCTCTTTACAAAACTGTACAAGCCAGCTATCTCTTTTATTTCTTTTTCCAATACCATAATTTTCAACAATTTTCCCTTTCCTATCTTTGTCGACAACAGCATTCCAATCTTTCAATAGCAATATTTATATACATCCCCCCTCACATTGAATAATTTCTTCTACCTTCTCATATATTTCATCAATTTCAATATCATCATGGCTACTACTTGGTATATAAACATGTATAATTATCAAATCATTTATAGAAAAATAATAAAAAAAACAATTCTAAATATATTATTGCATAGATGCCATGTAATTATTCATCACAATGAGTCTTCAAGATTAATCCTGATTTCCCAATCAATAGCCTTTTACTTTTATATATCAAAATAGTAAACATTCTTATTTTATTCATTCATTTCATATGTAGTCAATTTTTAGGTTTTTTATTATCTCTTAGGATTCAGTTTAAAACTTGAAATTACTGTCTATTATTATCTGATCTGGAAAATTATCCAGCCCAGCTTCATTTCAGTCTATTAATTATTAGAACACATAAAATATATTAAAACATTAATAATATGTATAATATTCATTAATACATGAAATATAAATTTCTAATATAATAATATTCATTAATCCGCAATAAGTATAAATATATAATAAATGAATGTGATATTGCTTTAATTAACATTCTCTGCAATAAGATTGTGAAATAATTCATTTTTTAGAAGCATTCAAAAGTTTGAGAGATTTTAAATGCATTGGATTTTGTGTGATCAAAATTATAGATTTCATTATCTTATATATAAAATGCAGGAATTAACTGTTCACGTGTGAATAGTATTGTATGTATAAAATGAAACTGGTTTACTATATTTATATATATTATTCATGATATAGCTGTCTCCATTTATGCTTTACTATTTTCCTAATTAAAACTTGTCTCTTTATAGCAGATATAATATAAGTTGGCCATAGATTATTAATGATTTACTATATTTATAAGATTAATTTCAGTTTTACTAAATATATAAAGGTAAATCAAACTCCGCAATATCTAGTATAGAAAATAAGCAAAGGGAAAGATATTATCCATCAGGCTGGCTAATTATTTATCAGGACAGGTAATTGTTCTTTCTTGTATTACTACCTCTCTAAGAATAGCTAAATATCCATTTACCAAACAATAATTGAATGATAATCTGGATTTATATGGACCAAGATATCTGATTTTTTTAATTAGAAATCTTCAGCTATTAAAACAGGCAAAACTCTCCATACAGTAGTGCCACTCAGGACCAAGGATCCTCACTGATGAAGCCACAAGCCAGAAACTAGTCTGGGGTTTTTGAACAAGTAGGAACTAGATGAGGATTTTATGCCCAAGCCTTCTGGCATCCATTGATTACTCTGGCTGGCACTGACTGGCAATACTATATGGAAAGTTTTGCCTTTTTTAATAACAATTATATGCAAACATAAGAAATGGTGATCATGTGATGTTTAGTGGTTTAAATCTTCAGATACCTCAAAAAATATACATATTGCAATAGAATTTAAACCCAACTTATACTCATAACAGGTGAAAGTGCAAGGCATAGTACACCAAGATGTTTTTTATATGCTAGCTAGTGGAAGTGATATATATATATATATATATTTATTTGTTTTCTAATAATATGTAATGTATTACTTTTCTTGAATCTTTAAATGCAGAACAAAAGAATGATCATTAAGTATATTCTGATAGTGCTCAATTTTTACACATTGTTAAATATTGCTGATGTTATTTGTTGATAACTTCATTATTAGAATTTAATATCTCTCTCTATATATAATATATAATTACTTCAGATGCTAAGAAATGTTCAGCTAAATCCTCTGTGATTAACCTATTGGATCCTGTATTTCAAAACAGTTAATTTTAAAAGGTACTCTTTGAACTATAAGTTGCAACAATATTAAATATTGAAACATGAATTAATTTAAAGATTGTTGCTTGTGTAAATTTCATGCTCTTGGTTTGAATTAGTTCTTGTTTCAATATTTAATACCTTTACAGCCTATAGTTCAAAGATTTCCTTTTTTGAATTAGATATTTTGAGATATGAGTTCTAATACATTTATTCACAGAGATTATAACCTAAAAATTTTTTTTAAGATTTGAGATGATTTGGTATTTGATATTTATTTCAGATAGCAGTATGCATTGGAAATATTTTCATATATATTAATTAAAAGTTTAAAACTCAACAAAATAATCATACTTACTCTAAATTCATAACTGACACAGACTAGCCAAAGAAAATAAATTTAAAACATACCCAATGGTTTCACTCTACAAATAGATTTCTCAACAGTAAAGGACTAAAAGATAACAAATTTATATTAAACATTACCTACAATTCCACTTACATCTCACACATTCTTTACATTAAAAGAATTTTTAAATAAGTTAAATTTGATATATATATATATCAAACTTAACTTATTTAAAAATTCTTTTAATATAAAGAATGTGTAAGATGTAAGTGGATATATATATATATATATATATATATATATATATATATATGTGTAAGATGTAAGTGGATATATATATGTGTGTGTGTGTGTGTGTGTAATAATTGATTATAGCATAGGAGAAAAATTTATAATCAATCTGATTTTGAATTTGTAAAGTACTGTCATTTTAAAATTTATAATATCATATAACCTTTCTTAATATACATATTTTCTAAATATAGTACTTAGTATCTTTAACTGAACAAGAGACTTGAAATATCTGGATCTCTACACCAGAAATAATAATATCATATATATGTAATCTTATAATTAAATATTAATAAATACAATAAAATAAATATATATAAAGTACAACTTAAAATTTTTATCCATCTAGGAGCATTTTCAACTAACTTCATAGTCTTTGTCAATTAACACTAAGTTTTTTTAAGGTATCTTCAAACACACTTTCAAAGTCTAACCTTCCCACAATTTATTGTTTTTTATGCTTGCTGCCTGTCTATTTTTTAAGACATGCTTACATTTATAAATTAACTTCCTTTATTTTCTTTTTATTGTTTCTTTCAATTTGTAATATTTTCATATTATTATAATAACTGAAACACAGGCTTATTATATACCTGTGTCTATATATGTAATATATAGGGTATATTAGCACAGATTTTCACACAACCCACCACTCTCCACTCTATCTAATAACACTGAAACACTCAAGTACATATATATTGTTTGACAATGCTTCCGTTATTTTTTATGAAAAGAATGAGTTAAAAAGAAGAATAAAGGAGACTTTGATGATAAATTTTCTTGATTCTGAGGCTATCAATCTTATGAAGACTTCTTTTGATATTAAGGGAAGGTGGAGTTTGAAATAAATTATGGGAAGGTTTGATTGTGTGTATATATTTTTTATTTCTTATAGTTTGATTTTCACTTGAAAAGGTCTATTTGTAACAGTAGATGAAACCATGGTTGTGAAAGGATTCTGGTAAAATTTTTGTATTTAATCTAGTATTGTATTGTTTTATGGTTTTATATATATATATATATATATATATATATATATATAACCATATCAACTATTATAGTTTGATATATATATATATATATATATATATATATATATATCAAACTATAATAGTTGATGAAATGATTTAAGTTTTTCATAATGAATATTATACTTTCATTAAGTATTTTATCTCTTGAGTTATCTGATGATAGTAGGAACTACTTGAAGTGCATGTATAATAAGAGAGCATTGTCTAATAGTTTTTACATTGGGAGATAATTTATAACACTATAGATGTTACACTGACAAGTGTGAAATTCAGTTGATTATAGACATTTATTCAAGTTTTTTGCCATATTGCAAACATCTACTGACCTTTTATGCTAGAGGATAGTTGTAATATGGTCGAGTTGAGATGAATGAATCATTGACAAAAAACAACATAAACAAACTTCAATATATATATATATATATATATATATATATATATATATATGTTCACTAGGTGGAGCTTACCATTAGCTCCAAACAAGCTTTAATTATAAGTGCCAACAGAGAAATAATTCTAAATCTCTATTGGAAAATCCTCATCTCCAGACTAATTGCTTTTTAGCTTAATGGCTCACCTCAGTGAAGATCTAGGATCCTTACTCTTCACTGAGGTGAGCCCTTAAGCTCAAAACCAATTGGTCTGAAGATGAGGATTTTCCGATAGAGATCTGTTGGCATTTATAATTAAAGCTTGTTTGGAGCTAGTGGTAAGCTCCACCAAGTGAACATTTTGGCACAAGCTTAAAGGCAAGTTGCACAATTTGTGACTTGTTTTATTATATATAGATCGGAATATATATATATATAAATAAAGATCGATATCACATATATATATATATATATATATATATATATGATATCTAAGTTCTCTGTAATTTGTAATAATACTACTGTTGTAGTATTTTTTATATTATATATTATATTATATAATAAAATCATTCTAAAATAATACTAAAAAGTTGAATATGCTTATATAAAATTAAACATAAAATCTTCACTATATCCAGTTTATAGCATTTTATGCAATCTTGAGTAGCAAAATCAAAATTTATAAAATGCCATAAGCTGGCTATACAAATATTTTATGTTTAATTTTATATAGGCATATTCAGTTTTTTCGTGTTATTTTAGAATATTTTGATTATTATATTTGTTTTATTTGATATATATATATATATATATATACATGCTTGTATATTTACAAAATGAATAAAATAATAACACTGATGTAAAATTAGTAATAGAATTATGTAATTTGATTTTAAGATTAACTGCTTTACTGTTTTTTTGACATGCTTCAAAAGTATTATGATCAATAACAATATCATTTAATCAGTATCAGAATTAAATTATCGTATCATCTGAATACTACTTTTTTTGTAAGTATAACCCATTAATTTTAAATATTAGATGCAAAATAATTGATGATTTAAATAAACATATTGAAAAACAAACATATCATTAAACAATCTAATTATCATTTCAAAAACAAAATAATCAAAAAAATAACAAAACAATTATGGTCAAAGAATTCAGAACATACTTATTTTCAGGTAAGTAAGAGATTCAATATATAAAAAAGTACATATTCAGAACAATTATTATCATAGCATCATGTTAAACTTTCTTACTTAACTGTGAAACAATAAGGCAATAATGCTGTAAATTAGAATAAATTGGAAAATCATAGTAAACATGGTTAACAAATACTGTTAAATATTATAAAACCCCATGGTGATTAAACTATTATGTGAGATTGTGCTTAAGTAACTAAGCATCTGAGATAGAGTATTGGGCTTTTTGTTATTTCAAGGTAAATCTTGTTGTGGCAAATATTATAAATGAGGATTTAACACATGGTTTTTTTTAAATTTGATATTTGTAGCATTCTATCAATTTTGCAATTGAAAACTACCCAAAATTATCTGATTGTATTTGTGTGTATGTTTTAGACCAAAATAATAAAATATTATATCTTTATTTCAATGACCTAGAAATTTACCTTAGTAATTACTGACAGAAAGACAAAGCAATTCTGAACTATTCCCAGTTATGATTCTATTAATTTTTGGTTGTGGTTTCTGATGGCCTAGACATTTCTATTAAAAACATAAAAGTAATATCAAATACTAATCACAGATTTTTCTTGGTCATAGTAATCTATATTCAAAAAGTAGGATGCTATAATTTGGCAAAATTCAAGAAAGAAAAGATCCAGCAGTAATAAACAATTCTTATTTGATCATAGAGAACTTGATTTAAGGCAAAGCCTTTTATTTTTTATTTAATATATTTCACATTGTTATGTTTCTTTTATATTATTTGTTTGATTTGATTTTTGAAGAATGAATTCTTTTTCATTTTATTTCTGAAACCTTAAAAAGATAACAGTAGTTTCTGAAATATTCTGAAAGAAACATGAGTTAGTTTTATTCTAAGCATGTGAGATTATATTTCATTCTTATTAAAGAAGCTGTGAATGAATTTAATAAAACTGTTTTCTTTATTAAAGATTTTACATAACTTTTGTCATTTATAATACATACAGTAAGAAGTTGATTATACAAATGTCAGTTATCTGAAATATCCACTCCTTTTTTAAAAAATATAAATATCTACTCCTTAATGTATATATGTGGCATAGTGATTAAAATATTTACCTGACATTTCTATAATCTAAATTCAAATCTAGGTTGGGTAAACTTCAAATTTTTCCCCAAGTCACATGTATGATAATTTCTTTTTAGGTATGTTGCCAACAATCAATCTAATTAGCTATTCAGTAATAGTCAGTAAATGCATATCTACTACTCTTATCTAAAGTGGAAAAATACAAAGTTAATCTGAATTAGTCAGATACATATTAGTGCACCAATTGTGAAAATAAAAATTGTGAAAATAAAAATAAGATTATAATGCAGTCATCACTAGTTATAAAAAATAATAATCTTTTATGTACTGAGTCCTTAATTACTCTTAGTGCATCAGTTGTTATACTAATATATTATATTTGCAGATTAGTAAAGGTAATGCATTAAAAAATAATTTTATTAAATAAAATCTCATTAAATATTATTATACATGTAATATATTAGTCTAAATATTTATGAGATTAAAACATAAATGCATTTAAATCTGGTAATATACCATTAATCTGAATATATATTATTCAAAATTTTCTATTAACCAAATTAATTTTCAAAGATGATTTTTAATTTTTTATAATAAATAAATTTCTTTTTATACATATTTACAAACAAAATTAAATAAAAAACGATGAGTAAATACTTATAAATTAATACACCTGTTTTCTCTATTTTATCCAATGGTTTTATTTAATTATAATTAGTGATGTAATCAATCTTTAAAAGAGATTACATTGAATTACTAAATAGAAAGTTGATTTGTATTTTAAACAAATAATTTAAAATAAAAAGGATTTAATCAGAAAAAGTGCATTCATGTGTGTAAATTAAAAAAATCAGATATTTTAATCTTTAACTTAGGTTTAAAATTTATATCTGTGCTAGAGATAATCTCTAGTTTCAAAAATGATTAGTAATAATCATTAGTGTATTTATCAGAAATGGATGGTATCAAAGTTGTGAGTGGAGGAAGTTTGACAATGGTAAATGAAAATGTAACAATTTAATCTAGATAAATACTTTGCATATAATAAAGATATATATGAGAGATAGTGACTTGGGCCAACTGATGAGTGCTGGTTCAGCATGAAATGCATCTTGGGGGTCATTTGTCTTTTATTATATTTTTATTAATATGAATTTAAAAAGAATGGGGAAGTATGGAGGTGTTGATTATAACTATATTGATTTAATTTATTGTTTCACTTATTGCAATATTTTTTATAACAATGTAAAATATAAGTATATACTACAATTTACCATTTTAAATTGTTAATAATAAAATTTAATTTATACTGTATATAGAAAGCATTTATATATAATCAAAACTATGATTAATAATATTAATTCTTATTTACATTTTTATAAATATTTGAGTTTTCTACAGAGAGATAAAAAATATATTTTTAAAATTCCAAAAAATTCACAAATCTGAAATAGCTTTGGAGTCAGAGATTTCAGAAAGATACTTAAATATTTAAAAAAAATGGATTTGTATGATAGATAGAGCAGAGACTTCAATGTTCTGCTATTGCATTAAACAAGTTTAGATTGAATTAATTTATATAAAGCTGTTATTCTTCTAATTTATTATTTGAAATTGAATCATGCCTCCCTCTTTCTGTTGATACAAAATGCAAACAGAAGAAAACTTCCATTAAAAGATGTTCCACAGTATTCTATAATAAATGAATAGCAACAAACTTCATAAAAAAGTTGCGTATTGTAAACATAGACATGATTTTAGTGATAAGGTGATCTCATTTGTATTTTAAGCATTATACCAATCAGATGGAATACTGATCTCTCCCTTTGGAGAAATATGGATGAAGATAGATTGCAATGGGGAATTAAAATTTCACAACATATTTAAATCTTTCAAAAAAAAAGTTTATTACAGAAGTTAAAATCAACATCATAAGTTGCCAATAAAACATTAAATAATCATCATATAATTATTTGAGGATGTATTTGTGTTTTACTAATTATGCAGACAACACAGAATTTATCATTAATTTTTTTTCCATGTGTCAAAGCATCAGCCAGGAAGCGAATCTGGGACAACTGCTTGTAAGGCAGCTGTGCTGACCACTCAGCCACCAATGCTTGACCATCTTTAATTTTTTGTTTTAGTTCTCTTTATTATTTTCTTATATTTCTGGAATTAAAACTGTCATAATTTTTATTAAAACTGATGTGGCTGCTGCTATTACTACTACTATTACTACTAATGTCATGACTAGGATTATGACTACTAGCAGCACTAATTATAATAATGATTATGATGAAAACTTCCTTTCTTCAAATATTAAGACAATATTTGAAATAGTTTTTATATAAAAGATATATTATTTAAAGCTTTGTATTTATACTTTTAGAATTAAAAATTAAAATTACTTAATGTCTTGAAATTAAATAATAAACCTGGAATAGATATTGTAGAAAGCTTTATATATCTTGGAAGTAAGACCTGTTTACTATAAAAAGGAAATGAAATTAAGAATAGTCAGAAGATAAAAATACTTCAAGCCATGGACAGAATTTAAAAAAGGCCAAAATATCAATTTATAAGCTAAATTAAAATTATGGAATACATGAAATATTTAATAAAGTATTATATGACAATTCAAGTATGGATGATGTCAAAACATTTAGAAGAAAAAATTGTGGTTCATCAATGAACTTGTATCAAAACATTAATGAGGAATGCATGGATGCAAAAGAGTTTCCATGCAAAATTGCATAAAAAAGTGAATCAGAATGAAATTTTAGTGAAATAAATTATAGATAGGAAATATAATTGTTTTGTCACATATGTTGAAAGAAGGCAGATTGAAAATAAAAACTCTAATTTTGTTATTACCCAAACAAAAACAAAAATGATATTGCCACAGTGTATCACTAATGAGATTAAAGAATGATGTAAAGTTAATTTGCATTTTTTCAGCATTCTTTAAAGGGAAATAAAACTTGAAAACATTGGCAAAAAAAATCCTACACCTACAGCCATTGAGCTTATGATTTATGATTACTGTGATGATGAATTACTAAAAGTTTAATTTTTACATTCTTCATATTTGACCAACCAATATAAACAATGACTGTAAAGTGTATTTAACTAACTAATATTGTATGTGAATAAAATAACCATGATGCTGAGATCAACACAAACTTTAATATACTGCCACTGCTATTAACAAATTAAAACATCAGATATATTTTAATAGTGATATAAATATTGCCACTAAATTAGTTGTATAGAAAACTGTTATTTTCTTTAATTTATTGTATGAAAATAAAACATGTATTTCTATCATCATAACATAAATGTGTTAGAAAAATATTATTTAAAGATGTTTATTTAGATTGTAAAACTTGGATCATAAGATCAATGGATATTTTATTCAGCATTTGGTATATAACACTATACAATTTATTCTTGTGAAATCACATCTTTTTTTTTAGACTGAGTAAGTGAAGTAAATGAATGATAACAGAAATTATGTAAAAAATATTTTATGGTGTACTTATGCATGGCTTTTGTGTAAAAGTCTCTGCTTATGTCATAAAAATTATCTCAAAGCCACTCTCAAACATTTCAGTGGATTAAGTCTTTTTATTAGAAAAATATAATGAGAGTGAAATACAATGGCGATCTATAATTAGACAAAATATTAAAATCTTTCAGTAAGAAAACTTTGCAGTAGACAAACTTAAAAAGCAACATAAGATTTTGCTGTTAGGGAGGAATTTAGTTTTTAATTTATTTGTACATATGTTTAAATTAAGTAAATGTGATACCAATTTTAATACAATATAAATTCTGCCAAAAATTGTTCATTATGATTAGAGATTATTAAGAGAGGCTATAGATAATATAAAATGTTTGATAATAATAAATGAAATTTTGAATTAAATAAGATCAATGCTATTTAAAAAAATGTTGAGGAAAAAATAATCAATTAAAATTCCTCAAACAATAAGCTTTAAGAATGGAAAAAAAAACAAAGGGGGGGTGGGTTATTAGAAACGTATTCTTATAATTTAAAAAATAAAAAACTTTAAAGAAAATTTGCTGCCATTCTATGAAAAAGCATGAAAATGTAAGATTTTTTTTCTTCTGTAAAACTGTTTTATTTGATTATCAATTGGTGATGAGAAAGTTTTCAGTCATCCTCACCGAGTACAACATGAAAAAATAACAACAGGTATTTGTTAAGTCTAATCAAGGTAATTTTAAAGTATATATACAATGTTTTTCATCAAATATTTACAAAATATCATACATTTATATGTGTGTGTGATTATTCCCCTTACACAAGGTGATAAGTGAAATAGTGAAAGGGATTGAGCTCTCAATACATATGCCGAAATTCTGGTATTTGATATTTCTAATTCATCTGAAAAGTTAAAGTTGTTTCTGAAATGCATGCAATATGATCTGACATTGTGCACTGATATGGTAGAGTTGAAATGAAGGATTTATTAATTAAATCCCAACAAACCTATAAGCATAAAAATGAATTAATAGCTAGCAATTTATATCAGTGCATCGGCAGAAACTTTGTTTCTATATAGTATTCATATCACATGCACTATATTTATCCAAGCCTTTATATATTATACATTTATATGTGTGTGGGATTATTCTCCTTCCACAAGGTGATAAATATGAATAAAATCTAGTCCCTACCTTGCATTAAGTTGAATGGTAAAATAATTTTTATACATATAATAAACAGCAATATTTTAACATGCAATAATTTAGAAATCAGTCATAATTTTCTAGTGTTATCTTTACCATCATCTAATTTGTTTCAACAGAAAAAAACCCTCTTATTTCCGGCTGTTTTCTAAGTTCTTATTAGAGTTTCAACATTAATATATGGAGATGTTGCCAAGACGTGTGTCAATTTAGTCTTATTAATTTTCATATATACATTTAAGGTTCATTAAGATTTATTCACTTTTACTCACACAGATACACACACATATATATATAAGAAAGCTGAATCCTAAACTTTCCCCATCAGGTTACTTTACTGAGTAATAATAAATTGAAAGTTGCCAGTCTTTCACATGCGCTTAATGTTGTTTCTCAGATAGCCAATCATGCGATTTATACAAATATTATTTACTGAATAATGCTTTCCTAGCGGTTTTTTTGTTAAAATTATTAAAGAGGCTTTTTTGTGCAATGAACTATTTAAAAACTATTTTACTTTTTATATAAATAATCAAAAATACTAATTCTAAAATTAGAATGTTAAATTTAGATTTTTATAAAAAAAAAAAAAATCTAATATTAAAAGAAGTTAAATCAAAAAGTAAAATATTTATTGATCAGAATAACCTAATTCAAAACACCTGCTGATAAAAAGTAATCAATCAATCAAAGTTGCTCAGATATTAAGTCATGGCTTTCTGCTGTTTCATTCTAATTCTATCGGCTGTTGATAAGTGGTTACATTAGATTTATTTTAGCTTCTTGTATTTTGTTACAATCTCAACTTTGTTTTTATATTGATAACAAGTGTAAAAGTATAGAAACTAATTAATATTTAACAGCCAATAATTTAATATAAATTCGTTTGTGATTTTTGTAGTTAAAGAGTAAAGAGAATATATTTTGAAAATGGAGTGGACTGTTTTATTTACTAATGCCTGTTGGCGTGTTATTTACCTTGCTTGTCATTTAGGTTTGAATCTAGATCAGATAAAATTTATTCTCAGATTATAACAAACTTAAATTCTAAATAGAGGGATTTAAAGTTAGGATTTTCAGTGTATATTCATCCTCCACACCATCTCAAAAAATCAATACACATGACCACGCACTTAAATAATGCCCAATATATATCTTTTATGCAGAATCAGCACTGACTAGTTGAACCAGATCATAATCTCCCACCTAAATATACAATCAGTGCTGAACTTATATTAAGATAGCAATTTCTTAAACACTAATGTACAGGTGTCAATTTTCTCACCCTTACAACAATTCAACTACTCATTCCATTGAAAATCAAATGGTGGAATACTCAAAGCCTTTGGCAGATTTGATATTATGGTAATACCCATGTAGACATTATATCAGCCTGATTCATTTATCTTATCTGATCATTATGTAATGTCTACATGACAATGTTTACATGGGTAGGACTACAATATCAAACTCACCATGAATTTTAAGTGTTCTATCATTTGTCGGAAGGGTGAGAAGATTGAAGCATGTCATTTAAAGTTTAAGAAATCCCCATCTTTGTATAAGCTGATCACTGATTGTATATATGTGTGGAGATTTCGATCTAGCCCAACTGGTGATTGCTGCTTCTGCATAAAATACATATATTGGGAATCATTTATCTTTTTCACATGCATGTGGTCATGTGCATTGGTTGTTTGAGGTAGAATGTAGGATGAATATAGACTGAAAATCCTAAGTTCAAATCTTTGTATTTACTACTGTAAACATTTAGTATATTAAATTAGTAGATTAATTAAACTTAAAAATTCTGTTTTCAAATAAGTGGCCACAGTTAACTCAATTTATCAAATGAATATCTAGATATTTTTAGCTAAAAGCAAAATTCAAATTCTTCCACCTCAGCAATGAGCAGGACTATTGAATAGTATTTTCTCTTTCACTTTTCTTTTATGAATGGCTATTGAGGACACATTAGTTCTGCAGTAGGATATTCTAAACTGTTTTTTTTTACAATACATATGGCATTTTTTTATATTTTTATATCAAAAATATTAATTATTAGTGTTAGTAGTTTTTAAAAAGTAGAATTAAAATATTTGAAATTGCTTGTTGTTTTGTTGTTTTTTTCTGTTTTTTTTCCAGCAATTTATGATATTCATATATGAGTTTTACAGAATGTTAAAAAAAATTGAATTATTATTTTATTTGAAATGTTTAAATATGAAAAACTATTGTATTATATTAGAAATTTAATAAGTCACTTGTTTATATGAGAGTAATATAATGAGAAAATATCAAGCTGTCAACACAGGCATGGAGATTCAGATATTTGATATCTCTATATCCCATGATGAATGAGGATTATTTTTAAAATGCATGATACAGTTAGAGAGAGTGGTATGAGTTTCTGTGTTCATAGATGATTACAATAGGGTAAAATTAAGATGGGAGATTCATTGACAAAACAAACAAATTTTTAAAATATGGATGCTAGTTTTATTGCACGTCAACTAAATATCAGTACTAAGTAAATAGACAAAAGCTAAAGTAGATTTTCCACAATGCATTTCAGGAGATAGATCTCTTAATATAAAGAAATTATGAAAAAAAGGATATTTGTATGTTTGTCTTTTGATATATAGTGAGGATTTGAGCATTTTTCTATTTTTCCTTAAAGCTTATTTAATAAGAACTAGAATTCATTTATTGATCAAGATTTGATGTGTATCAGATTAGACTATGTACTACAGTAACTGAAAAAAAATATTAGGAGTTAATTTTGTTTTTCATTTACTTATCTCCGAGTTTAATTCTGATCACAAAGCATGTTTCCCAAATGCAAAATCATTGACCAATAAAATCTTTAAATTCTGTATTATAAATACTTTATTTATTATATAATGCTATATAAAATTATTTTTCATATATTCATTGATATTTATACACTTGCATTTTACACTAAAATGGCCATTTACCGTTTTTTTCTCTAGATGACATTTAAAAATAAAATGCAAATACTTGTACTATTTCCGCTTACAAAAGAAATATTTTATTGTAAATCATTTGGGATATATTCAAGAAAATAAATTTGAAATATAAAATTTTTTAAACAAAATATTAAGATCAACAAAATTTATAACTGCTTTTAAAATTTTATTATGAATCAAACGATAAATGTTAATAATCAAAATGCTTATTTTTCAACAAAATAAAAATATTATTACAAAATATGAAGCATTTATCAATTTATGCTGATCCGATGTTCATAGTTCTAATAATAGTTTTTGGAAAATGATGAAGTAATCTATTGTTTATGGATATTTTTATTTTTCAAATTTTGACGTTTTTATTAGCAATCACTTTTAAATGTGTATGGACATCCATTTTTAGATTAAAAATGTAAGCGAGATAGATGAAGAAAAAAGCTAAAGATGAGTTGTATTGTAATCATATTTAACAATCCATAAAACTTAAGTACACGCATATATATCATATGCTGATTTTTTTAATATAATTGACAATTTAGTATGTTCTCCAGTAATGCTAGCTTTTAATCTCTTTAGTTCTTCATAGAATTTTATATGCTGTCAACTTTTCCCAATGAAAGAAATGACTTTGTGATATTCTTTAGAATATAAATAAGGGGAAACCTCTTCTATAAAAACCATGATCATTTTTATCATAAAATACATTGATAAGATATATGTTATTCTTCTCCCATTTCAAATATCAATTCAATCAAAAATATCATTAAAATCTTAGATTTATTATCATCACATCCAGAAAACTGAAAAAAATACAAATTTATCTTAAAGTCATGCTGTCATATTTTTTATAATATTATGGAGTATTATTTTTTAATTCTTTATATATTAAATTTGACAAAATAGAAGTCCCATATACTAATTTAGTTGATGCAGTAATAATAATAATAATAATAATAATAATAATAATAATAATAATATTAATAACAATAACAATAACAATAACAACAACAACAACAACAACAATAATAATAATAATAATAATAATAATAATAATAATAATAATAATAATAATAATAATGCTGATGATGATAATAACAACAACAACACCAACAATAACCATTCAACAAAAGAATATGTCATTCTAAACCTAAAAAAAGACAGGAGAGAGAAAAGCTACATAAAAAATGAGTTTTGTGGTGACTATAGAGATTGTGTTCCACATGTAAAATTTGTTAGTCAAATTTTTAATTTAATTGTTATTTTACAATGTTACCTTTTAGTTTCCTCATCATAAAACTTTTTTTCTGAAATACTTCAATATCATGTCTAGTTTTAACTTTCTAATGTATAATATCCCCTGTCTATTTTTTCCATGGAAATAATTCAAGTTGTACTTTTTTTAAATGTATTTGAGATAATCCAATATAATAAAGATTATGTTTATCTTTCCTTTAAAACCCATGTTCAAGTCAACCATGAAACAGCCTTTTAAGAAAGCCTCCATTGTTCATTTATTTAACATGTCCAGTCCAATGAAGATGTCATATAATAATAACAGACTCAATAGTATCACATTCTGCAAGATAAAGAACATATTAATTGATTTTACAATCTTGCCATTATATTTTTAAAATTTTATAGTGTCCTTAAATGAAACTTTTCTAATGCCTTTATATTGCACTGAGAGAGCATCCATGTTTTACATCCATACAATAAATTAGGTAAAATACTAGCTTTATATAATTGTAGTAGTTATTTTCCTATGATGAAATTGTTAAAAGCAATAGCACTACATTCAAGCCTGTATTATATCTCAACATCTAAATTCACCTTTCTATTTATAAAACTTCCAATATATTTATATATTCTCAGGTTGATAATCATTCAATCTGAAAGTTGCTGAGAATTTTTTTTTTTACTGACTGATAAAAGAAACTTAAGTTTTTGAACATTAATTAATAACTTGAGATCTGTATATGTTGCAGTTAAAACATTGAGAACACTTTGTAAATGATCTTTTGAACTTGGAAAATATTGTAAATCTGGAATCCAAAAAAAATGAAGTTCTTCTTTTTGTTTTTTAACTGATTCAAAATAAAAATTCCAACAACAAACCTGTGTCATTTCTTGATCCCTGTTTGATTAATCTATCTATAGACAATTCCAAAGATATCTGTCATAAAAATTGAAAACAAATATGGAGCAAATACACATCCTAGATTAACACCAATATTCATTTCAAAGGTCTCAGATTTTTCACCTGTAAGTAATAATACTTTCTGGCAGTCCATCGTGTAAAACTGTATAATATGAATAAATTTTGGTGATCAACCAACCAATTTCAAACAGTGCTATAGACCTATCCTATTAATTGAATTAAATGTGATGACCAAATCAATAAAAGCAATATATAAATAATTTCTTTGTTCACAATACTTTTCTTGCACTTGTCTGACAAAAAAATAATGTCTAGAGTGGTTCTTGATTTCTAAAATCACAGTGAGTCTCTAATAACTATTTATCTATAACTGGAAGCAATCTATTCAACAAAAGTTTTAAAAGATGTTTTTTTTTTTTTTTGCTGTAGTGCTCTTTGTTTTTAAAAATTTGAACAATTAAAGCATATTTAAGATGAAATGTCACAATTTCATTGATTTAGATATTCCTAAAAAAAGTCCAGAATATCACCATCGTATTTAAAACTTCTTCAAGTATTTCATCAGGGTTTTTAATCTTTCCATTTTTAAAATTACCAAGAGCTGTTTTGAATTTATTAACCTGGATATTTTTTCCCAAATCTAAATGAGTAGATAAAATGGATATATCATTAAATCTCATAAGTCTTTTCACCTGTTCATAATATCATTATCATCATATAAAAGAGAGCCATTGGTGGATTTATTAGGGTTGTGATGTCATTTCTTGGATCCATATGTTGCTTTCAATGTATTAAAAAGTTCTCCTTTGTAGTTTTAATTCACCAATCATTTTTAAGCCTTCTTGTCAATCATTGAAAGCTCATCTTTTAAATCTTTTATATTTATTATGAAATTCCACATTTAACCTAGTATTTTTCCAATCCAAAAATGCCATATGTTTATTTTTAATTAAGTTACTAATAATTCGATCATTGCTAAAAAAAAAAAAAAAAAAAAAAACAGTCATGGTTTTTATTTTTAATGACCTCAATAATAGATTTACCTGTATCCATAAAACACTTCTTAAGAGAATTCCATGCTTCAGTCAGTATGTAAAGTAGAGTCTTGTAAAGAAGGAACATCAATTATTTTGTGAATATGATTGGAATAATACCTATTTTTAATGCTGTTATGATTTTATCTTAGAGTCTACTAATCTATGATCTGTTCAACAGACTGAGCTTAAGAGTGCTCAAGTAATGTGAACTTCTCTTGAATTCTGATACCTAATAATAATATAATCTATTAAATGTCATTTTTTTGAGTGTGAATGCTTTCATATTTCTTTATAGCAATTTTTCTGCCTAAACAATATATTCATGACAGTCAATTCATATGTTGTACATAAATTTAGTAATAATAAATCACTTGAATTTATACAGTCTCAATAGCATTATTTCTAATAACTTATGTCCAAAATGTACTATTTGTATTAAAATCTCCAAGAAAAAAAATTCAAACTTTTAATGGTGTTGTTATACTAATGCTATTCAACAAAGTTATTTAAATTTTCTAACTACATTCAGTTGTGATTAATAGCATGCAGTTCAATATATACATAATGTTTCAAGTGGTATTCTGCTCTCTTTTAAAAAAGTTTTGGCTCATTCAGTTAAAATGTTATCTTAAAATTCAATACCCCAGAATCTAAAGATCCAGATTAATCTTCCAATGCTAGTATTGTCATTGATCAAGCCAGCAACACTTGAAGAAAAGAGAAAAATAATACTATTCAAAACTTTGTGAATATACTAATCTCTGAGCTATTACTAACAGCTGAATGTAATTGGAAAATTTCAATAAAGTTTAACATTTTTCTAAAGACATTCAATATTTAATATTAGATTAAAAAATAGTCCAACATATGCATATAACATTGTTTTATGTGTCTCATACTTGCATTGTTAAATCCATATTTGATGGAATTAAAGCCATAAGATATTATGTTAATATATTTTGACAAATATCTTAAGTTCATAGAATTTAATGATTGATAGCTGGAAGCAAGGTAATTGTAAAATATATTCATTTTTTATATTTATAACAATTAAAATTTCTGCAAACCAAATTGAACTTTGGATTATGTCTAATAATTTAAAAAACTGGAAAAATGTATTATATCCTTAATCTCATGGGATTTTTGTATATACTTTTAAATTTAAACAATGACTGAAATAAATATTATTAAGTTTCAGATGGCTAAATCCTACAAGTTAATTTTATGATTGTAAAATTATTGCCATGTGGCCATTTTGAAAGATTCAATTAGTAATTATGTCAATCATTTTAATCTAAAGTAAGAGTTCCAAATACAAAGATCAAAGGAAAAGCAAAGCACTTACTATTAAATTTGTTAATGTAGTCATGAACCAATGGCTTGATAAGTCACAAATAATGCATGGATCATAGATTAACAAACATTTAATTAAATCAAGATGTAGATTTTATGATTATTATTCTCATAATATTTTTATCACACAAAATTTATTTCCAGTTCAATATTGGGTCATTATTAACCTATTCTTCACTAATATAATTGCTTACCATTAAAATATAGAAGATTAGCCTGACCTATATTGATTATCAAAATACTACTCTATCACTGATACTACCAATATATTCTAGCACTCAGATAACTTTTTCACTGGACAGCTGCATTATCTCTGAAACAAATACTTGCTAGGATGTCACTCTATTACTGAATCACCTGCTCTTCATTTAACTACTCTGCCAAAGATACTGCTGCTCAAGCAGGCTAATATATTTCTGAACCCATTGCTCACTATTATGCTATTCTGTCACTTAGACAGTAGATTATTGTATTCTTGAGCTAATTACTCATTAAAAAGCTATTCTATCACAGCATTAATTACTTTGTGTCTACTATTTTAATATCAGTTCATCAATAAATTCCTCTACCTCTGTACTTATCTGATTTTTATCAATCTATTTAACAGCAGAGTCAACACTAGTCTGAATGAACAGCTCCCAGCAAGCTATTCTATCCCTGAGATAACTGCCCTCCATCAAATTACTCCTTGCCAAGCAGACTGCTTTTCATAAAGCTTCTCCTTCATTACTAATGCAGTTTTTTTATCCTGATATATAGATGATCAATGAGCTTGAATACAAAATATTTCTATAATTTCATTCCCATGCCCAAGTCATAGAAACAAATACAGATCAATAATTGATGAGTTTTAATTTTAAATTTCAAAGTCGTTCACCATATTTTTTATATACTTTTTTTTTCTACAATTAAAGAATGTTTTGTTTTTCTCTTCAAAAAAAAATAAGAAATATCTAAATATCATCTTTAAAAGGCATCCTTGGAAGTTTCGCATGATTTGACGTTCAATGTTTTAAAATATTTAGTTTTTCATTTTATTTCAGTTACCGTTAAAAAATTTAATTTATGATCAATTATTTATTTAATGTGAAGAATTTGATTTTTTTTTTTTTTTTTACAATTTTTTCAAGGCTTTATTACATTAACGTATTTGTTCAATAATTGAAAAGCTGAGATTTAATTAAAAACTTGTTTTGGATTATAAACAAATAAAACTGAAAAGGTTTTTTTTATTTTGAAAAGTAGTTGGAAAGTTATATATATAGCGTTGGCTGTTTGTCATATTCTCAAGAGTTTTGTGAGTCTATTATTAAACATAACTATAAAAGTAAATATTTGAAAATAAAAGTAAATATTTGAAAACCAGGCACTCTTCACAAACCTGGGAGCTTAATTGTAAGTATAGAGGATTTGAACTCAGATTTTCAAGCACCCTTAAACTATCCCCACAATCTCATACAACTGATACACATGACCCTACACATGTAGAAAAGATTAATAATCACCAATATACGTATTTTATGCTAAACCAGCACTCATCAGTTGGTCCAGATTATCATCTCTCACACATATATATAATCAATGCTCAGTTTATATTAAGAAAGCAAATCTTCATACTTTAATGGACAGGCTTCAATCCACTGCAACCTCCAACTTGGTGATTATTAATCTTTTCTACATGTGTGTGGTCATGTGTGTCAGTTGTATGAGATAGTGTGGATAGTTGAAGGATGCTTGAAAATCTGAGTTCAAATCCTCTATACTTACAATTAAGCTCCCAGGTTTGTGAAGAGTGCCTGGTTTTCAAATATTTACATATCGGGCTTGTATCCTGTCCATCCCTCTTATATGTATTCAGTGGATGCTGTCCTACACATGAGGGGTCAGAGTAACTTCAGGTCAACATGGGCATGGCAGTAATATTGGCGTCAGCATGGGATTTGAGTTTTCATCATCAGATTTTTAATGATATGGATGGCCAAAAAGTTGGAGGTTGCAGTAGATTGAAGACTGTCCATTAAAGTATGAAGATTTCCTATCTTAATATAAACTGAGCATTGATTATATATATGTGTGAGAGATGATAGTCTGGACCAACTGATGAATGCTGGTTTAGCATGAAATACGTATATTGGTGATTATTAATCTTTTCTACATGTGTGTGGTCATGTGTGTCAGTTGTATGAGATAGTGTGGATAGTTGAAGGGTGCTTGAAAATCTGAGTTTAAATCCTCTATACATATAACTATAAAAGGTAAAAAAACAGCATGAGCTCAATGCTATAGAAGTTAGGTATTTCCTACTTCCATAGTGAAGATCTTTCTGGTGTAGTGATTAACACCTTAATTCGCCATCTCAGCTGAATATTGCGATGATTGGAGTTTATTAGTGCATTGGTTATTCTCTTTATTACATCTCTCAACAATTATATCCTTTTCTTCTAAATTAGATCTTCTTTTATATGATACAGAGATAGACTTATCTTGATATAAGGATGTGAAAGACATTCAAAATAACTACATTGCCATTTGTTTCCAATGGGAAGATATAGTAAAGAATAAAATATATAAGAGGATACTATTAGACTATTGAAGTATTTAAAAAATAAAATTTCTGCTGAAGAAGTTAAAAAAACAGCATCGAAAATAATATCAAGTAAATAGAAAAATGAAAGAATTCATGATCCACGGAGTGGTTTATTTAGTTCATCGCAAAACTCATTTCTAAAGTAGTTTTTCCCTCTATTCCCCCCCTTTTTTTTTTTGGAGTTGGAATGGCTATACTAATTTACTAATGGCTATTTATTATTATATACATATGTGCGTGTGTTTTTAATATAAAAGTAATCCTTTTATTGTGGAATTATTTAGCTTACAGAAATTTTTTTATTAAATCAAAATGATTGGTAAAGGAGTGAAGGAATGGAAAAGGAAATTAAAAAATGTTTGTTTGTCCCTGAAAAATTCTATATTATTTTGATGTTCAGGCGGTTATTGTTATTTCTTTAAAAATAATGGATTATAACATGCATTAAAAATAAACGTTTAATAATATTTATTTTAAAGTAAATATTTTTTTTTATAAACAAATTTTACCTTCAAGCTTTACAAATGTTTTTTTTTTTTCATATATTTTTATTTAAAGAATTTTTTTCTAATACACATTTTAGTATCTATACAATGTATATAACTACAATGCAGATTTGATAACCTAATATTTTTCCCCAAGTCCCATTAAGTCCATTATTCACAACGATATTTAGCTATGGAGTAATGACGTTTTTAGTGTTTCTTTATATGAATAACCCTCTAGTTTCTATTAGCTAAACATCCATTCACTAATCAATAATTAAATGAGTTTCTGATTTAGCTATGGGTAAACCATCGAGAAGGGTGTAAGACAAGGTGATTTCATATCTCCAAAACTTTTTATAGCAATGCTGCAAGAAGTATTGTGTAAAATGGGAAGCTAAAGGAGAAAAAGTAAATGAAGATTATTTATCATTTAGATTTTACAGATGGTGTAGTTGTTTTTGCAAATAATGCTTTAGAGCTGCAGAAAAATGTTGCAGGAGTTATCAGATGAAAGTAGGAAAATGGGACTAAAGATAAATATTAAAAAGACTAAAGTAATGTTCAATGGATTTTCTCAAAATATGAAAATAAAAATTGATTATGATGAGTTAGAAGAAGTTAATAGCTACAAATATCTTGGTCAGATTATTAATACAGTTGAAAACATAATGAATGAAATTAATCATAGAATTAACCTTGGTTGAAGTGCTTTTGATAGAAATAACTTGATGGTTTTTAATAAATGTGTTTTACCAGTTTTTACATATGGATCTGAGACTTGGACACTTAATAGAAGAGCAATGCAGAGACTTCAGACCACTCAAAAAAGTATGGAGAGATGCATGTTAGGAGTAACAAGAAGAGATTGAAAATGCAATATATGGGGAAAAAAACAAACAGGTGTTACTGACCTCATTGAAAAAATTAAAAGACTGATATGGACTTGGGCTGGACATATTGCTAGAAGAGATGATAATTGATGGACAAGTGAAATCTTAAACTGAATTCCAAGAGATTGTAAAAGATCTAGAAAGAGACCACATGTGAGATGGATGGATGAAATAAGAAAGTGTGCAGGAGAGATGTGGAGAAAAAAAATTAAAGATGAGAGAAGATGGATTAAACTTGGAGAGACTTTTGTCCTGTAGTGGATTGATAATGGTTGATGATGATGATTCTGAAACCATTTGGTAGAGATCCTAAGATTATCATTAATCATCTGCTATCTACTATTTTGACCTGAGTTTAAATATTAAATCATAGTCATGATGCACCTTTACATTATCAAACTACACTTTTATATTCTCAATGTAGAATATATATATATATATATATATATATATATATATATATATATATATATATATATATATATATATATATATATATATATATATATATATATATATATATATATAAACATTACAAGCATAAAGCTAAACTAGTCAATATAAAATCAAAACTACCCCAAATCTAAAATTAAACCAGACCAGCATAAAAATAATATTAAAACACAACCTAAGGTTTCACTGCTACAAGCAGACTTCTCAAGTGTAAAGAACTACAAAAAAACAACACATTATATATACTATTAAAAACTACCCACAAATCCATTCACTTCCCATCCACCCTTAATATTAAAAGAACTCTTAAATAAGTTAATTGCTTCAGAATAATAAATTTTCAATAATAAAGACTCTTTAATTCTTCTTTTGATTTCATTTCTCTCAAAGAAGACAACCTTAGCTTCATCAAAATCAATAGTGTGGCCTGTATCTTTTTCATGGACATACAAAGCAGAACTAAGATATCTATTTTTAACTCTACTTTTATGAACCTTTATTCTTTCATTTAAACTCAAACTACTCTGACCTATGTAAACCTTCTTACAAAATAAACAAGGAATAAAATATACCACACCAGGAATAGTCTTTCTATCAAAAACTTCTTTTGTATTATTTAATAAATTATTCAATGTAACACCCCTTTTCCAAGCAATTTTCTTATTTCCAAACAATTTACTATTTCTACACACAATTTTATAAGAAGACAATTTAAATGGCAAAGAAATAAAATCATATTTTTCTTTAACCTTTACATCCTTACAAATATTACTATTAAATAAAATACTTTTAACAAATTTATCAGAGTATCCAACACTCAAATAATCTTTATAAAATTGATATTTCTGAAACAAAGCTACCCCACTAGAATTATTTAATTTAATATTCCTATGACAATAATTCCTTAAAGCAGCTACTTTATGCGATACAGACTGATAGCTATCAGGTTTAATTATAGATCTTAATTCTTTACTTTTAACTAAATGACTGCACAATAAACAATTAGTTTCTATATTTCTAATCACCAAAAGATCTAAAAATTTTAACTTACCAAAATCTAACCCCCCTCCTTCTAACACAAATTTTATAGAAGGATCAAAACAATTAAACTCATTTACAAATTCCTTCAATTTATCATTCTCAACTACAAATAAACAATCATCAACATATCTGACAAATAATTTTACATATAAACAATTCTTTTTAATAATAATTTCCTCTTCCATAAAACTAATATAAACTGAACATACTAAAGGAGAAATAATATAACCTATTATCCACCCTTCCTTAATCTTATAAAAATTACCTCTATAAGTAAAATACATAGAATCTTCCAATAACAAAAGCAAATCTTTAATTACCTTAATTTTATTTTTTGATAAAGAACTTTTCTTAATCAATACAGACAAAAGAACATCAATACTGCTTAACCTATTAACAGACTGATACATATTTTCAATATCTAAACTTCCAAATACCCAATTACTTTCCATTTTAAAATTATTAATCTTATCAAAAGCCTCAAAAGAAGAAGAAACTGTGTACTGACCAAAATCAACAAATTGTTTTAAAAAATTATTCAAGAATCTAGAAATACCTTCTACAACACTACCTGTAAAATCAAAAATAAATCTTAAAGCTGGTAGATTTGTTATTATGAAAGGAGATGATTTTAAAGAGAAAATGGATAGAGAATTAAATAATGGTAAATATATGTTGTTAGATAAAAATCCAGGTAATTTGATTAAAAGAAAATTGATAGATATTATGAAGAAAATGGTTAATTTAAAAATTTTTAATAGAGTAGATTATTTAAAATGCTATCCTAATGATTTTACATCAGCTAAGATGTTTGTGAATATTAAAACTCATAAAGATGGTTTTCCTTTAAGATTTATTTTTGATTTTACAGGTAGTGTTGTAGAGGGTATTTCTAGATTCTTGAATAATTTTTTAAAACAATTTGTTGATTTTGGTCAGTACACAGTTTCTTCTTCTTTTGAGGCTTTTGATAAGATTAATAATTTTAAAATGGAAAGTAATTGGGTATTTGGAAGTTTAGATATTGAAAATATGTATCAGTCTGTTAATAGGTTAAGCAGTATTGATGTTCTTTTGTCTGTATTGATTAAGAAAAGTTCTTTATCAAAAAATAAAATTAAGGTAATTAAAGATTTGCTTTTGTTATTGGAAGATTCTATGTATTTTACTTATAAAGGTAATTTTTATAAGATTAAGGAAGGGTGGATAATAGGTTATATTATTTCTCCTTTAGTATGTTCAGTTTATATTAGTTTTATGGAAGAGGAAATTATTATTAAAAAGAATTGTTTATATGTAAAATTATTTGTCAGATATGTTGATGATTGTTTATTTGTAGTTGAGAATGATAAATTGAAGGAATTTGTAAATGAGTTTAATTGTTTTGATCCTTCTATAAAATTTGTGTTAGAAGGAGGGGGGGTTAGATTTTGGTAAGTTAAAATTTTTAGATCTTTTGGTGATTAGAAATATAGAAACTAATTGTTTATTGTGCAGTCATTTAGTTAAAAGTAAAGAATTAAGATCTATAATTAAACCTGATAGCTATCAGTCTGTATCTCATAAAGTAGCTGCTTTAAGGAATTATTGTCATAGGAATATTAAATTAAATAATTCTAGTGGGGTAGCTTTGTTTCAGAAATATCAATTTTATAAAGATTATTTGAGTGTTGGATACTCTGATAAATTTGTTAAAAGTATTTTATTTAATAGTAATATTTGTAAGGATGTAAAGGTTAAAGAAAAATATGATTTTATTTCTTTGCCATTTAAATTGTCTTCTTATAAAATTGTGTGTAGAAATAGTAAATTGTTTGGAAATAAGAAAATTGCTTGGAAAAGGGGTGTTACATTGAATAATTTATTAAATAATACAAAAGAAGTTTTTGATAGAAAGACTATTCCTGGTGTAGTATATTTTATTCCTTGTTTATTTTGTAAGAAGGTTTACATAGGTCAGAGTAGTTTGAGTTTAAATGAAAGAATAAAGGTTCATAAAAGTAGAGTTAAAAATAGATATCTTAGTTCTGCTTTGTATGTCCATGAAAAAGATACAGGCCACACTATTGATTTTGATGAAGCTAAGGTTGTCTTCTTTGAGAGAAATGAAATCAAAAGAAGAATTAAAGAGTCTTTATTATTGAAAATTTATTATTCTGAAGCAATTAACTTATTTAAGAGTTCTTTTAATATTAAGGGTGGATGGGAAGTGAATGGATTTGTGGGTAGTTTTTAATAGTATATATATTGTGTAGTTTTTTTGTAGTTCTTTACACTTGAGAAGTCTGCTTGTAGCAGTGAAACCTTAGGTTGTGTTTTAATATTATTTTTATGCTGGTCTGGTTTAATTTTAGATTTGGGGTAGTTTTGATTTTATATTCTAGTTTCTTTTCTTTAATTTATATATATATATATATATATATATATATATATATATATATATATATATATATATATATATATATATATATATATATATATATATATATATTATTGTGCCATTACAATTTGGTCACTAGCTAAATTTATAGTAATGTGCATGTAGAAAAGGTAAACCAAAAATCATCATCACAATTTTATATAACCATAAAGGAAGTTGTAGGGCATCCAAGTTCAAACCCTACAAGGTCCAGTTCTAAAAGCTTTAAACAGAGAAAGAATGGGTCAACAATTACATGCTTTACTTGTTTGTGTGTTGATAGAAAGGTAATACACACATTTAAACTATTTAATATTTAAATTTTCTTTAAAAAGCAAAGTTATAATGCATACATATAGGCAATGTATGTGTAAATTATTTAATTGTTTTATATTTCAAATATTCAACATTTTAACTTTCTTTAAAACTAAGCTATGCTTGATCAATTCTAACATTTTATTCTATACTTTTATTTTGCTTTTCTTTAATTATAATTGGGATTTAAAAGTTACAGATTTAATTAAATAATTGGGTT
The DNA here is from genome assembly GCA_028023455.1 of Epiperipatus broadwayi. Classification (NCBI taxonomy): domain Eukaryota; kingdom Metazoa; phylum Onychophora; class Udeonychophora; order Euonychophora; family Peripatidae; genus Epiperipatus; species Epiperipatus broadwayi. The sequence continues at coordinate 2,280,182 of JAQFVV010006346.1, forward strand.
ATAATTACTAAGCTAGCAATTATAGTATTTAAGGTTAGTTTATGAATGATTTGAAAGAATGAAGGATGTGTGTACATTACATACAAAATTTTACATTTCCTAAATATTGAAAGAAAAGGAAGTATTAAATCTGTTAAATTATTTTTTTTGTACAATTGTTTGTTAAAAGAGGAAATCTGTTTAATCAGATATCGATCTTTGTAGCAATTTTTTTTTGTAAATGATTGTTTCACTTTGGAAGCTTATCATGAGTCAGAACTATAATTTTTGAAATTGTCTTATCAAGATCTAAAGAAGGAAGCTCAAAGATTTGAAGTGTTACCTGGATGTTAAAAAGAAAGAAAAAACAAAAGAAAGGAAATAAGAATTGAGTCTATTTTTTTTTTTAAAACAAAAGTGTCTGGAAAAAGGATTAAACTTTTCAGTTGAAAAATAATTTAGTTGAAAATAAATTAGAGATCTAATTAAAACAAATTTGTCCAAAAATAGCAAGTGATGCTATCTCTGATTGGTTAAGGTAGCTAAAAATTGGATATAAAAAGCTGTCTTGAATTATTATGATTATTGTGATTGATTCAGATTATTAAACTATCAAATTTGAATGTTGAAAATATAAGAAATGGCGGGCTAGAAAAATTATATGTATATTCCATTTGCCGGACCATCTGGAGGAAGCTGCACATCACATAGGAAAGAAAAGATGTGTCTAAAATAATATTCTACACCTTTCAACTGACCAGATAAATAAGATGTTTTTAATAGAAGGAAGAAAGCATTCACCTGCATTCAAAGAAGATGAATTAATCTACTGATAAATATTAATCATCAAGTCCAATTAATTGTTCCAACAACTGATTTTAAACTCAAGAAAATTTACAAATGTGAAAACAACTGCTGTATTTCATCCACATGCTTGACAGGAAGAGAAGAAAAATTAATATAATGATTTCCAAATTGTCCACTAAAGCAAATAACCTCAATAGAGTCATCATCATTAAATAGTTATACACCTCAAGAAAGAGATTGTTCCCACATAGTAGCTGCAGAAATATAGACAAGTTTGAACCCTTGGAAATTCGCCACAAACAAAAGATCGGTAATATGACTTTTTATATCTATTTTCTTTATGATATCAGTCTTAATAAACATTTTAGCAATAAAGTGGTATATTTTTATTTAAAGAACTTTTAAAGACTATTCAGATCGATTAAAACAAGAATGTCTTACTAATAATAACTTTGAGCTTCATAAATGATCTTGAATGTATGAAAATTATTTGTTTATTAATTTTACAATATTAATGTGTAAAACAATTTTTTTTTTTATGGTATTATGATTTTAGTTTTAACTGATATATTATTATTATTTTGGTTTTTAATAATATTTTGTTATTATGGGATAAAACACGCACATACATAATGATATTTTTATATGTGTATAATTGGGAGTGAATGTGAAATAATGAGTAGTATTAGAATATTAGATTATTTTGTTTCAAGTTCAGTATAGATTTCAGCGCTTGGAAGGGAGGGGGAGAAAATAATTTAAAACTCTTTTCTAAAACTTGCTCTTTCAATTTTACTAACATTTTTTTTTTACATTCTATTTACATGTTGGATTTTTAAAGTATGTGTGCCAATGAGCAGATAATATTTTTTTTTAAAATACTTTTCTCATGGAGTGAAAATCATGGTCAATGTGACGTCCAACTTAATACAAAATACATTTGAAGGGAAAGGGGGAAGAACTTAAAATTAATCTGAGGATTGTTATATAATCAATTATTATTATTATTCATGTCAATTTTCATATTTATCTAGAAATTTTTATGTATATGTTAGAAATGTAGTAATAAATATTAGTTTGTTTTATTAAACGAGGCGTATATATTTCATTAAGTGTAGTCTTTGTTAAGTGTGATTATTCATCATCATCAATGGTTGAATATTAGTTATTTAAGATATAAGTAAATATGCTAAAATTAAGCAATAATTATGAATTTCTTTATAAAAATTAGTTTTATGTTTAGGCTTAGTCCTAGAGCTGTAGTTGAAACCCTTGTCATTATCGTTATTATTATCATCATCATCATCGTCATCAACGTTTTAATTAATGAGCTGTTTAACTGTTTAAAGGCCATAAATAAATATTGATTTTATAATATTTAGTGATCTCTTAGTATTATTATAACCACATCCCATCATCTATTTCATGCAAGGATGAGTGAATTGCCATCCTAAATTAGTTATATATAATCTGAGCTAGTAAACTTATAAAAACATTGAAACACATTTGTTATGCTAAGATCTGAGAAATGATTTATGTCTAATATACTCCACTTTGGTTTAAAGATGTTTTACTTTTACCTAACTATTAGTGCTTATAGTGATATGGCTCAAAAAGCAAAATCTCTCATTTTTATTAGAAATAAAGTACCAAAAAGGGATTCAAACCCAGTACATGTGAAAGGTTATTAGATATAACCGTGTCTAGATTCAGATAATCTAGTGGCGCCCTGCTAGACCATATTCACTTAGTATTTGTTTAAACATGCACTTAACATCAAACCAAGGAATGAAAGTGGATAAAACCTACTGTCTGTATACCTGAGTTATATTTTATTGAATTACTAGTGTACTCACTTCACGTGATTTCCATATAATAATTTGCTCATAATTTGCTAATATTTTCTTGATAGTGTTATATTTTGAACCTTTACTTAGTTATTTCTTTTGAACTCATTTATTAGTTCAATACTTTACTTATGATCATTCTATGGACTACTCAGGTATGGTAATATCTTTTGAACTCTTTAATTATGTTACAATATATATATATATATATATATATATATATATATATATATATATATATATATATATATATATATATATATATATATATATATATATATATATTTTGTATATATATATATATATATTCCAAAACCCATACATTAATTATATTACTGAAAAGACAAAGTCACTTTATCTTATGTTATTCTGATATATCTATGCAGTTATATGTTGTATAAGTGGTATTAGTGTTTTCTTTCTCCTTAATTCTCTGGCTTTATGAGATTTACAATAAAAATATATCAAACATTATTTAAGAAATTCCCATACTTGTGTGATGAGAGTGAGATTCATTAATAAAATATCTTTAAAAAGTCTACTTTAAGATGATGTTTAAAAAATAAAATATTCGCAGTCATGTATTATCCTGCTGTACAATAGGCATAGGTTTCACACTTATAATAGAATGGGACAGTTTATAAAAGATATTCATTTGTTATTAAACTATGTATATCGGAAACTGGATATAGTAAATGATTGCATTGTGTACAAAGACTGCAGTTGAATTAGCTTTGCAATCTTGTTGATGCCAAATATAGACTCAGCAGTTATTAGCATGCAAACATTTATTGGTGCCTCAGATCATAATCTTCATTACTTTACTTCACTTATCATAATTATCTGTTATCATCACTACTATTGGTGAATACCCTACATTAGTTTATGAATATTGGTATGCATAAGACTAATTAAATTAAATTCTTTACCGCTGAGAGCTAATGACTAGATATCTAAATATTTGTATTTTTTTAAAAATAATTTGCAATATTACTTTAATGTATGCTAAAATATTGGCCCAAGAATACTATAGATTTGGTATGGGGAGGAACTGCTCTGTCCACATATGAAATTTGGTAGTAAAACATCTTTTGCAGTCTATGAATGAATTAGTAAATGAAAGTAAAACAACATAGTAATCAGTGATTAGTAAGTGAATTAACAAGATGTATTGGGTAAAGAGAACAATGACTTGGGTATTACTGATCAAACTAAAAATAATTTCCAATAATATCAAATCTATTATACTTCTTCATTTGATATGAACTATATAGAGACAGATATCTTGACGAATGTTTTTGTCTTTAAGAATACATCTAGAAAGTTATAAATTGCTATTTTCTATCAATTTATAAATTATATTATAATTTACTGCTTTGTTTAAGCTTTATGTTTAGAACCACATACACACACATATAGTTATGTATATACTTTTAACAATTCAGCAATGCATTCATTTGGCTTTCTCCACTCTTTTTTTGCTATCTACTACACATTTTTGCCAATTTAGTATTCATTTAACAGCAGCAAGTGGACCTAAAATTTATACTGATTCAAATATAAGTATCATATTAAAAATTAATACAAAGAATCTGACGATATTTCTTGTATTTATTGTTTGGACTATACCATCATCTAATGTGAGTTGATTGAATATCCTTAGAAAAATGTAACTTTAATATTCCAAATATATTCAACTGTTAGTATAGCACACGGATCAGTATATGAATAATGCTTCAAGAAGTATTATTCTCTCCTCTTCTTCAGTTGTTGCTGGCCTGACCAATGATGCTAATAGTATGAGAATCGAACCTGGACCTTTATTTTACTATTGAATTTTAAGGTAATACTCTAACCAATTCAGCTATCCCGCCAAAGGCAACAGTCAGTAGAAATTTCATATTTTTATCTATGAGGTTCCTCCTGATTTCTGCACTTTTTGTTCTTAAGATCAAAGTTGATTACTGGTTTCCATATATGAATCTAGGTTCGATTCCCATGCTATTGCTATCACTGGTCAAGACAGCAACACCTGAAGAAGAGGAGAGAATAATACCTCTCAAAACATTGTGCATATACTAACTTATCTTATGTGCTATTACTAACAGTTTAATCTATTTGGAATATTTAAATAAAGTTAAATTTTTTTAAAGACATTCAATACTCATATTAGATAACAAAAATAGTCCAAATAATAAATACAATATAAAATACCATCAACACAAACCTTCAGGAAAACAACAAGATTCCTTGCTCTCAGACTTTGAAAGTGCCTTTAAAGGTAGTTGCAAGCATTTTTTTCTTTTGTTACTTCAGAAATTTTTTTTTACATTTTCTATAGTTTCTTTTCACATTTATAATTATTCTTTAGAAAATACTTATAAAATATTTAAACTAAAAATAATTATGAGTCCAATTAGATTTTATTTGAAGTCAAGTAAACTCTTAACAAGGATAAAGCAGAAATTATGATTTGCTGAAAACAAAAAGTGTTCATAAATGTCAATGTATATATTTTTTAAAGATATTCTATTAATTATAAGTGTAATATTAAATTTTAAAACAGAATTGCATTGCTTTATGATTTTTTAATAATAATTTGTTCAGATTTTAGAAATGGAGTTCGAATAAGAAATAAGTCTTTCAATATTTTTTAACCACCAATATTCAGCCATCCAATAAGAAAAAAATATTATTTTATATGTATTTCAGTTTAATACATATTTTGTAGATTTTCCAGGCTGAAATATTATGTTTTAAAATGTTTTTCATTAAAAAAAAAACTTATATTTATAATAAGTAAAATTAATATCAAAATATGATACAGAATAAAGGTTTAATTGTAAAAAAAATAAGTAAAATTAATATCAAAATATGATACAGAATAAAGGTTTAATTGTAAAAATAAAATATTGCAAATATAATTGAAATTATCACTAGGACTTTTAGTAGTTTGTGATAAAAATTATGGCAGCAACTCTGATTTATTGCTGCTTTGGATATTACAACGATGCTGAGATCATTATATCTTGTCTACACTGTTTTAAGCCTATCTATAACTGTACATTATCATATGCAGTTTTATTTTACTTCAGATACAATTCTAAAATTATTAGTTGAAATCAATCTGAAGATTATATGGACCTTTTAAGCAATTACTGTAGCCAATTTGCATATCAATGCAATGTGACTTGCCCTTTTAAATATCAATAGAAATGACAATTTCTGATTAATGGAGAAAATTATGTTCCTAAACAATTATAATTTTCAGTAATTTGTTTACATGTTAAAATTTATTCATGCAATATTTTTGTAAGATACTTATTTTGAACCAAAAACCATATGCCACTACAATTAGATTTTATTTCAAAACATTTATTTTTAGGAAGATATCTCTTAAAAAATTGTTATAACAAGCAAGAGCTGTTTCTACTAAGTAAAATAGAATGACTTTTTGTCAAAACAATAAGCAATTTTCTAACAAACATAATAATATATTTTTTTTAACAATTATTAACCCTAAATTTCTTTTGATTTTAAAAAATGGAATTCAAATATCTAATATTTTATTCAACTAACTTTTTGAATAGATAAATTATATAACATAGTGCATCATTGTTACAGACAATAATCCCATTTAGGAATTTATTTTCATACTTGGTAAAGGACAAATATGAACTTTTATAGTGTTTATCATTTGAAAGCTTACATTTGTAATACATAATGTGAAGATTATCAGAATATGATATAGAAAGAGATATAATTGTAAAATAAAATGTTTAAATATGGAGGACTATAGACAAAAATCACACTAATGCATATTCAAAATAGAAAGATGGAGTTTGCAATTAAACAGATTAAAAAATGATCAGAGATGTTTATTAATGAACTAGTAATAGATTTACATTCAGCAGTGCAGCGATATAAAATGAAGTTAAACTCAGCTAGATATTATTTTAAAATTATATTGGACTTTTATTTTAAAAACGCTGATAATATATATATATATATATATAAGTTAGATATAATTAAAGGTAGTTTGTATCCAGACTTTCAAGCTCCCTTCAGTCATTCACTCCAATCAACCAATATACATGACCATATATGTGTGAAAAAGATAAAAATCCTCCATTAAAGTTTAAAGATTTGCTATCTTAATATAAACTGAGTGCTGATTATTATATGTGTGGGAGATGATGATCCAGACCAACTGATGCATGCTGATTCAACATGAAATATGTAAACTGGATTTATCTTTTTCACATGTATGTGGTAATGTGTATCAGTTATATAAAATGGAGGTGATAGCTGAAATTAATTTGAAAGTCTAGGTTCAAATCCCTCTAATTACTTCTAACTTCAAATCCCCTCTAATTACATCTAACTTAAACATATATATATATAAAATACATATTTTGCGGGTTCATCCGTGTTATATATATATATATATATATATATATATACACTTGAATTTAAATATTACAAATTTAGTCTGTATTCTAGCCCATCCCCTTGATTTTGTATTTAAATGGTCGTAAGGTTCTACAAATGAGGAGTCAGAATCACTTATGGTCATCATGGGTATGACAACAAAATTAGCAAACTACGATTTTGCAAATGCTACCATCGATTTTCAATGATATGAATGGCTGAAGAGTTGGAATATGGAGAAGATCGAACCTGTTCATTAAAGTTTAAACATTTGCTATTTTAATATAAACCAAACACTGATTATATGTGTGTGGGGGATGATGATCTGGACTAATGGATAAGTGCTGATTCAGCATGAAATACCCCCCTCCTCCCCCCCCCCTATTTTTTTTTTTTTCCCCCCCACACCCCCCCCTTTTTTTTACCCGGGGGGGGGGGGGTTTTGTCTATGGGAGATTATTTATCTTTTTTTTTGCATATATTTGGTCATGTGTATCTTGCATAAGATGGAGTTAATGACTAAAGGAGCTTGAAAATCCAGGTTCAAATTCATATGTGTATATATGTAAAAAACAAAAATGTTTAATATATTATAAACATAGCTCTAATATGTATACACACAACAATAGCAGCAGATTATTTTTCTATGTGCTATCCTTATAAATGGAGTACTACTTTCTTTATCAGAAATCATGTAAGAATTAAAAAGATTATTTATCCTAGCCTCAAGTGTAACATATCTTTATTTTTTTGTTTATTAGATGGTTTTTAAAATAAGATATAATGACTCTTATCTTTATTGACTATGAGTTCAAATTATTAATTCCAATTATACATCTGGGTTGAGTTTAAGTTTTATAATGAATGCTATTATAAATCAAAAAAATTAAATCTTACAATATCTATTGTCATAAAGATAAACATTTGTTATGCCTACAGGTTTTCTGACAAAGTTAAAATGGGTGTTATATTACCAGCATATGGAAAAATGGTCTGTTGTCATTTATCATATATATAACAGTATAACATTTTTAAATGCTTTATCTCTGAAACTGTAATATAGGCAAAAGATACAAACAACATATTAAGAACATAGCTTTATTAGTGTAAATTACGAAGTGTTGTGCATGCTTTTGACTAGATTCAATGCTTCTTTACTTATTCAGATTTTTTTTTTACTACAAACTACAACACCCCTCCACAAACCAATGACAAGCCTTGGATATCCTTCACCTAGCCAAAATCTGCCATCTAATTAATAAAACAATTTTCTCCACTCATCAAATTTCTTTTTTGACCTCCTCCCCATTGTAATCAATAATTCCAAAGATAAACTGCCTCCTGTTCTTCACTCTCAGATTGTTTACAAAATTAAATGCCAAAATACTTTCCTGCACCTAGTGCAATGATGCCAAGCTTAAAGCCAAGGAGGATTGGCACACTTGTGGGAATAAGTGCACATTCAATCAAAAGGAATCCTGCATTTCTTTCTCCAAAAAAAATGGCCCACTCTAATCATTTAATTCTGTTACATTCATTGCTAAGTCTATGACTGAAATCAGTCAAAAGCATGTTCAGCACTTCATAATTGTCTACACTAATAAAGTTTTGCTCTTAATATGATGTTTGTATCTTTTATCTACACTTACATATAGCAGTATAAATAGACATCACATATATAATATAAAAAGCCACAGAAGTTAAACACATTTATTTAAAAAAAAATATGCTTAGCATGTTTTTATTCCAACTGATAATTAGAAAATTACAATAATATATAAGCATACCAGAATTCTTGAATTGTTAATTAAATGATATGATTTTCCACATGAATAAGTGAGAAAATCAATGATTCCATGTGCTAGTATCTCAGTTTAACTTTATGCAGCTTATTTACTGAGAATTTGGTTACTATAGTTGCAATTTAATATATTATCTGTAGCTAAAATGCGTTTCCTGATCAATTCAGATCACTTTCTACAAATGCTCTAATCACTTTTTCTGTTCCTTAAAAATTCAGTTACCTTATTTTTAAGTCATTTTTATCGCACTATTTAAAGTTTCTTTTAATATATCCATTATATTTTTATCTCTACATATAGAATAAATAGTATCAAAAGCATGATAGGTAGATGTGTTATCATTACATCAGAGGAACGCTAAACCATTTTACTAACAAATACATTATACATATGTATGCGTTAAGTTCGGAATTTGAAGAAAGATTGAAGAACCTAATAACAAATAATGACGAATCAACAATACTCGATTTTCGATAGTAATACTTATCACATTTTTTAGTATTTTAATATTTAGATACATTATAAACTTTAATGAGCTGTTTATTTTATTAAAATGCATACATATATATTTAATTATCAAAAATATCAACAAGAGCGTGAAAATTTTAATTTCTTTAATTCCCAGGAAGCTCGTAAATGACGGAACAATTTCTAACTCAGTGGTTCTGTCGGTTCTGTGTGGCGTTTGATTAATGTATAGAATCCTGTTTTCAGTTTCAAAACAGCAGTCTTTCGTGAGATAGATTTGCAAATTTATCAGAATGTTAAAAAGAAAATTTTTCTATTTTTTTTTTTAAATTTTAATCTTTTATGATTATCAAAATAAAACTTTTATATAATGAAATGAACTCTGTTCTAAATTTAATAGTCTGTAGATATAAATAAAACGTGGGTGCTATTATATTAATAACAAGCAACATAAACACCACACACACGACTGAGTCCCAAAACTATATTCACATATTCCGCCATTAAAACAATCATTTTAACATACACGGGTAAAAAAACTTCAATGAAAAAATGCAAAAATCCATATTGATTTCTTATACTTTGTTCTTTATTCAAAATAAATTAAGATAACTATCCACTAATATTTTTTAAACAGGCAAAACTCTCTATACCTATTACCACTCAGTGTAAGACAGAATAATCAATGGATTCATGCCTACTAATCCAATATCCCCAGACTAGTTTCTGACTTGTGACCTTCGTCAGTGAGAAACCTTGGATATGGTTTGCACTGAGTGGCAATACGTATAGAGAGTTTTGCCTGTTTTAATAACAGTTAAGAGCAAGTATTAGAAATAGTGATATATGATATTTATTGGCACTATTATTTTTACAAGATTGAAAACGTTCATCTTACTAAAGTAGGATCATTGTATTAAAGATCTAAACATAAAAACCTATAATGAAAATTTATGATGTAACTAAAACTTTGATATTATTATAATTGTTGGAAGTGAAGAACTTATAACCCTTATATCTTTTATATGACACCCCCTAATTAGCTATATTAATATAAATAATATCACTCAATGATAGTATTGCTTTGGTGGTCATAAGAATTTCAAGCTCCAGAAATAATAGAAATCGATGATGAAACCAAAGACTTTGAAACAAACTGTCTCCCACTAAAGCAAACTAAGTAAAGCAGATAAGTTAATACATTTAATAAACTGAGATGTAAATGTTTATTAAAGTTCAAAATGTACTCTAAAATTGATATGCTAGAATACTCTATTGCCCAATTACTTCTATTCATCCTTGGCCAAAAAAGATTACATTTATACATAATTAGATTGGAATCACTTGAGTATATCAAAAAATAAAAAGACAAATAATACAGAATGTAAAAAAAATTTTTTAAAGCTTGTGGAATTTATATAATCTTTTACACAGTTTGCAGTGTCTTTGTTTTCTCCATACAATCTAATAAATTGAGGAGGAAACAAAAATCAAATGAATTTATTATTTAAAATATTAATAAAAAATTGACATTTTTTTTTTCCTTTTTTTTCATGTGTCATAGCATCGGACAGAAAGTGAACCAGCTAACCTGGGACAACTGCTTGTAAGGCAGCTGTGCTGACCTCTTGACCACCAACACTTGACAAAAAAAAATTGAAATTTTATTTGATTTTAACATGCCATACACCATTTTAAAAAGCAAATTGAACTGTAGAAAATGGTGGTATTGGCACATGTGTAGTACATTTGGTTTTGCCACAATTTTAAAAGGGAAACAAAGAAATTTTAATTACCAATGAATGAATGGCAGACATGTTCCATTTTGCAAAATAGCTAAACAAAATAAATTAATTTATTAGTTTTACATTTATAAATTTTATATTGATTAAGTTCTAATTATGCATGCACACATATATTTTTAAATGAAATGTTGGCTTTAATATTTTAGCTGAATGTAATCTCAATTATATAATTATCATAATATAATTATTGTAGAACTGTGCCAAATTTTTTGTTTTATTATATTTGATTTAATGTATCCTATTTTTATAAATTTTATATAATGTCACTTTTATGTGTTTTTCTGTTTGTACATAAAAAATTCAACTGCACTTTTCAAACAACAACAACAACAATTTTCACAAACATATATTTTAGATACACATTGATCTATAAAATCTAAGAAGACATTTTTAAATACTTTCTATAAATTTATATTCTCTTAGAAAATATTATGAGAGACTTTTAAATTTCATTTTTGATTATATTACCTGCAATCTGACCAATAATAGTGGGGGATTTATTTTGTTTAACTAGAAAAGAAAGCCAATAAATTTTTTTACAGTTTTTTGACTACATTAATTAATTATGATGATAAATGTTAGGTTATAATACATATATAGTGGTGAATGATGAATTTAAAAAGAAAAAACTATATCATAAAATAATAATTTGCTAAATATATGACTATAGGAGGACCTTTCTATACAAAGTTTTGATAATCAGAGTCTTTATATTATGGATTGTTATTGTAATTTATTTATGATGATGCACTGTGTAGATTTGATGTGTGAAGTGAAGGAAAAGTTCTTAGATTAAAATTGAACTTGTCACATTACTGTGGATCAACTTACTGAACAACTAATTATTCAATTAATATTATTTAATATTGTTAAATTTATTTAACATGATCTTCAGTATGCCAATTTTAAAAAAATAGGAAATAATTTTAAAAATCCATTGATAAATAATAAAAAATTATGTACGAATTATTTAACATAGACTAAAATTCATTTAAATCTATTTTGCATGTAGTACACTCATTTAACAATGGTGCAAAATAATACAATAACATGACAACTTATTGCCGCCTCCCCCCCCCCCAAAAAAAAAGAATGGATAAATATTTATAATACAATTGGGACAATATATTATCTTTAATAAAAGGACATACTATTGCTCAGGTTAAATTATAATATATAGAAATTATCTTCCAATAGATTTTAGAATATTTTAATTAACATATTTAAAATTATAATTTATTTTGGTAGCTGATTGAGATAGGATTAAACTAAAATGAAATATGCACTCATAAAAACAAAAAATTGATAATATATTTAAAGTTATGAGTTATTTTGAGATATCCATTTATTTGAACTTCTTTTGACTATTTCATAATTTTACATTTTAACACAATATTTGAGACTACAGGTTGTCTCTATACATTTATTAGAAATTGGTCACAAATCTGATTTTGACAATGCAGAAATGCTTGCTAATTTGCAGAGATATGATTTGAGAACCATGAGAGAGTCAATTGAAATATTAAAGAGACCTATTGGTTTAAATAGAGTTGATGAAGCACAACATATTACAGCCATATGGAAACCTCTCATGTTATCTATAACTTTTAATATTGACTTTAAATTAATGGGTGGTAAAACTAAGAGAAATATACATTTTGATAAATCTCATATTCTAAATACTAAATTATTTCAAACTGATTCTCATGCTTCATCTCGCACTCAGTCACGTAAAAGTCTGAGATCAAACAAATTTTCTTTCAAGAGCTTATCTTGACAATGGCAGATGCTAGTTCATCAAAATATTGGTATACAATAGAAAATAACACATGGTTTTGCCCCAAAAATCATTTATCTACATCATACAACTGTGAAAATATTAAATATAATATATAAATGATTATATATATATATATATATATATATATATATATATATATATATATATATATATATATATATATATATATATATATATATATATATATATATATCACATACATTACATGAATATTTATTTTAAATAATTATGTTTTTGTACCTTATATTTTTTGTTTTAAGTAATTGAATTTTACATTATTACCACTATTATTACAACTACTACTACTACTACCACTGCTACTGCTGCTGCTACTACTATCAATATTATGCTATAACGGAATAAAAATTACATGATAATATTAAACTAATTATTAATTTTAATGAATATAGAGGAGTAATGAACATTGAGAGAGATAAAAAGAAAGTTGTTAAAAAATTGGTTCTCTTCATAAAAAGTATATTCATTTAACAAGTGAACTTTATATTGTATAGTAATTAGAAAGTAACAATATAAATCAAACTTAATGTCGCATGAGTCTAGACCATTGATATTTTAATTATCCAAAAAAGATATATCTATTTTTTAGCCTAGTGAAATTGAACCATTTCAAAAATCATCTAAAAATGGCAGATAATATATTTAAATAATGTAAGTAATTATCATTCTAAATTATTTAAACATGATTATTATCTATAATAAATTTTGACAATTTATTATTCTGAATGAGAGTCTGAATGATGCATCTAAATTCTAAAGCTTGGATCAAAGCTCATTTGTGGTGCTCAAATATCACATGATTTCCTGAACAACTAACCACTCACTTATAATAAATAAATTAGATATTTAAAAATGCATGTATATGTTTCAGAAAATATTATTTTTAGTAAGAATTAATATAAATAAATGCAGGTATAAATAAATGTCAATTTTGTTATTAAAAAATAAAAATAGTACTGAATGAAAATAAATTTTCAGATAAGTGTTAATTACAAATGCAAACAAAAATAAATTCTAAAACTGATGATTAGAAATTATAGTAGAGTGGATTACACTCTCACTATCAAATTGTAAGAACTTTTCTTACCCATGTCTGAACCTTCTATCTTCCGAGCACTTTCCTTATATTTTCTAATAATAAGTTAAATCTTTTGTTTGTTATTGTGTTAAAAAAATCAACATATAGTAAAAAATGAAACAAAGAGTATCAGTTTATCAACATTAAAGAAATTGCAATTACATTATTTGTCATTAATGAATTAGTTGTAGACAAATATATGATTTAGAATCTTTATTATATTACATGTATAAATTAAAAATTTTCACCATATCTTTCTAATTTTTTTTTATTTTTATTTTTTGCAACATTTGGACTATCATTAAGCTGTAAAATTTAGTGGGAAAATATAAGGAAACATTACCTTTGAAAATGATGCTCTGCACAGAACATTCGTTAAGGCTATATTTAATGTTCTTGATATTTTATTCATAATCATAAATGAATAAATATTTATATAAATAAATAACTTCTTGAGTTAGAATTTTTTTATAGATAGAGAAGAATAAAATTTAATATATAAATAATTATAGACATACATAGACATATACACTTATATATTTTACACCTACACAAATATTGTGCATTAACATACAAGCAGGTGTATACCTATATATAATATGAATTTTCCAACATTAATTATTCTAGCAGTGTAGATCAAAAACACTCAAACTAAACAACTAGAAAAATGTTAACCTGTTTCCTACTGCTGCTAATATCTTTAAGTAGTCAGAAATTCAAAACTATGTAAAAACTCAAATAAATGTAAATGAGCCAAGATGTCAAAAGTGCATAAACAAACAATTTTATATTTTCTATCTAAAAGGAACAATTAATTAATAAATATTTGAAAACCAAGCACTCTTCACAAACTTGAACTCAGACTTTCAAGCACCTACCAACTGTCCACACTATCTCATACAACTGATACACATGTGTGGTCATGTGTATCAGTTGTATGAGATAGTATAGATAGTTGGTGGGTGCTTGAAAGTCTGAGTTCAAATCCCCTATATTTACAATTAATTAATAATTAGATTTTGAAACTTTCAAAAATCAATTATATAAAACATTAAATCAGTTTAATACTATACTGAAAATTGAATGCACAAAATATGAACAAACTTAATATTAACTATTGTAGCCTTTCCACCTGTACAAATAATGCTTAAATTAAACAACCAGAAAAAAGTTAACTTCTTTCCCATATACATCAAGTAAACTAATTTATTCAAAAATGTATAATACTTATAAAGATTAATGGTGAAAAAAAATAACTATTAATGAAATATACAGGATAAATGAGATAGTTAAGGATTGTGATAATATTGTTTTAAAATTATTACAATTTAATTTATAGCTGACAAACATTTTGCACTTACAACTGTGATACTATTCATTTTAGATAAATACATTCATGATTGTCATTATTCACTTATTATTTTAGAGATTAGATATCATTTCTAGGCTATATATTAAAAATAAAATTCAATTTTATTTACTGTAAACAGAAAATTTTAAAACAAGATATGCTGAGAGAAAGATCACATTTTAATCATAATTAGTAAGTTATACTATTGATATTTATTTCACTTACAAAAATTTACCCTGGTCAGCTATATCTAGATCCTATCAAAATGTTTCTTAATTTTTCAGATCATAGATTATTTGGTGATAGTATATGTTATCAGCACATGTTCTTGAAGATGTATATTTTAATTGTATGTTTATTATATCACTTTACCAATTATTTGTTAAATATTACTATGGAATTTCATTAATGACATTTGTCAATATCAGTTTTAAATAATCTGATCTTTAATGTATATTTATGACAGATTGAAGGCATTGTTTTCATGACTAATATATTGTTGTTTTAAAACAAATTATGTTGGGATGATGTTGATAAACTTTCCATTATTTATGTAATTGTAAAGTTACAATATTTAGATGCATTGGTAAATTAAAGAGATGAGATTAAACTATGAAATGTAAAAGCTAATCCAGTCTTTTGTAATTCTTCAGTCCATAGCCAAATTAATAGCATAATTGCCATCTATTAAAAGGTGATTAAATCTATAAAAAGATAAAAAAATTTCACAAAATGATGGAATTATTAAGAAATTTTTTTTTGACAAAAGTATATCTCAAAATGTCTAAATAATTAAGATATATCAAACAATTGGAAGGATGTACTAGTGATATCGATATTTAAGAAAGATGAAAACTATCAGTCTTCTGACAGTTTTATAAAAGATTTTTACTAAGAGAACTATAATTCACCCATAGTGAACTTTGGATTTAGACTAACTAATAGAACAACTGGATTTAAAATGGTTTTAGCATAATAGATCACTTTTGAATATGATGAGAAATTACAGGAAAAGTTAATGTGCATGGATTTGCATTATATTTTAGATTTGTAGATTACAAAAAGAAATTTGATTCACATGGGCATCACAATAATATTGGCATCAACAAAGGATTTGGGTATTCCATCATCAGATTTTTAATGGTATGGGTGGATGAAAAGTTGGAGAATGGAGTAGATTGAGGCTTTCCATTAAAGTCTGAAGATTTGCTATCATAATATAAACCAAGCACTGATTATATATATATATATATATATATATATATATATCATATGTCTATATATATATATATATATATATATATATATATATATATATAATATTATAGACAATGATCTGGACTAACTTATGAGTTCTAGTTCAGCATGAAATACATATATTCAAGATCATTTATCTTTCTCATATATGTGGGGTCATGTATAAGATAGTGTCAATGGCTGAAGGATGCTTTAAAGTCTGTGTTCAAATCCACTACAATTACATCTATTTATATATAATAAATTTTGCATGTATGCTTTAAAAAGTGTGCAAATATTCTTTCTTTGATAATTTTGTTTTTTTGTTCAATTTAATGTATTTTTGCTGTAATAATTGTAGTGATTACAGTATATGCTGAAAATAAATTAAGCTGAATAAAAATCAAAAACATAGAATAAAGTATTATAACACACTTTGTAAAGCATATCAATGGGTATATGCAATTTTTATTATTATATCCTCCTTTACTTATTCATTCATGAGATATCAAAAAAAAAGTTGCCTTAAAGATAATGTACAAAAAACTATTAATATCATTGACTCAATATATAGTTTCATTATGTAAGACTCCTTTTAATCATGACTTTCTTTTTAAATGTTTAAACAAAGATCTACAATTAAAAATAATTTCATAAAAATATATTTATTATGAGGCTAGCCATATTTTTTTCAGATCTAATAATAAAGCCAACTGGATTTGATTTTTCTAAACATTATTAAAGTCTTATCAATAGATCCAGGATAACCTATAGTCATTACACCTGGGTCTCAATTTATGCAGTAGATAGGTTCCACAGAAAACCTGTATTAAAAAAAATGCACAAAAATAGACTTAACTTACCTTAAAAAATGGGGGATAGGTTTTGTACTTTTCAGAAATCACATAAAAGCAAAGCAACAAGGAAAAATTACTTTAAAATTTGCATTAAAAAAACAAGGAAATAAAGTATGACTAATAAAAAATATCAAATATTTGAAAAAAAATTGATACAAGACAAACTTTTTTTACTTTTTTTTTATTAACTACAGTATTTAATTTTACATTTTTATACATATTTTAATTATTATCGCTATGTGACAATATGCGGATCGTTTGTAAACTGGTAAGAAATCAGATTAATTTTCACAAGAGGAAGTACAACTAGCACCACTTTCAGTCTTGTGCTTTGAGGCAATGATTTTACTAATTGTTTATAAAACTCATGATATCCAGACATACAACTAATTTAACTCTCATTGGAATTTAAGTGATTGTTCATTGCAGCAATCTCTCTCAGATTTCAGCATTTTCTGACGTTTTTCTTTGTCTCACACATCAATGTAAAATCTATGATTAAATGATTAATAGTTATCAGAAAATAATAAATTTGTCTACATTTGATACATATTTGTGTATATTACTGAAATAAATTTTAAATTTTCACATTTTGTTTCTATATTTAAAAAATGAGATAGCTACCAAAACAAAAAGATTATACATTATCAGTAGAAAAATTATTTTTAGTTTACAAACGTTATTTATTTTAAAAATCTAAAAGAATATTTATTTAAGTTATATCTAACAAAATATGTTTCAAAAATTTAAAATTTTTGAATATTTATTGCAATATTTTTATACTCATAAGTATAAATCTTTTATTATTATTTACTCATAAGTATAATTAGGTTATTTACATAGAAGCTAGTTTCTAAATACAGCTTCAGGCCATATTCACATTAGCTGCTAATGTAATGTTATACTTTTGAAAAAAAAAGTGTTTCAAGTTAAAATAAATTATTAATAATTTAAATTTCTTGATATCTAATAAATATAGTGAAATATGAACTTCTTTATCACATAAAAGAAAACCCACATAAAAAGATATTAGGAAGAAACATGAATCGCATAACTTTAAAATCACATTAAATAAATCCGCATAAAACAAGACCCAGGTGTATTTATCTATATAGACATTGATAAACACAAAAAATAATTATAATTAATGATTATTGAATGGGAGAATTAAAGAGCTTAATAAGCTTATTAGTAATTCTATCTCCAATTTAAAGTCTGCATAATTCTTTAAAATAATTGAGCTGCATAAAACAATCCACATGCTAAAAAAAAGTGGAAATAATGTTAGCACCCTTTTAAAATGGGCAAATTAAAGTTTAAGAGAAATGAATTAAAAAGAAACTAATATAAAGATCTTTACCAATGAATAAAAATGTGTGATTTAATAAAGTGTTTTTCACAGATGCAAAACTCTCCATAAAGTAGTGCCACTCAGTGCAAGCCAAAGTAATCAATGGATCAATGAGTAGAGAGTTTCTCGCCTTTGTAAAAAACAGCTTGTATACACATGAAAAATGAGGATCCTGTGATGTTTGATGGTTTAATTTAATAAAGTTGTAGAATAATTGAGTCAAAAACTAAAACTGTAGATATCTTCAGCATCATTTTCAATAATTATTGATTTATTGCAGGATGAACATCTCTCCTAGTTTAATATAGTTCCTTTGATCTTTAGCCTCTCTTCTCTACATCATATCTACAATCTTTCTTATTTAATTCATCCATCTTATATGTAGTATTTTTACATCTTTTATAATCCATTGGAATCCACTTTAAGCCTTCACTTGTTTTTCTATTATAGCTCCATTTCAGTTTCTTAATTCTCTCAATAGTATCAGTAATACTGATTGGTTCTCTTGCCCATATATTTTACTTTTGATTCCTTCTTATTTCTTTTAACATACATTTCTCCATACTTTATTTAGTGGTCTAAAGTCTTTGGATAATTTTCTGTAATTTATTAAAGTCTTAGATTCATAAGTAAGAACTGATAAAGTACATTTATTAAAGACCATCCTTTTCAATTACATATGCATATTTCCTTTTAATATTAAGTTATTTTTATCAGTAGCACTCCATCCAAAATTATTTCAATTATTAATTTTATTCACTGTTTCCATCTGAATTAATAATCTGACTAAGGTACAGTAAGTGTTAACTTCTTATCAATCTTTACTTTCTTCTTTTGAGTTTATTAAACATTACTTTAGACTTTTTAACATTTATTTTTAGTTCTATTGTATTACTTTCATTTGATAACTTTTGTGAGATTTTCTAAAATTCTGGAGCAGTATTAGAAAAAACAATATCCATATCTGCAAAATCTAGATGGCATAAAGGCTTCATTTATTTTTACTCCTTTTGTTTCCCGTTTTGATTTCTTAAGTAACAAACCATTCAATTATATATATGTTTTGTGTAGCTTGGAACATAATGTGTTTGATAAAATAAATTAATATTAAAATTAAATATGTCTATGTACTTAAAAATTACAGTTTTTCATAAATGTGTTTTATCAATGCTTACATATGGATCTGAGACTTAGGCATACAGAGGAAAATATGTGAAAGTAAGAGTGAAATATATAGGAAAGAAAACAAATAAATATCATTAACATCATAGTAAGAGAATTAAAAGATTAAAATGAAGTTTATATGAATATATTTTTAGAAAATATGACAATAGATAGAGATGGCTGAAGACAAATTAAAGCCCAAAACTTGAAAAGATACCAATAATGAAAAAAACCAATTGATTAAAAAAAATTTTTGGGGTAATATGTAAAAGAGGAATTATGAACTGAATTAAAGTTTAGTCAATTCTATATGCTGAAATAGATTCACAGTACTTAAAATGGTGTTACTAATGATGAATATATATATATAATTTTTTTCTTTATTTAATTAATACAATTTTTTTATTTATAGATTTTTTATTTCGATAGTAGAGACCAGCTATTATTATCTTATTCATCCAAATTGTATTATCTCTTACCATATTATTGGTATATAGTTTTAAGACTTTAACACTCTCCATATATTGACATTGCTTATAGTAATATGTCCATCTCAACTTTACTTCAGTCTATTTATATTATAAGTGATATCATTCGTAATTATTATTATTTTTTCTTTCATTTATTTTTGAGTTTTTTTTATTAAGCTGACATACAATGTATGTTCTTGGCTGTATAGTTAGTTTTATTTATTTTGCTCTTGTATTAAATGTCAAAATTCATGCTGATAAGTACTAACAAAATGCAATTATTAAATCTTCATTTTTAAGATTATAAGCATATTTTTAACATTGTTGTTTATGTTAGAAGTCAATTTAAATGAAACTGATGAGTAATAATGATTCTTTTATTATGATTTTATGGGGGGGGGGGTGTTTGATAGAATGCTTATCAATAGTAGTCTGCCCAATAGACAGGTCCAGAAAGTAGTCACTACATCAGTTCATCCATTCTTCCATTCCATTCTTTTCCTTGCCCACTTCCTCAATTCCACATAACCCCTTCCATCTCGTATATCATCCAATAATGCCAATCTTTTCCGTTGTTTCTTTTTATTTCCACTCACCATTCCTTCCAAAATATCTTTCATTAAACTATAATCTTTTCTTAGTATATGTCCAATCCAGTTTCTCTTTTTCTCTTTGATACTTTCAATCAATCTTCTTTCCTCATTAACTCTTTTCAAAACTTCTTCATTTGTTATTTTATTCACCCAACTGATTTTTTCCATTTTTCTCCATGTCCACATCTCAAAAGCTTCCAGTCATTTTTTAATTCTATTACTCAATGTCCATGTCTCACAACCATACATTAATACACTCCACACATAACATTTAATTAATCTTTTCCTTAATTCTCTTTCCATAGGTCCACAAAATATCTTCTTTCTTTTTACAAATGTCACCTTTGCCAATGCTATTCTTCTTTTAACTTCATCTTCACTTCTTCCATCCTCACTCAACCAACAACCCAAATATCTAAATCCTTTCACCTACTGCACCATGTCATCATGCATTTCAATTTGCAGTCTTTTTGCATCTCTCCCTATCCATAAACACTTAGTCTTTTCAATATTAATCTTCATTCTATATGCCATACATCCTTCTTCCAATTTATTCAACATATTCTGAAGATCCTTTTCTTCCTCAGCAATAAGGGCCATATCATTTGCAAATCTTACACACTTTATTACTCTCCCTCCAACATTTGCTCCTCCACAGTCCAAATAATTATTTAGCATATCTTCTAAATAAATATTAAACAAAACAGGTGACATACTACATCCTTGCCTAACTCCACTTTCTATATTCACTTCATCAGTCTCATTACATCCAAATCTAACTTTTATTCTTTGCCCATTATCTTTATTCCATATCAATCGTCTTTCTTTCCAGAATACTCCTTTATCTCTTAAGATAGACATCAGTTTATTCCAGCTTACTCTATCAAATGCCTTTTCTAAATCTACAAAACATATACCAATTCCTTTATCTCTTTCAATATATCTTTCTGCAATTGTCCTAACAATACCAATAGCATCTCTTGTGCTCTTCCCTTATATATTTATTTAATATAATATCGAATTTTATTATTAAAAAAGCCAAAGAATAAGCCAATAATTAATCCAAGCATTAAAATTCTTCAACTTTACAACAGCCAGTTACATGATTGTGACTTTCAAATTTATTGCCTGATTTGACTATTGGCTTACACTTTAACCTCCTAATATAGTATCTTTTTTTATGTAGTTTGATAAGTTTATATATATATTTTCATATGTCAAAGCGTTGACCGGGAAGCGAACCCGGGTCAGCTGTTGGAAGGCAGCTTTGCTAACCACACGCCCAGTCAATGCTTAACGGTAAGTTTATATTTATAAATCATTCTGTCTATTTATGTCTGCGTATAGTGAGGGAGTGGAAACTTATAAAATTGGTTTGCATGCTCACACACATATAATTTTTTTTTTAAAGTATGCCAGATATTACTATTTAAACTTTATCTAAATCAATCAATATATATATATATTGCTTGGTAAATAAGTTTTTTATTTTAAAAATTAGATTTGTAACTTATATATATATATATTTAGATTCATCCTTTCTTCTTTTAAAAAAACTTTTTTTTCTCATCTCATATTGTTATGTCGTTAATTAATTAATTTCTTATCTTATCGACTGCTTGTTAAATTTAAAATGAATTTCTTTATTAAAGAAGTTATAGATGACTTGAGATACAGTTATTAAATGAATAACTGTCTTTGCTCTTTTAATATTTTGTTAAATTAAAATTAATGTTGATAAGTTTTTTTTTTTTTGGTTAATTAATAAAACTAAATAAATTAATAAAAATATTGCAATCAAAAACCTAACTGATAAATATCAAAGGTGATAAATGCAGTGTTAATTAAACAAAACTGCCTCAGATCCTATTATAAAATTTCAACTTATCTAATTAAAAAAGATAAATCACAGAAGTTGCTATTAATGTAATAGCAATAATATGTTAAAAATAAAGTAAAATAAGCTTTAAATGATCTACTGCAGGCAAATATTTTTTTACAACTCCTCAAAGAGAGAATGCAGTACTTAGCAGAATTTCAAAAGATTTTAATAGTTTTTCATTATTGTTTTACTTTCTTACTAGGATTAAACAGTCGTTCATTTACTGTCTAATATTGAATTGTTAATTGGATTGCTATGGGCCATTTACTTGAAAACATAAATCCTGAAAAAAAATTCCAAATTAATCTGATCCAGATTAAAGATATAACAAACTACTATGCTACCATTACCTGCTACCCTGCCAGTGTTTAGTAATATGGAAATCATATAAAAAATCATTAATACTAAGAAAATTTGAATTTCATAAATTTACATTAGCAATAATAATAATATGGTTAATAAAGCTTTGATTTAAAATTTCAACTTTAATTTCATCTGTGTTAATTAATTATTATCATAAAGTGGCCTTCATTTTCATAAACTAACCTCAAATTCTATTAGCCTTTTAAATTACTTCAATCACACTTTTAAATTATTTAAATTGATTTTTCAAATTTACTTTGCTTGATAACATATAGATTCTTTTGATGCTTATTTACTGATTTGGTTTTTGCAAATAAAATCTATTTACTTATCTTTAAAGAAATGTAAATATATTAATTTATTAAGTGCAAGCAGATGATATAATAATATTATGAAAGTCTGAAACCTTTGACAGAAGCGCCTTAAAAATGCTTATATGACAGCATTTTTAAGGCGCTTCTGTCAAAGATTTCAGGCTTTCATGTTATTATTTTTAAAGAGAAGATTGTCAATGTCGATTCAGTAGATTTAGTATATATTTTCATGAGATAAATTGCTATACTTTTTTAATGCTTATTCTATAAAATGAAACACTGAATATTAATTTATTGAAATATTGATGTTAAATAAGAATTTTTTTTAAATATATTTTATTTATAAAAGTATACAAATAAAACTTTAATTCAAAAAAAAAAAATCAAGGAATAAATGATTGCAATATTGTCAAATATATCTCTTTCACATTATTTTAAAGTAGAAAAACAATCTTGTTAAACTAAACTACTGCTAATAATAGACAAATACATTTTTATGCATGTTATTAAATATATGTGTGCATAAATGTGATACTAATCAGATTCAAAAATCTTGTACAATACTCCATCATTTATTTTGTTTGTTTAATAAGATATTAATTATCAGTGCAAAAATTGTAACTAGCCTTTGTTCATTATATATTTACTTCAAATATCATTCTATTCTTATTAGATGAGCCAAAAATCTTCAACAACTAATTTCTGCATTAAAACAACCATTCAATTTTTATATTTATTTATTATAAATATAATTTTTTAAATCAGATCATATGAAACAACTCAATAATTTTAACCAGCATGTAAATAAACATTTTTTTTTTCTAGTATGTAATATTGAAAATGCATTCTCAAAATAACTATATATCTCCAAATGTATATACGGTATTAATGATTGTCGATTAAAGTTCCTAGTGTCATTTTAATAAACATTGCTTTTTTTTTTTTTTGCAATAATGCTATCTTAATCATTTTTTATCTGACAAATTGACATAAATATGAAAAAGAGAATGTTGTTTACAAATTTATTAAAATAACTGTAGCGATTTGACTTTGTGAATTATTATATACACCCATTGGGTTTAGTTTGCTCTATAAATTTGCACTTATAAATAGTAATTAAACTATTAATGTCGTGCCAAACAAGTACTATACAGAACATAGAGATGTTAAATGTCATTTAAATTTATGAAAAGAATGCATACAACAAATTATGAAAAATATATGGAAATATCTAATGTTCAGAATATTGGGTTCTTCTGATGAAAACAATTTAAATACTTGAAATATACGTTTATGAGTGGAAGTTAGTCTGAGTTTTTTTTCTCCATATGTCATTGCATCGGCTGGGAGGCGAACCCACAAGGCTGCTGTGCTGACCTCTCGGCTAACAATGCTTGACTAGTCTGAGTTTTTTCCTTAAACAATTGTTAATATTCTTATTTATAGAATTAAAATATGATTAGTTAAATACATTTAACTATTACATATATGCTTTATAATTTGAAGTGTGCATTTTTCATATTAATAATTTAGTCAATATATATATATATATATATATATATATATATATATATATTATATAATAAACAAAAAAAAAAAAAAAAAAACAAAAATAAAAATTAAACAAAATCAATAAAATATACTTTTACATAAACCAATAATTAAAAATACAATAAAAAAAAATAACCAATCTTAAAAATAAATTACACTCCTAATACAAAAAACTCAATAAATATAAGAAATATCAAACTAAAACACTAACTATTCAATAAAATAAAATAAACTTTAGAAAATACTTTATCTATAACATAAAAAATAAACATATACATTCTCACATAAAATTAAAAAATATAATTTAAACTTAAAAATAAATATACTCATACATAAATATAAAAAAACAAAATAAAAAAATAAAAAATATTCTCAAAATAAAAAACAAAAATAATCAAAATAAAAAATAAAAATTTAAAAAAATAACAATAAAAAAAAAATAAAGAAACCAAAAAAATAAATAAAAATAAAATTTTATTATTTAAAAAAAATAAATTTCAAATTTTCAAAATTAATTATTAATTAATTTAAAAATAATTATACAATAAATAAAATTATATAATCATTAAAAAAAAATATTTAATAATTTAAATTATTTCATACTTTATAATAAATATAAAAATTACTATCATATACAAATATAAAAGAAAATAAAATAAAAACAACAATTTATTTTACAAACACACACTACAAAATCAATACATATATTTTTAAAATAATATTTTAATTAAATATTTAAATTTTATAAATAACAAATAAAATTAATTTTATAAAATACCTTCTTCTTTTATTTCCTAAAAATTACTAAAAACATTTTAACTTTTTAACTTAAAAAAATTTAAAAAAAAATAAATCTATACAACTAACCATAAACCTTAATCAAAATATAAATTCTACATAAAATAATTACTTACTAATAAAATAAAATAAATTATTTTTTATACTACTTAAAAAAAAAAAAACAATAATATATAATTAATATAAAACATAATTTAAAAAGAAAAAATATTAATACTAAATTTACAAATTAAATAAAAATTATATCTTATTTTAATAAAAAACAAAAATACTAAAAAAAAAGAAAAATAAATATTAACAAATATTTTACAAAATTAACACAAGAATTAAAATCATACAAAATTTCTAAAAATAAATTATAAAATAAACTAAAAAATATATTTATTATTTTCAAAAAGTAATATTATCTTTAAAAACAATAATAATAAATTTTATATAATAAATAAAAAACAAACCACTTCTCACTAACTTAACAAATCAAAATCTCCTTCAATTATTTTAAAATAAATAAAAATCTTTTAAAAAAATAAAAATAAAAAAAACTATAAAATAAAATAATAATAAAATTTAATTTTTTTAAAAAGAAAAAATATTTATTAAAAGTATTATTTTTTAAAATTGTATAATTTATAAAGTCTTATTTTTATTTTATTATTTATAAATATTTATTTTCCTTAAAAATATTTATAAGATATTTTGAGCCAAATAACTTACTAATATAATAATTTTTTTATTTTTACCATAATTAAATTATTTCTTTAATGAATTTAGTCTTTAAACCATAAACTAAAAGAAATTATAAATCATTAGATTTACCATACTTTACCAGATATACTGATTTATAATTTCAAAATCTTCATAAGAATCACTTTAAATACTTTTATAAAAATAATACCTTAAATTTATATAACCATTACTAAAACCTAACTATGTAAACTTACCTCTTGATTTTCAGCCGAAACGACAATAGGAAATATAAATCCATATTATAAATTTTAATATTTTAAAAACCCTAAATTTAAATTGAGCAAAATACCTAAACACACCCCCCGACAAACCTTTACCAAGAAACCCCCGAAAATAAACACCCTTTTATTCCACCTCTTTTATTTATATTCTATAATCTTATACTTTTATTTAAACCATAATTTTAAAAATCTTCTCTTATTTCACTTTACTTTAATATTTTAAACAAAGCTATTTTTATTCTATATTTTTAAATATTTTAAAAACATATTTATATTTCACACTAATTACTTTATTTTTATCTCGTATAGCCAATCTTATAATTTTTTAACAATTTTAAAATTTTTCACTTTACTAAAAACCCCACGGCATTAACACTTTTTACAACAACCAAACCAAAACTAAAAAAACACAATTTTAAAATAAATATTTTAAAAATAAAAAACTTATAACAACTTTTAAAAAATACCGATATATTAAAACAAATATTAACTTTTATTGTCTCTTAATTAAAATTTATATTCACTTATTAAATATTAATTTTTATCAACAAAAATGCATTTATTTACGTCTTTTTAAAACTTTACTTAAATCATTTATTAAATTTATTACTGTGGCGTTTCCCACCCCTCCTACCTCCAAACCCGCCCACCAAACCACACCTTTTAAAATGTTAAAACAAAAACACGCAAACAATTAAATTTAAAGAACACGCCCCAAACACAAACATTAATTGCATATACATTTACACTTTGAAAAAAACAAACAAATTGCATTTACTATATGCAGTAAAGTCACAATATCTGCTACATTTTATTCCAAGCCTTCCTTGTTTAAACCATTTGTAGCAGATAATAGCTCATTTTAATTATAAGTGCTGCAATAATCCAATACCTACTGTT
This sequence comes from Epiperipatus broadwayi, assembly GCA_028023455.1. Lineage (NCBI taxonomy): Eukaryota > Metazoa > Onychophora > Udeonychophora > Euonychophora > Peripatidae > Epiperipatus > Epiperipatus broadwayi. The sequence goes on from JAQFVV010006346.1 coordinate 2,308,016, forward strand.
TATTGTATTATAAGTATCCAATACTGTTAATTATGCCCATATATGTGTCACATAGACTTTTTATTTATATAGTAGCATATGCAAATTAAAATTATGGCTTAAAGTAAATAATAATGTAGTTACTAATAATAAATTGAGAAAAATCACAATTACATATATATATTTATCATGTACATTTACATTGACTCAATATATATTTTAACCTTAATGATGGGCACACTAATCAAAGGTAAGCAGCAAGACAACACCCAACAAAAGTGTGAAAGCAATAATCAAATAATAATAACCACTGACTTCTGCTTTGATAAATAAACATTTATTACTTAATAATTTCCTAGCTCAGAATAATAATAGCAATAATAATAAATTGACTTATAAAACAGTGTTTCTATGTTATGGTGTACAGACTGTCCTAAAGTCAAATAAGTATCAAACATACACACTTGACTACATACCAATGAATTCCAAACTTTTAAGAATTATAATCATATTTTTATGACTAACTACAATAATCCTACTTAAATAAAACTAAAATAATATTCCAATTAAATATTTAACAATAATAATATTAAAATTTATTACAAGAATAAATTTATATTCTAATTTTAATTTGAAGTAAATCTTGATCTAAATCTTTATTGTATTTTAATCTTTATCTCAGGGATGGAAATCCAATAATCCAGACAAAATTTAGAAAAATGCAAATAATAATATTATTAAATAAACTATAACCACTTTGTTCTACAATATGATAACTAAACTGTAAAAATAGTTACTTTAGGCCTTATAGGGTTTTGAATTAATTTAAGAAAAATATTATAATTTAAGAAATCTAATAAAATATAATTTGGATTATTAAGATACTCAGGAATCATCTCTCATGATGATAATACTAATCTTTAATATTATAAATATAGTATAACTCAAATATTTAAGTAAAGTCTATTATTTTCTTGAATAAAGTAATTGGCATATGGATATCCAAATTTAGCTCTGCTTATACCTTAAAATAATAATAAGTTCTGTATTCAAATGCAAAATAAGTATAATAATTATAATAATAATAATGATGATGATGATGATGATGATGATAATAATTCAATTTAATTCAATTCATTTATTTAAGTGCTAAACAACAGCATAAAGCCAATTACAATTTGCACATTACAATAAAAGGAAAGATAATACATATAACATAAAATGAAAATATGTTTACATAATAAAACAATATTTAAAATTAAAAACAATATTTAAAATTTAAAATATCACAAAGATTAATGTTACTCCCAATCTGATTATATAAAGAGAGTTATTTTAAATATTTGACAAAGTTACTTAATAAATGTATTTAGATCTACTAAACATATGTCAGTATCATTAAAATAAATATTATAAAAATTTGGTAATCTATTTAATGCTGCTAAATATAAAGTTTTACATTTTATTTATCGATACTAAATAAATTCTTATTCCTTGTATATACATGGGGAACTCTTATTAAAACCTTTGAAATACAATTATGTAAATACATTTTTCCATGAATGATTAAATAAAAAAATTTCATATCATGGATCACTCTTCTATGAAACAAATTTATACAAACATCTTTCACATTAATTATATTACTAAATTTATTGTATATTGATTGCAATTTATCTGTATGAGATAATTTATTCAAGTTCCATATTATTGAGCCATATTCCATTATAGGAAGTACAAATGTTTTAAACAAATGTATTTTAATAAAAATATTAAAATAATGTCCATTACGAAGAATAAGCCCCATTATTTTATTGGCATTACATAAAATATTATCTACATGAGTTGTAAAAGATCCATTCTGATTAAACCATATTCCAAGATCTTTATAATACTTTTTATATTCAATAGTTTTATTATTTATATAATATGAGTCCATATAGTATTGAACTTTCCTTATATATGTAACAGCACAACATTTTTCTATATTTATATGCATGTTATTCTTCAAACACCATTCAGAAAAGCTATCTATATAAGACTGAAGTTGGAAATGATCCTTATAACAAGTAATTAATTTAAATATTTTACAATCATCAGCATATGATAATAGACTATCCTTTACCATATATCTATCCAAATAATAATAAAAAAAAAAAAACCCCTTTTTCCCCCTTTCCCCCCTCCTTTCCCCCCCCCCCCCACCCTTTCTCCCCCCCCTTTCCCCCCCCCCCTTCCCCCCCCCCCAAATAATAATAATATATAATAATAATAATAATAATAATAATTATTATTATTATTATTATTATTATTATTATTATTATTATTATTATTATTTATTATTATTAATATTATTATTATTATTATTATTATTAGTTTGCAACAAATAACAAAATTTTTAAGTTTACTGTGAAATGAATATATGTGACCATTGAAGATGATAACTCTTGTGCATGATTAAATAAATTTGGTTTTATTCAATAATTTTTCTGAATCTATGATAATTTATAAACCAATTTTCATATACTTCTTGATAAAAATAATCATTTTCTTAAGTATAATATACATATTAAATAAAATGATTTATTATAACTGTGCAATAAATAAATACTGCATTTAATCAGTCTGTAATGAATGATAAAAAAAAATGTAGAAACATAAATAATGTCAAACTACACAAATTTAAATTTATTTACAAAAATAATATTTAAAATTTACAAATCGATATTTAGGTTTTATTTTATAAAAACCAAAATATAAGCAATTTTCGATTAACATGACTATTTACAAATTCCAATAAAATAATTTTATATTTACAAATTTTCCAAATACAATGAACAAGATGTCAGTTTGGTAATACATCCATCTATTCAAAATGAATTTGCTTAACCTTTTCTAAAAAAAGTATAATTATTTCTTAATAACGTTATATTTCAAAGTGGGCAAATATTTGAATTACCACTGGTACAATTTAAATTATCATATTATATCTTCGCTCTTTACTTTAAATAAAGCAAAACAAATAATATAATTTTTTTTATACCTTTGATGATTCTTTGAATTATTATTTACCTTAGTGAAAAGCAGGTTTTACTTTTTCCATAATAATTTTACGATTACTTTATTAAGTTAACCTGAAAATAATTAAACATATATACTATTTTAATTGACCACTAATTACTTGGCAATAATTAAACTTTTTAAAATATAAATTTTAAAATATTATTTCATATAAGTAAAATAAAGCAAGCATTTTGAACTAAAGAATAGCCTAAGTCATATCTCACATTAGCATACAGGTTTCAAATTGGCATATACCTGGCATGTAGGAATTACTCCTGTTATAATCCTTTTTTTCTTAACAAATTCTATTTTTCTTAAATAACAATTATTAAATATTTTTCAAAATTAATTGCAATTTAATTATCTGTTTCCATTGCTCTCAGAATTATTTAGCAAAATCATGATTATGCACTTGGAAATATTTAAATATTTATTATTAAATTTTACTTATGGGTAATGCTAACTAACATTCATAATATTAACAACCTTATACACATAAAGGTCATAAATCCTAGGCTTTGTATCTCTGTAAACATATACAAGCCTATGTAGATGGAATAACTTTTCTCAAGATTTTGATATATATATATATATATATATATCAGCTTATATGTGATGTCTGTAACCAGTTTCTTTATAGAAGCACTTTTAATAATCTGGATATAAGAATTTCATGGGGATTATATCAAATGGCCTATTTGCCTTCATGACTAGATGACCTATATTCTCCCTGTGACTTACACTATGTACTATGGGAATAAAATATAAAGATTGAATGCCCATGTAAACCCAAACAGTTACATTTGACAAGAAATCCTTAGGTTTAAACACCATAAGCACATCCAAGCTGTAAACTGGAAATATAATATTTTAATACAATTTATAATACAGTTGAAATGTTTCTCAGAACTAAAACACAAAATTCCACCACAAAAATTAATAAATGCCCAATAGTTGGTCTATACACTCTAACATTACAAGAATGCACTAGCATAACTTAATTAATAATAGCATACACACAGAGCAAAGAAAAATTAACAAATGTAAATAAGTATTTCATAAAATAATTCATTATCTAAAATATAAAAATTGTGACTGTAGTAATAATTCCAAATAAACATCTTTAATCCAGAAGTATATACGTAATAATTTTTCTGAACAAAACACTCTAGGTTATTTTACCTTTTTAAATTTGAAATAGAATAATATTAAACAAACTAAATAAGCATATATTAAAACAAACAATAAAAATTACCAATAAATGTTATAATTCAATAACACTTGTCCAGCGATGTTCCATTTGCATATAAAAATAAACCACCATTTGTCACACTTTCAACAGTATCTTAAAATATAGATAATTCTATTGTATACCAAATTATAGTATACCCACATATATAATACCTATTAGAATTCAAACTGATAAATACAAAACATTAAATGTAAATTACTTTAAATATAACAATCTCAAAAATAAAATTAATAAAAGTTAATTTTCTTTTACCAAACAAATCCTGAAATGTAAGTTTAAATAGAATTTTGAACAGTCAATTCATTTATTAAATTTTTTTTTTCAGTCTGCTAGCAATGAAAAAAAGAAAGCTTAAAAATTAGAAATGATAAAAATCATTTTCTCTTAGATAAAGTTAATTAATTGTCCTTGCATATTTTTGTAATTTTACATTTCTTTTAATATTGAAGAAAAAATCTTTAAAGCATAGTATATAGAAACTTTCCTTTTAGAAGTGATCCCAATTGAAATAATTAGGATTATAATGTTTAGTTTTACTGCAGACAGCTAGATTAAATCCCAAAATATTTTATTTTTTGGAGTATAATTTTAATATAAATTTCTGTATTTTTTTTTCTTTTAAAAATAACAGAATGATACATTATTATAATAGTTGGTCTAAATATAACTTATACTTTAGCAGTTCTGTTATATAATATCATAACATATTAGATGAATAAGTTAGTCATTTAAGTGTTAAACATCTTCTTATATTGTAAGTCATTAAAAACATTAGTAGAAATAAATAGAATAACAGTTCCACAATTAAAATGCTAAAACAAAAGATTAAATAGTTCAATTCAGGAATTAATAGTATATTATTTGAAAATCATATAAAAGTTTGTAAGCAATAGAAAAATATTTCTATATTATGATAAACAAATTCTTATGTAATACATCCTTGTGTTATCCATAGCTTCTTCACAGGTCAACTTTTTTCCATAGATTAAAGTGAAAATTCCAGTAATATTGCAACTTTGTCCAAGCCATTCATGTATTTTTCTTTTCCCAATTGTTACACCAATTAAATATCAATATCACTTTTTGAAGAGTAGACTAATTATTTATTTATTTTATTTCCTATTAATGCTGCTCAAAATAAAGATAAAATTTTAAACATACTTTTAAACAAAAATATTAACTGTTCCTTTTTTATTTAAAATTGCTATCAATTTTTTAATTTTAATGCACAGCACACAGACCTATTCTGCCTCTCTTATATAGCCAACCCCAATTGATCAGCTGACTACTGAAATCAATCATCCAATAAAATTGATTTCAAATCACCAATGTTAAGTTCTATTTTTAGATTTAATTAAAGAATGACAAAAAGAAAGAAAAATAAAATATTCTAAAAATGGCAATTTAACTTATGTAATATTTAAATTAGTAATAAATATTTTTTAATATAATTATTTAATAAACTAAATATTATTAAATAAACATTGCATGAAATAAATTATTTCCCATATCTATTTAATATTTATTAAGTATTAAATACCAGTCAATTCTTTAATACTTTTTAAAACTAAAGTAATTATTGTTAGCAAATTAAACATTGCAAAATAATACACACAAACAAGCACAAAGACAAACACATATATCACTAAAACAGTTTTAATTGGACACTGCTTTGTCTTTCTTAATATTATCTAATGATTTATTTAAGATATTTTAAGTTAACTAATTTTATAGATTTAATGGATAATTATTAAAATTTAGATTTACTTACAATAAAATCTGCATTATTTTAATGAATATCAGTTCATTATTTATACTTCAAACAACTTTATTATTAAAATTTGTACTTATACAGACCATTAATATGCATTTTAAATATTACTTAATGTACTAGTAACATTATATAAGGTAGTTTTAAGTGCAATTGCTGTAGTTTTAGTTTTAAAAAATTACAAAGAATATTACTGACTTGAAATTTAAAATTTTTACTATTTTGTGCATCTCACAATTTTAATTAAGGCACAATTAAAATGTGTGCAATATATATATATATATTATAAGCTAAATAAGATGCAGCAGTGGTGCTACTGGGCAGTCAAACAGATAAAAAGTCTCCAACACAATTAAATACAAACTAAGGGTTATAACAATAGGCTAATAATAATAATAATAATAATAATAATAATAATAATAATAATAATAATAATAATAATAATAATAATAATAATAATAATAATAATAATAATAATAATAATAATAATAATAATAATAATAATAATAATAATAATAATAATAATGGGTCAGCAATACAGGCTAATCATAATAAACTTAAAAATATATAGGGTAGCTCTAATGCACATATGCTGCTACATAAGGAAAATAGTTGCAAGATTAATTATAACAAATGGAAAAACATTAAATTAGAAGGAGAGTTCTCATATTCTTTTTTTAGTACAATAGAATTCTTAAAACTTTATGTATCCTATAACACAGAAAGGGGTTAGATTACTTTCACTACTCTTTATCCAATACATTTTCTAAAATAAAAACAGATCTTATAATCATAATTATTTTTTTAATTATCAGATCTAAAGTATAGTTATTTTTTATTAAAATACCTCGGGTTTTCTATGCCATGTAATTCTATCTTAGAATAATTTTTATCTTAAGCATAACAATTCTTTCATAAAAAAATTTTTTATAAACAAATCTCAAGAGTTTTTTAATATGAATTCTTCAATAATCCATAATCTTAATTGTCTTTTCATTTAATAAAACCAACCAAGAATGTGATCTTAGTAAAACAATAATATCAATAAAAAATAACCATACCCTTAAAATGATATTTTATTTAATTAAACAATTATTAAATTTAGAAATTAGAATTAAACATTAAAAACTCTTATATTAAAAATAATGATAACACTCTAGGGTGGCATTTGTGATATCATGAGAAGGAAAGGAATTTTGTTGCTACCCAAATTATCATACCAATTGATTCTTCTTTTAATCTTATATTAAAATAAAATAAAGTAGTCTTATGATCTTAACTCCAGATGAATAAAATAAAGTGATCTTATAGTTTTATCAAAAATAAAGTAGAATAAAGTGATCTTACAGTAGGTGAACAAAATGAACCTACTATTAAGATATATAAACTTATATTTTTCTTAGATGTTATCTTAACATCAGTACCATGATTTTAATAAAGTGACACTTATATCATATTTTCTTGTACTCTTGTACTATCAATGCATAAAATAAATAAATATGTGTGTGGTATTATTAGATTTCTGAAAGATGCAGATGATGATAAAATAGAGAAATAAAAATTAATGACTAAAATAACATTTATTGACATTTATTACATGGAATAGGAAAAACTATAAAAACTATGGTACATATAATTGTCTAATGTTAGCACCAATTCTATATTTTTGATATGATTAGTATTTACTTTTTATATTTTATAGCCTTCATGATTTTAATATTATTATAAAAAATTGTTGTTTAGCACTTACTTGAAGGTTATCAGAAAAACATTATAAATAAATTGTATTACTATCAAAAATTTTTCTTGAGTTATAATTATTAAAAAAAAAATTATATACAGAAATATAAACATATTTAAAAATAAGTAACAATGAGTTGGTTGTTAGACTACACATAAGCAATTTTTTTTTAGTATTTGAACCTATGATACTTCATAATTTAAATAAGCACTTTGGATCTTTTTTTTTTTTCAATATTATTTCACAATCTTTGTAATATATGTTGATTAAATAAATATTTTCAAAGAATATAAAATTAATATTTTACTCAGATTCTTTTCAAAGCATTTCATTCTTCTAAAGGCTACAGAGCATTTTCTTTTTACAATACTATTTAGTGATTATAAAACTGAAAAAAAATGTCATAAAAACGAACCATAAAGTTCGTTTATCTTGCAAGATTTATTATTTTATTTTATTTTTTAAACGATCATACAAAAACAAATATCTACATTGGGTAAAGAATAACTATTTTATACATAATATTTAATATATATATATTGATAATATATTGCAAGATTAAAAAAAAAAAAACTGTGAACTTCTGAACTGGTTCATTTCAAAAATCCCAGCTGAATTCTTACATTTAAAACCCAGTATGTTCACAATCAATTTTTCCGCTAATAAAAATAGAAATGGGAATTTTTTTTACATAGCAAGATTAAAAATTTTTTGAGTATGTGAAAAAAAAAGGTTTTGTTTAAGTTATAAAAATTTATAAAATAAGTCAGTACTCTCCAGTTTTTTTTTTTAAACGATTTATTTGTCTACTAAAAATAAATATATAATTTTATACAAATATATATACTCTCATATTATCTCATCACTGCAAAAAAAAAAAAAAACTTTATAATTTTGTTTCAGTGCTGCTGATTCATAAGTTCTCTTTTGTATATTACTAAACTTTTTATTTATCTCAAAGATAGAAATTAGTAAAGAAAAACAAATTAATATTTAGAACTTCACATATATATTATTACTACTACCACCACCACCACTACTACTACAACTACTACTATTATTATTATGATGATGATGATGTTTTAAAAGATTTTAAATAAAAAATTGCATTGAGCTTTTTCTTTCTTTCTCACATACCTAAGATAATATTAGGATTTATCAAAGATGGGGTGACATATATTTATATATTTTATATATTTGTATTAACAAAAAAATGTAATAGTTAGTGGTCCTTTTCGTTTTTGCTTCTGAAAATCAAGTATCTCATGATAGGATTTCAGACACTGCTGCACTAAGGACCAGGTAGCTCAATAAATACTGAGTGACAAAATTTTTTGTCTTTTGCTGGAATCACCTGTAACTTATTCCAGAAGGTTTTGGGTGTTTCCTGTTATAAAAAATTGCATCTGGTGCACCACAGCATATATAGAAATACTCATCATAAGCATCATTATTATCATCATCATCATCATCATCATCATCATCATCATCATTATTATTATTATTATTATTATTATTATTATTATTATTATTATTATTATTATTATTATTAAACAGTAATCTTTATTTATCCAAGAGAGTGACAAAAGATTTTTGAGAAACTGTTACAATTCAATTCATGTTAAATGTAAAAAAAGTTTAAAGTTCAAAGTAATATTGCAAGAGTCCTTGGAAAAATTTGGATTGCTTTCTCCAGATATGATATTCAGGCTTGCATCTAAGTTCCTAAGATAGCATACAACTAATACTGTTAGCTATTGTCAGGGTTAAGTTTGTGTACAATGACTGTTTTATTGTTTGCCAGTTGCTGAAAATTGGTTGCAGTTTGTATTTCAACAAGGGTGGAAAGTTGTGCAAGATGTTAAATAAGTGAATTGTGCCAGCATGATGAACATTGTGTTGGAATGGAGAGTGACCAGGCAGTTGCAAAAATATCTGGTGATGCTAGGTTTAAGTCTCATGTTTTTAAATGGTGAAGTTTGTTAAAAAAATGGAGCAGTGCCATTTTGTATTATTGACAAAGGTGAAAAATGAAGGATGCTGTGGGTGTGTTAGTGCTTTGATATGATTTAATTATTTATTGTATAGAGATACCATGTTGTTGGTATTTGTCTGAGATGATCTGGCATATGTCATTGAGAACTTTGAGAATCATTAAAAAGGTGTTGCAAGGTGTTGCTGTGTCTCTTCTGCCATGTTACATGGAGAGGAAAATGGATCAATGCATTTGTAGAGGTGATAGTAGCATTGAAAGTAAGATGTAGACAGGGCATGAAGGTTGAAACAAAGCAGGAAGTTGAAAAAAAATGGTTCCAGGGCCCACTTTTTGAAATGACAAAGGAATTGACAGTTATCCATATTTAGCAAGGAAAAGTTATAGGTGTTAGCATTTAGATGTAATGTGGTATATGTGTGACAGTATGTATATTTGGCATTACTGGAGAAGTTATTTGATGGGTGTTGAACTTGAGGAGGTCTGTCAGTGGGGGTTAAGGTGAACATGTGATGAGATGTTGGGTTGATGAAATGAGGTTGAAAACATTTGTGAAGATCCAGATCATTATGGATAGGTAAATGGCTGAGTAATTTTGCAGAAATTAATGTCTTTTCCCCCCCTGTAGCTAATAGTGGTGAAGAATGACTTGGAAAACTTGATAATGGGAAAGTAATATGTAATTTTAATAATTATAAGAAGGTAGAATAGCTAAATCTGAAATAGAGAGAGGTAAGCTTTAGAAAGAGAAATTGTATTGCATGTAACAGAATCATGAAGTTTATTTTGTATTGTAAGTCTCACACAAGCAGACCAATGTAGAAAGGGAAATCCAGGCAGCATCTAGGTTTGCCCTGAAATATTTGAGTGCAGAGTTTCTCATGTAGATAAACCATGTAGTGGATTTTCTCAAATTAAATTTAAGTTTATAAACAGAGGTGTTTTCATTAAGTATCTTTTGGAGTATGGGTAGTTGTTTTCAAGAGCCTAGGAAGATGGTGATGTGTGTGATACATTGAATGTGTTGCTGAGTGCATAAAATTTGAATACCAGTAATATTTTCTTGTATCTGTTTTAAATGAAGGTTAATATATAATAAAACAGTAAACTAAGTGGAAATCCTTGTGAGATAGATTGAATAGATCTGAAGGGATGGTAAGTTTTTTCCATTGAGAGTGATATATATCTCTTTACTGAGAAGAAAGTTCATAATTAGATATACCTGAGTAGGGCAATGATAGTATTGGTAGCACATCAATTAGAAGGTTAATAGAGATTGAATTAAATGCAATTTGGATTTGAGATAAACTGCAATGGGAGCATATCTCCTTCACTCTTGGACTGAACTCATAACTTCTCTAAATATAAACACAACCTGTGCAGTGGATGAGTTTTTCTTAGCAAACTAGATGTTTGAAACCAATGGAAGTAAGTGCAGTTATATTTGATCTTTAATTCCTAGTGAGTCCATAAAAATTGGACAGATATTGTTAAGAGTGGAAATGTGGTCTGGTTATCTGATGAATGGTACAATGGCAATAAGACTTTAATTTTGTACATTTTTTCAGACATGTAATTATGCTGATATTGAAAATATAGAACAGTAAAGTAGCTGAGTAAAGATATAAAAAGATAGGTATTCCATTGGCTCTAGGGTGACAAGAGTTGTGAGTGGGGGTTGGCAGCATATTTTAAGTCTGAACTGGAATGCCAGTTTCTGGTGGACCAAAGAGACATGGTGATGGTGCTTGTAACTCCTGCTTTGAAAAAAATATATATATTCAAGTCTGCACATGTTCCACTTTTGGTCTGTAGTGCTGTAGGTACTTTTAAGGTAAAAGGGTGGACAAGTGTATATATTCCTTGGTCTACATGTTCTATTGATTGAGGTAATTTTTTTTTATTTTCTTGGTAGCAAGGTTACTCTTTAAGCTGATTACAGGTGTGGTCATAGGCCTATTATTATTATTATTATTTTATTATTATTATTATTATTATTATTATTATTATTATTATTATTATTATTATTATTATTATTATTATTATTATTATTATTATTATTATTATTATTATTATTATTATTATTATTATTATTATTATTATTATTATTATTATTATTATTATTATTATTATTATTATTATTATTATTTTACTACTATTACTACTACTACTACTACTACTGCACTATTACAAAAAAGATTGCATTCTGTTAGACAATTAAATATATAATTTGCTGAGCATTACTTTTGAAGAGGGAGGGGGTCATAATCATAGCACTTCAGCCCATCAATCCAACTGGTGTTAATATTGAAGAAAATGTGATCTTGATATTCATTGGTTAATATGCAAATATTATCATCTAATTATTATTATTATTCTTTCTCCTGTCAATAATACCCCCTGCATGATTTAGTGCAGTGGTGGAATAACAGGTTTGTGAATTTAATGACATGGATCACTGCTCAAGTATGAACTTCCAATGCTCAAAGTTCTATTTTTTACACCAACCTATTTTATTTTTCAATCCTCTTTGAGGAATTTTAAAATATTTTTTACCTATTTTGTTGTGTGATTTGCAATCTCTGATATTTTTCTAACAAGTGTTTACGTCTTGGATTCATAAGTCAAATTTTATTTAAAATTTATCTCATATAAGCATATATTTTTAATATTAGATGATTTATAAGTAAAATGTCATTTAAATTAATAATCAGATGAACTTATTTAAAAAATTTTCTGATTCACTATTACTGACCTTTAATTTTTTTGCTTGAAACTCATTAAACATTGTTTTTACTTTTTTAGTTTGACTTTTTTTTTTATTTTTTTTTTTTTGTGTCGTTTGTTGAGTCTTTAAAACATTTTCTGTTGCTCTGAAAGCATTAGCTAACAAAACTAATTCATTTGCTTATACAATTCAGGTGATTTGTCTCCATTTAGTTTTAGATAAGATATAAATTGATGAATATTGAATTACTTATATCAAATATTGATTAATAAACCAAATGACTAGGTTACATCTATATGAAGAAATTGTTAAGTCTTCTAGACTTTATCTAAACTTGAATTCATGATCATAATCATTAATACAATTATCACAATTTAAGGAATTTCTGTTTACACATATACTTATATCTCTACGTGCAATAAAAATTAAAAGATAGTAGAATCTTTTTGACCACATGAGAATTGTATATAATCAATATCCTGAAACAAAAGTAGCTTTTGCTGTATTGTAAAGTAAAATATTGGTTTATCAAAAGCTAGGTGCTGCTTCTAATACATATAATCTTTTCTATCTCCTCTTAGTACAAGATATGATTGTTGTGAGCCTCTCTATTATCAGTTATTTCTTTGCTCTTTCTGTGATAATAGAATTTTGCAACTACATTTTCATCTTTTAATTACTTTTGCAGAAATCCTGAATCTAACATTTTTTATACAATACTTGTGTTGTGGAAGTAATAAAAAATTAAATTTAACAAAGAGAGAATCCTTAGTTTTGATCATTGTATGAATCAGACCAATAACTAATAAATGACTTTAAATCTGGATTATCATATAATAGATATGCCATAGTAAATTTTGTATATTATAGTGCCTTTGTGTTTGAAATGTCTTTTTATAATATTCTATGGTTACTATTTTTTTTCTCTTTAGTGAAAATGATTTAGTTTTTTTTAAAATTTTCTTTCTTTTAATCTTGATTTTATCCATTATTCTAGGAATCCTTTTTCTCTAATTATTATATTCAATGGTTTTTTTGTTTACAAAATCAACTGATATTTCAAGAGAAAGTAGTTTTGTTTAAAAATCATTCAATTATTAAAGCTTTTAGTTAAGGCTTTATTAATTTTAATGGTTTAGAATCACACCAATTTAAGATCCAATACTGCCTTTGCTGAGAACACTTATAGTCTAATTATTAAAAACATCTCAGAAAACTATTCCATTATTTTTTACCTCACTATGCATTCTAAATACTTTCCAGTTTATTTATTGTTTTAATAACCTGATGTTTGGATAAAATCTAAATGAATCTTAAAATTTATAAAGTCACTAGTGAGATGAGATTTGATATTAATTGGATAAATTACATAGATAGCCATCCATTTAGTGATCAGTAAATGGGTACCAAGCTATTGTTAACTAAAGAATAAAAAAATCATGTTTAATATGAGTTTGTCAGGTAAATGAAAATATATTAATTGTAAATATATATTCTAACCCAGTAAAAGAAAGAGAGGGAGAGAGAAATGATAATAAGAGAGTCGGCTAATAAAAATAATACAGCTAAATAAAAGGTGATCTAACTAACTTAAACAAAGAAATATTGTTATAGTAGGAATAATAATATGGCTAAGCTCAATGGGAAATTAGTTATCTTAACATTTACTGCAGAGATATGCACTAAAATATAAGGTAATTTCAAAACAATAATAAAATGCATTACTATAAAATAAATAAATAAACTAGAAAGAGGAAAAACTTTACTCATTCCTAAGTAGCATTTTTAAAACATATATCTTCCCTCTATCAAATACATTCTCTGAGCAACATAAATATTTTACATTTAATATAACATCTTCTAATAGAATCTTTCTGTATTTTCTTCCAATCTTAAGGAACAGTTATTTATTACCAAATAATTGTATAAAAGAGATGTAAATTTGGAAAATAAAGTCTTTTACCTAGAATGACCCTTGAAATAAAGAAAGAGTACCTTTTATATTTTTCTACTACCCATCAACTACACAATTAAAATAATTAAGTTTAATTATTGTACTTTTTGTGATGAGATAAATAAAATAATATGCAGTCTGAAAAATGGATTAAACATTCCAAACAAAAATTAAATAAATATTCAGTTCTTTTAACTACAATTTCCAGCTTCGGAATTGAAACATTTATGAAGTATTTTCATTTTAACATTGGGATTTTGGATCTGTAGGAGAACCGATCATTTGATTCACCAATATTTCTGTTATATAAAATTAAGAATTCAGGACACAAGAACTCATATAAAAAAACAAAGACTAGATTTAAATAACAATAGATACATTTATTAACATACTGGATTTACAAACATTAAAATTTATTTACAACATCATTGCAAAAGTCATTGTCAAACATAGGCGCTGTTACCTTTTTTAACAGAATACTACAAGTAAATAATACATAATTGCCTAATATTAGCAAACTGTCTGTTATAGTTTTAAACATTTGGAATGAATTATTAATAATAGATTCAATTAAGGTAAATTGTTTCAATATTTATGTAATTTATTTTTAATCTATTCTAAGCTAAATCATCCCATTAAACAAGCATTTAATAATAATAAAAAAGCTTAAACTATGAGTCAAGCAATACAATCCTTGAAATATACCCTTTTGTCAGGTAACAACTCATAATACCTTTAGTAACAATATTAAAACATGCTAAAGATTAAAATAACTTTAATCTGAATTAATTTATGACTGAGTTTGAACTAGTAAACTTGTATGATATTAACAATTATCATATCAAGACTAATAAGACAATTATTGTCTAGCACTATTTTTTTTAATAATAAAAAATATATGGGAACATTCATCAGAAGCTATGTAAAATCTTTGTTGTGTGTTTAGGTTTGATTGTTGTTTAGATGGCTATCATGACATCTGATTGGCTGTTGGATGGGTATTTTAACAGTGCAGTGAATTTCAGCAGTAGCTCAATTTATTTCAATTTTCAACTATCTGTGCTTCGCAAATTAAAATATTATGTACACACATATTATATATTTCATTTATGTCCAATGTAAAAATACACCATAAATATTAATTTAAATATAAAATTTTAAACAAATAATCCCACTTTCAATCAAATGTGCACACACACAAATAATAACCTAATATTAAATATAATTATATACTTCAACAGTAAAACCCATGCATACCTAAGTCTTATGATTTTCCATTCTTTTAGTTGCTGCCATTATGAGGGTTTAATTTTATTAATAGCACCAGAATAAATAGTAATAAAATATAAGAAATAAATCCCAGAAATTAAAATTCTTTAACCTTTTTTTCTTATTTCCTGTGAAGATATAATTCTAATGTATGTATTTACTCAAAGATTGTCATGATGATAATATTACTATAATCATGTGACACTTCTACTTATCAAATCTAAAAAATGATGTAATTAATTTATTTCAAAATAAATCATTATTACAACGTGATAATTTATCTTTTACAAATAAGTCCATTAGTGCAGTAGGGGGCATTATATTTTAATATCCAAAATAAATGGGTTTTCTTCCTTTAGTAAGTATATTATAGTATAAAATTAGCATTGTTTTTTAAGAACTTTGGACATTTAAAAAAAAAAAAAATTATTCCGTTAATTTGTAATAATGACAATTTTTATCTGGTGCACAAGCTTTCATACAATAGGAGGTTATCCACAAAAAATTGCTTATACTTTTAGTAAATAAGTTATATAACAAGTAGTGATCTTTCAAATAAATCTGCAGTTTAAGAAAAACGTTTCAATTTAATTAATTTGTGCATTAATTATAAGTTACAAAATTTCCAGATGTTTATTTATATTGACAATCTTGGAAGATACATATGCCCTAGGGGCACATGGTTTGTAAAAGTAGTCTAGCCTTGCATGTTGAAACAAAAACAATATATTATTTTTTAATTTCTGCAGTTAAGGTGAAACAAGCAAATAGATACATAAACAAAGATAGATTTAGCGAATGCACTTTGATTTATAGATTTCTACTGATATCACCAACAAAATCATCATCAATTTATTAAACTCTTTTTATCTTTGATGTCAAGATTTCCATTGTTTAGACAGGCAGACACACCATCACATATAAAAACAAAGTCTTTTGTAAAGAAAGTGCAGTGCTCACTGCAATAAAATTATTTTAAACTGCAGTAATATTTTAACAATTTTTTTTTTTTTAAAAATTGCATTTCAATAATATTTATATTACAAATATTACTTTGTTTATTTATGTATTTATTCTTATGACAAGTAATATTTTATTTAAAAATTAAAATAATAACTCTATAGTGAAATTTTAAAACAGTACTCTTTTAAAATTTTAAATGGATAAAATAAACCATAGAATAAATAAATATACATGCACACACATACACATTTAAGCATTAAATTAAAGTTATATTGATTACTATAGATCAATTTAATATTATGTATAATCTAATATTAATATTTCTTTAAATCATTCATTCCATATTAAAAATGTTGTTTTATATCATATCATCCTTTTATGAAACTTTATTTAGGGTGTGTGCTTACATTAAAAATCAATGCTATATTACTTTACTGTGATGTACAAAATTTGATACAAAGATTCAAAATTATAACATGTAATATGACATGTTGGAATAGTGAAGATCATTTTATAGGATATAAAACTTAAATAATAATAATATCTTCATAATAAACCAATAAAAAAATTAAGTTATATTTATTATTGCATTTTTGAATGATTACCATATGTAACCATATAGGAGATAACTGTAGATAACTGCAAGAAGGTAATGGACTTATTTTAGTAATATATCATTAAAAATAGCTATTTCTAAGTTATAATTATCTCTATTATTCACTAACTTGTTTGTTTTACATTATAAATATCAAAGATTTGAAATACAGTCATTGTTATACCTGGAACTTAATTGTAAATATAGGGGATTTGAACTCAGACTTTCACCAATCTTCAACTATTCATACTATCTCATACTACTGATACACATGACCACACACATGTAGAAAAGATAAATAATCACTAATATACATATTTTGTGCTGAACCAGCACTCATCAGTTGGTCCAGATTATCATCTCCCACACATGGCATAATAATAATATTGGCATCAGAATAAGATTTGGGCATTCTATCATCAGATTTTCAATGGTATGGTGGCTGAAGAGTTGGAGGTTGGAGTAGATTGAAACCTGTCCATTAAAGTATAAAAATTTGCTATCTTAATATATGTGTGAGAGATGATAATCTGTACCAACTGATGAGTGCTGATTCAGCACAAAATATGTATATTGATGATTATTTATTTTTTCTACATGTGTGTGGTTATGTGTATTGGTAGTATGAGATAGGGTAGATAGTTGAATATTGCTTGAAAGTCTGAATTCAAATCCCCTATATTTATTATAAATATCAGGAATACAGAGTTCAATGGTCATTGTGCATACATACATCATCATCATCATAATAATAATAATAATAATAATAATAATAATAATAATAATAATAATAATAATAATAATAATAATAATAATAATAATAATAATAATAATAATAATAATAATAATAATAATAATAATAATAATAATAATAATAATAATAATAATAATAATAATAATAATAATAATAATAATAATAATAATTCAATTCAATTCAATTCATTTATTTATCGTACAAAACTACAGCATAAAGCCAATTACAGTATTGCACCATAACAAATATATAAATACATAAATGAGTTTAAATGACAAATTATTAATATAATTATGTGCCATATTTCAATAAAAGATAATTAACACATTTAAAAATCTAAAGTAAAATTAAATATCAGCATATAAACAATTATTATTAAAACATTAATAATAACAAATAAATAAAAGGGATAAATATAAAGCATGTAACAAAATAATAATAATAATAAAACAATTTAACATATATATATATATATATATATATATATATATAAACAAAATCAAGTTAAACCAATCAAATATGACATTTAAATTTAATAACATTACAAAATTGATTATAATCTAAATTGAAGTAATTATTATTACTACAAATCTGATTATATAAATATGGCAGTCTAAATAAAGGAGAAAATCTAAGAACATTGGAATGACAAGTTTTAATGTAACAAACAGAAGCAGACCGAGTATCATGCACATGAGATCTAATTACAACAGTAGAAATTGTGTCAGATAAAAGAACTATTTTATTAACAAGTTTATAAAGATATTTAAGATCTCTATATTGTCTTCTAGAAGAAAGATGAACAACAGTTTTATTTCCCAAAGAAACATATTTAAAAAACTTATTACTCACTGATTGTAATAAGTTACATCCCTGTTTAGAGCTAGGATTCCAAATGACTGAACAATATTCAATGATGGGAAGAACCAATGATAAAAATAATTTAAATTTTGTATCACCACTGAAATGATGACCAAACCTTAGAATAGTACCTATAATTTTTAAAGCTTTACCAATAATCATTTCCAAATGAGGAAGAAAGGATCCATTACTAGAAAATATAACTCCCAAATCTTTTTGGGATTCAACAGAAATAATTTTGTGACAATTAATAAAATAAGAAAAATGCAAAACTTCAGATTTTTTAGAATATGAGACTAAGGAACATTTACTGAAATTAACAATCATATTATTTAAATCACACCAAGCACTAAAATTATCTATATCCTTTTGAAGAAGAGTGCAATCAAACACAGATGTGATTCTTCTAAAGATTTTACAGTCATCTGCATAGCACAAAAGATAAGAAGATTTTAAGCAATCCTTAAGGTCATTCATATAAATGTTAAAAAGCATAGGTGCTAAAATACTACCCTGAGGAACTCCAAAATTACATTTAAACTTAGATGAAATAGTATTATTAAATTTAATATATGCAGTACGACCATGAAGAAAGGATTGAAACCAATAAACAAGCTTAGTAGAAAAACCCATTTGATATAATTTGCGAAGAAGAATACTGTGGTCTACTTTATCAAAAGCTTTTGATAAATCAAAATAAACAACATCAAGTCTCTGCTGGTCCTCAATTGCATGAGCTATATGATCATAAATTGTTAACAAATTAGTTTCTACGGATCTATTAGGTATAAAACCATGCTGTGAAGAAGAAATGAGTTTACTAACATCTAAAATAATTTTATTACAAACACACCTCTCAAAAATTCTAGCAATAGTATGTAAAACAGAAATAGGTCTATAGTTATTAAGACAATCACGTGAACCATTCTTAAAAATTGGGATCATTTTGGCACACTTAAGCACATTAGGAAAAACACAAGAATTCAGTGATAAATTAAAAATAAATGCAAGAGGAACTGCAATAAATTCAGCTAGCCCTTTGTAAATAAATGAAGGAATATTATCATTTCCCAAACTAGAATGAATTTTAAGTCGCTTAATAGCCATAACAACATCATCCTTAGAAATATGGTCAATCATACAATGAACAGTTGAAGAATTACAAAATAATGCAATATTTGAAGATATTGCATCATGTGATGAATATACATCAGCAAAATGTTTTGAAAAGTCATTTGCACTTAAAGTGAAACCATGAGTAGCTTGAACCTTTTTTCTACCCAAACCAGACTTTTTAATGAAATTCCAAAATTCTTTAGGGTTAGATGAAATATTAACCTCAATTCTTCTAATATAATTCTTCAAATCTCTTTTATAAACATGCTTCACCAATCTTCTGAAATTAATAAAATTATTATAAAAAAAGATATTCTGTGTTTTAAAATAAAGTCTACGATGATAAGACTTCCTTTTAATAATTTTAATAAGATCGCATGAAAACCAATGAGGAAAACCCTTATAAAAAGGTCACTTATTGGGAATATACAAATCAATAAAACCATTAAGAATCTTTAAAAACTCATCCAAGCAATGATTTACATCATTAAAAGAATACAAAAAATTCCAATTAACTTTAGAAAAGTTTCTACAAAAATCAAAATAATTACCCTTCCCATAATCCTTTCTTGAAATATTAGAAAAATTAATCTTTGAGTGACAAACGTTAATATAAAACTCAAAAGGTGGATGATGAGCATCAATAGGAAAATTAACAGAGACAACTTGAAAATTACTAACTACTGTTGAACTACATAAAATATAATCCAAAGTACGATGAAAGGAATTAACAAATGGGTTATATTGCTTGAGTCCTAAAAATTTACAGAACTGTAACATTCTAGAAGCTTTAGAAGACAAAAAAGAAAAGTGTGTAGTAATTCTACCCTGATATAAATCTGGAATATTTAAATCCCCAGTAATAATAACATTATCATAGCCAATCAGAAAATCTTCAAGTGATGTCAAAAAATAATCAAACTCCAACAATGACAAAGTGGGTTTGAGATAAACATTACCTAAAATAAATTTAAAATTGTGATTTAAAGTAATTTCACACCATGTAGATTCACAAAAAGAAGAAGAAAAAGAAAGTTCTTTATAAAAAACATCTTTATGAAGAGCAATCAGAGTACCACCACCTCGAGAAATATTATCCATAGATCTGTCAGTTCGCAAAATACTGAATCTATCATCAAGAAAAGAACAACCAGGAAATTGTTGATTCAACCAAGTTTCTGTAAGTAAAATAAGATCAAAATGTTCTGTTTCAAAAAATTGTTTAATTTGAACACATTTAGTCCTCATACCTCTGACATTCATGTAAAAACAAGAAAGGCCTACCATGTTACCCACAAAGATAATGGAAACAACACAAATAAAACCAAAAAGAGAAAAAAAAAGTGATAAAGAAAAAAATAAATAAATAAAAATAAATAAATAAAATAAAATAGATAGTAAAACAAAATAAATTCTCTTAAAACCTTAGAGAACTAGCCAGAGATCCATAAAAAAAAGAAATGGAAGCACCGCAAGGCCATAAATTGGGGGATATTATTTCATTATGTTTATGTGCAGAAACAGAAACATAAAAGCAAGAAGACTTAGAATTATTCATATTAACTTTATGACAAACAATGCTAGTTTGTAAATTATTTTCAAGAAATACTGTAATATCTTTTGAACTGAGATTTACTGGCATATTAGAAAGAAAATATCTATTATAAGTTATATTAGTATTAGAATAAACATCAGCAAAATTAGATTTATTAAATCCATCAGATATATTAGTTTTATTAGTCCTTGAAAAATCATTTTTACTAGAAGATAAAGAGGAGTATCCAGAATGATTTATCCAATAGTTACTATTTGAATGAAAGTCAAGTGAATGTGATCTATAAGCTGGAATGAATTTGGGAGCAAAATCTGGATAATTAAGAATTTTATGTCTAATAGACTTAGAATAAACATTACCAAAATTAGATTTATTAAATCCATCAGATATATTAATTTTTTTAGTTCTTGAAAAATCATTTTTACTAGAAGATAAAGAGGAGTATCCAGAATGATTTATCCAATAGTTACTATTTGAATGAAAGTCAAGTGAATGTGATCTATAAGCTGGAATGAATTTGGGAGCAAAATCTGGATAATTAAGAATTTTATGTCTAATAGACTTAGAATAAACATTACCAAAATTAGATTTATTAAATCCATCAGAAATATTAATTTTTTTAGTTCTAGAAAAGTCATTTTTACTAGAAGATAAAGAAGAGTATCCAGAATGATTCATCCGATAGTTACTATTTGAATGAAAGTTAAGTGAATGTGATCTATAAGCTGGAGTAAATTTGGGAGCAGTATCTGGATAATTAAGAATTTTATGACTAATAGACTTTAGGGAAGATACATTAACAGGAAGACCTCCATTATATCTTTTATCCATAAAAGAAACACTCTGTAAATTATGAGCTGGAATGACTTTAGAAACTGCAGCTGGATAATTTAGTTTTTTAGATTTCACAGACTTTAAAGAAGATAAAGTAACAGGAAAACCTCCATTATCTCTTTTCCCCACAAAAAAAAAAATTTGGTGATTTAAATTTACCATGAGAAAAAAAACCAGAATCAGAAAAGCAATCACTAATGGAATTTACCTCAAGCCAGGATGAGTTATAAAAACATCTACTTTTAAATTTGGACTGAGGCAAATTCATAAATACATTATTATTATTATTATTATAATTAATTTCATCACTAACTAAATTAACTTCAGGAACACAATCATCCAATTTGATATTTTCACCAAGATCTTCAGGGCAATAGGCTGAAGAATGATCCCTAGCAATGGAAGAACTAAAAATTTGATCAGGATATTCAGAAGATGACAAAATGCATTGAGTGCCAATATCATTAGTATTAACATTTTTACCAAGATCTTCAAGGCAATTGGATGAAGATGAACATACAATGTTACCACCTTCAACAGAAGAGGAATAATCTCCAGGAATAGAACTAAAAATTTGATCAGGATATTCGGAAGATGATAACATGCATTGAGTACCAATAGCATTAGTATTAATAAGTTTATCTTTGATCACTGAAGAATTCCTACAACGATGAGACATTTCAATTATTAAATTATATATAAAAGAAATAGGAAGAGATAAAATCATTTCAAAAGAAAAATTGCTAGAATCATGAATAACACTGTCAATTAAACTATCTATATTTTTAACATTATTAGCAGAGTCAAATTCATTAACAGCAAAGTTTCCAATATTATTATTTCCAATCTTAGGAAGTAAGTCAATATTATTAGTGGATAAATCCATATCAACATCTGCATTAAAAAGATTGTCCAAAGATGAAACAGCTTTATTATTGTCAAACTCATCTATAGCAAACTTTCCAACACTATTATTTCCAATCTTAGGAAATAAGTCAATATTATTAGGAAATAAATCAATATTATTAGGGGATACATCAGCATCAACATTAGAAAGATCATCTAAAAATAAAACAGTTTTATATTCATCACATTCATTTACAGGAGAGTTTCCAGCATTATTTCCAATATTGATTTTATTTTTGTCAACTTCAATTACAGTAGAGTTTGCAATATAATTATTCCCATTATTAGAAGATAAGTCAACATCTATCTTAGAAAGATAATGTAAGGGCAACAAATCTTTATTTTTATCAAATTCATTTACAATAGAATTTATAACACAATTATCTCCATTAATTCTACTATTAAACAATTCAAAACAAAACAACACTCTCCATATAGTAGTGTCATCTTGTGCTAACAAGAGCAATCAATGGATGCCAGAAGGCTTGTGCATAAAATCCCTATCTAGTGCCTACTCATCCAACATCCCCAGACTAGTTTCTGGCTTGTGGCCTTTATCAGTGAGGAGCCTTGGATCTGAGAGCACTGCACCTAGATCTTAGGATCTAATGCAACCCTCCAGCACCCACCTTTTAACTCTATTTAACTACAAAACTATGAGAATGAAATTGAAAACACTATTAATATTTTCAATCCAAGCTCAATAGCTTATATAGTCATATGGGTCTGAACTCAATTCAGTACTCATACATTTTGGTGTCTTTGGCTCTTTAACAACCATAGCCACCACTATCCTATTAGGCAGGATTGGTGTTAAACCACTAAACATCACATGATCACTATCTCATACTAGCACAATAATTGTTATTAAACAATTCAAAACAAAACAACACTCTCCATATAGTAGTGCACAAGATGGCACTACTATATATAGAGAGTGTTGTTTTGTTTTGAATTGTTTAATAACAATTATTGTGCTAGTATGAGATAGTGATCATGTGATGTTTAGTGGTTTAATTCTACTATTCATACAATTAGTTAACTTAACTATCTGAAACTCATTATCTAAAACAGGATTATCAGCAATATTATCTGTCAAAAATACCTTAGACATATAATTACACTCTATACATTTATAGAAGCCAGAACCAATAGTATGAAAAATATCAGCATCAACTTTACTTAATCTAAGACAAGAGGTATGAAACTTCCCCTGACATTGACCAGAACAATTGATACAGTTAGCAGGATCCAATATAGCAATAGAACAGACCTTACAAACAGATGAAACTGAGCTAGAATCAGAGATTATATCAGTATCAGATAAAACAGAAAGAGATGAATTCATCGTAGAAATTTGGGAGACATAAGAATTCAAAATAACAGAAGCCTTCTTATAATAAGAGCTACAGTATTCACATAAAAATTTAGAGGTATTATTAATAGAATCAATGGAAGTATCTTTATTAAATAAATTATAACATACTATATGGTATCTAAGGCCACAAAAACCCAAGCATTTTAAAAATTTTTGTCTACCAAAAATATCAGACAAACACAAAGCACAAGGAAATTTAAAAGGCGCCATCTAAAATATAACTAACAAAAAAAAGTAGATACAGGATAATAAATAAATCCCATCTAAGTACACAATTAAATCCCTTAGACTAAAAATTATAAAGTGAATAAATGCATTATAGTAAAATAATTTAATTATAAAACAAACAATGGCAATATCTGTTACTTAACAAAAAAAAAAAAATTAATAAAATTGGGAAAAACAAATCTAAGGAAATACAAAAATTATATATTAATTAAATTATATAAATATATATTAAATTGTACTATATATATAAAAAACAAACAATATCCAAGACAAGATTATTAAATATATCACAATTATATATTAGGTAAATTATATAAATATATATTCAATTGTACTATATATATATATATAAAACAAACAATATCCAAGACAAGATTATTAAACATCACAATAATATATTAGGTAAATTATATAAACATATTCAATTGTACTATATATATATATATAAACAAACAATGTCCAAAATAAAATTATTAAAAATATCAAAATCACTATGTCTTAATTGTTTATGAAATAACATTTTATATCAATTGAAAATGAATCAGACAGTCTTTCTTCAAAACGATATAATAAATCAAATTTGTTATTTCTATTAACAAAGAATCTCTTATAAATGTTTTTGTCTTCCATAAACATTGTATAAACTCAAAGGACAAGCTATAGAAAATGTTCAAATCTTGTTATATATTATAAATAAAAATAAAAAAGGTGCCATTATATATTATAAAAGTGAAGTAATGTATATGTAAATAAAATATCCAATTGTATACATTATATCTGTAATGTGCTCCATATCCATAAGCAAATTTACATATAAACATATGTTTCAAACAAGTTTAAAGAAAAGATAAATATCCTAAGGTGAAGTAACTTGGAAAATACTAGATTATATGAAGATAAGAAATCACTAAGTAACTGAAAGCAATAACTTATCAATCTTATCCAAATTGAATAAATTATTTAAAAATAAATAAATAAAAAAATGTCAAATTAAAACTTTATAGTAGATTTTTGTATAAACCGATATAATAGTCAATAAATCTTATAATACCAATAAACCATAAAAATAAAATAATGAAAAATAGTTTCCAAAAATAAACTATAAGCTTTACTAAAAATATCCTCCAGGCATATTAGTTCTCAGTAAAGATCTCTTTCTCAAAAAAAAAAAAAAAAAAAAACCACTAAAAAATTCATTTATTTATAAAATTCCCAAGGCGTATTAGACCACAGTAAACAATCCATTAAAAAAAACCATTATGAAAAATCCATTAAAATAAGCTACTTCAATTAATTAATTTTGACATCAAAGTATATCTGCAGTTGTCAAAAGATCAATTATACTAGAACAATAGAAAAAGTGAAAATCCATAAAAAAACATATTTTGATCCAATTAATTTCACAGAAAATATGCACATGTTAATCCTTGATCAAAGATTTATAAAATGTATAAATCTTATAAACATAGTTCCAAATTAAATGATGTCTACCATAAAGCTAATGTTGACTTAAGCCCTTTGTCCATATAATAACATAGAAGAAACCGGTTTGATATCCAAAAAAGCTGATAAAATAAATAACGAGAGGCTCCTTTAAAAAAAAAATTCCAATACTTTTAAGAGAGGGGAAAAAACACGTCCTACTTCTACAAGAGGATAATAATAATAATAATAATAATAATAATAATAATAATAATAATAATAATAATAATAATAATAATAATAATTCTTGAAAGAGTGATAAAGGAAAAAATAGAACAACACATACTCCCTGTGTTATCATCAGCACAATATGCCAAAAAAGGATCATCCATTGGCCAGGGTGCCTTAATGTACAAAACAATTATTGAAGTAGTAAAAAAAAGAAAGAAATATGCACCAATTATAGTTCAACTAGACATTGAGGCAGCTTTTGACTCGGTGCCTATAGCCAAATTATTAGACGTGCTGAAAAAAACAACAACACCTCCATCCCTACTATATATAATAGCAAATCTGCTTCTCAGCCGTGAAATTCACATCACATTGAATGGAAAAAAATCACCAGCCTTCAGACCGAGTCAATCCATCCCACAAGGATCCCCCCTAAGTGCCATGCTCTTTACAATATATATAAATCCTCTATTAATAGAGATACAGAAAAAAATAAAAGGCATTCAAATTCCAAACACTGCTTTAAATATATCATGCATAGCCTATATGGACGATGTAACCGTTTTCCTCCCCTCTAAAAGAACCTCCCCATATTACAAGAGATAATCAAGAATTATACCTCAAATTTTAATTTAAAAATTAACACAAATAAAACTGCAGCATGGTCAATATACACAGGCAAGCACTGTACAGAGATGTTTAATGGTAAACCATCTGCTTTCCTTGGTTTCCCATTCTACCTTGGAACCAATGGAATGAGGCAAAAAATTCAAAATAAATTAAAAATAGATGCTGAAAAAATCACAGCCTCACTTGAAAAGTCATACCTGTCAATATATGCAAAGGTAGCACTATTTAATCAACTTATAACTACAAAAATTACATACTATACACCTATAATCAAATTTGCAAAAACATTCATATCTAAAATCTCGTCAATCTGTAACAAACTAATATGGAAGAGAAAGACAGTGGCAATCTCTTTAAAAAATCTGAGCAGACCACCACATAGCAATGGACTTGGACTCCATACAATCAATGTTTTCTACACACAGAAATCAGTAAATCTAATAACAGCAACCATAAAAAGATTTCCAGACCTGGAGTGTGTAATCAGTATAATACCCACAGACAGACCACCCCCTTCATATGGATATCTATCCACACTGATTGAAGAATTCAAGCCAATATACAACAAAATATCACTCAATAATGACAACAAGTATACATACTGGGACATTTACAATATACTACATCCAAACCAGACACCCAATCTACATCCATCAGTTCTTGGAATAGACAACAGGCAACTACTGCAACAATTCAGAAAATGGTCATTAGAACCAAAATTATTCGATTTTCTACTTAAGCTTAATCTCAATGCTCTACCCACAACCCATTTCCTTAGATTTCGTAGATTCTATACCAATATAGACCCCATGTGCGGGCTATGTCATAGAGAAGAAGAGACACAAGATCATTTTCTTCATTCCTGCAGTGCCCTAGAAACAATACGTCGCACAATGTTTACCACATACAGAAAGGCTATCATTTCAATTGATGAAATAATTAATACATTTAAAAAAGGCAACAACCCTGCTATTCGTGCAGCAACATACAGCCTTTATGCCTACTGGTGCACCAGATGCACTTTTGCACTTGCCAATAACCCTCGACGCCACCCAGCAACATATTCAATAAAACTAGAACTGTTAAGAAAAAGAGACAGCATCCTAGCTCAACCAGATATATTTGCAGCCACATGGTCACACTTGAAACAGAGATCCAGTCTATGAAATATAAAGACCAATAAGATAGATGATGACATTTTCAACATCAGCATTTTTTCCAATTTAAAAAAAAAAAATGCAAGCATAAACTGAACTAAATAGAAGACCAAATTTAAAAACAAGAAGAAAAAAAAGTATGCAGAAAAGATAAAGACTTATGTATTGAAAGTTGTAATTTGTTTTTCATTTGTAAAAAATCAATATATGACTCTGTAACTTTTTAGACTCAATAAAGTTTTGCTTTGAAACATAATAATAATAATAATAATAATAATAATAATAATAATAATAATAATAATAATAATAATAATAATAATAATAATAATAATAATAATAATAATAATAATAATAATAATAATAATAATAATAATAATAATAATAATAATAATAATAATAATAATAATAATAATAATAATAATAATAATAATAATAATAATAATAATAATAATAATAATAATAATAATAATAATAATACAAATAGATGTCTGTATTTGTTCAAAATAATATACATAAACATATAAATAAATATTAGAAAATACAATAATTAAAATTTGTTAAAAAGAACAAAAAATATAAATGTCACTTAGGAGTGCTTTCAACTACCCTTGTAGTCTTTGTCAATTAATACTTTGAAAGATCAACTTTCCCATAATTCCATGATCTTAATGTTTGCTGTCTGCCTATTGATTAAGTCTTGCTTGTATTTATGTATTAACATAGCTTCCTTGATTTTTCTTTTATTATTATTTCTTTCAGTTTGCAATATTTTTACAATTTTATAATTGAAATCAAAACCGTATATACATAATTTATTATGGTCATAAAAACAGAAGTTGATAAGTTATCATTATCTTTAGAATTTTGTTTCATATTTTGAACTCTTTTTAATAACAACAAGTGCTCTTTTGTTCTTTTCTCCAATGTGCATCTTGACTCACTTATACACTACCACACCTACACATCCATTTATAAATGATATAATTTTTATTTGTAAATAAGGTTTTATCTTTACAGTTATTTATTAATTTATTTAATGTAGGTGGTGCATAAAATGCAATATCGCATATACCTTTATAAATTTTCCTTATGAAACTTGCCTGTTGATTCGAAATATATGATAATGATATCCAAATTTTATTATCATAAGAATTAACATCATTCTTAATCTTATTTTTATTTTTGTATTTATATTTACAATTGATACATTGATGATGTTTTTGTATGTGAAAAGTCAAATATTATTATTGAAACAGACAGATCGAAGAACCGATCTTAGTTTCATGTGTTTTTTAAGTACGGTAATTCGAACTACTATTTGCCCGCAATGGGATTTTTTCCATTTCAAGTCATATAAAAATTAGCTATATATTTTATGTTTTGTAAATAAATATGTAAAGATTCCGTGTATAAATATCACAAATCATGAAATAATATTCGTGTGTGCGTGGTTTGTGAATTTATATCAGCTTAATTTAAAAGTTTCATTGCGGGTGTATTTGTTTAAATTTTAACTTTTTAGAATTATACAAAGTCGTTTAAAAATACTGATCAAAAGTCACATTCCTTTGATCAGTGTTTTTAATTAAAATCTGTCTTGTACAAATGTATAGAGTAATTAATTTGTATTTGAAAATTAGATAAGGAATTTATATTT
Source organism: Epiperipatus broadwayi (assembly GCA_028023455.1). Taxonomy (NCBI): domain Eukaryota; kingdom Metazoa; phylum Onychophora; class Udeonychophora; order Euonychophora; family Peripatidae; genus Epiperipatus; species Epiperipatus broadwayi. The sequence continues at coordinate 2,338,053 of JAQFVV010006346.1, forward strand.
TGTAATTACTTGGTCAATTTAAAATTGTGTATTAAAGTTAAAGATAGCTGAAAATGGAACAATGGAAATGGATAATTGATATTGTATGGTCAAGTTGGATTGCTGGAGGCTAGAGAAAAGTAGGCGGAGTCTCAAACAAAAACCAGGCAGAAAGGTCAACCGTGGCCATCTTAGAAAAAACTAAGATTCTAACTTTTGACGTGGCTGAGAGTAGACCGTCTCAAAACAGCACAGCAGTTGCTAGAAAAATCGCTACAACTTTTATTAAGAAGTCCACCAGTAAACCGTAATGTCGATGGGCTAAGTGCCAGGAGCTGATCTCTGTCCTGCCAATTTGAATCTTCGTGCCGCTGTCTGATCATGCTTTACGTGCTTCAAAATTTCCAGCTTCCAATCTCCAAATTGACTATGCCTTTCAAGTAAATTTCAAATGCGCGCCTACGTTCGTCAGAAATACCATCGTGAGAAGCCAAGCCGGATGAAGAAAGAAGGGTAACTGTGTTACATGAACTTTTAACTTTCTCCCGAGCTTAATTTTATAGTTAATCTGTCAATCAAATTAATCACATGTAAGTTTTGTTTCTTTTATAATGCTACTTTTTAAAACCTGTCAGTAAATTTTCTTTTCTCTTTTTCCTCCGCTCTAGTCTTTAGAAGATAATTTATAAATATTGTACCTAATAATAATAATTCAAATGAATACATTTATATGTTTTTTGTAACTTATTCTATAAACAAACGATGCCAATAGAAATATTTCGCAACTCTGTTTTAAAGCTAGTTTATAATATTGATTATAGTTATTTTAAAAGTAAGTTCGTTTTTTTTTTGAATTAAAGATTATTTCATATATTGAGTTGGCAGATATTAAATCACTTTATTATTCTCCTTTATTTTTGTCATACTATTGTAACCTATCTTTCAATCTTAAATATGTAAAATGGTTTTAAAGTTTTATCATCTTGTTGCCTACATGAAATGAGAAATAATTCTCAGTGTATAATTTGTTACTATCGCTACCGCCTGAACAACCTGAGGGGTTAGGGGTTTCAGAGTAAACTTAATTAATCGTTGCTTTCGCGGTCAGTTTGATTCCGCCATGTTTTATTGGAATAGTTATATCAGCCTGTTGCGTAGAAATAGACGAATAGATTATCTAGGTTTTGTGTAATTCCGTTTCAAATCCACTTCAAGCACTCGTCCTCGATGACTGTGGCAATGCCTTTCCTTCGCCGAAGTTGGCGTCTCGCCGTACTACCATATGGGAAAGAAAGCAATTCTTTTCCAGGTAATCTCTTGGATCACCGGGTTTCGAAATGATCCCGGCTGGTTGTAGTGTCCCGGATCTACTTGGGGGCATTAAGCCTTGTCAAAGTACAAGCCACCCGGTATTCCGTTGATGCACCGCAAGTGATTACTGTAGGGCTCCTTAATCTAGGCAACCACTAGTACATCAATCTTAGATATCATATTTATGCGAAGCCACCTCCAACTATTCGTATACGCAACGGCTCGAATCTATTCGAATAAAATAACTTAATAAAAATAGTAGATAAATATTTTCAATGCCCTAAATACTCTGATTCCCTTAGCCACCCGTCAATCATTTAACTACACCGATATTGGCATGAGTTTGTTTACCAGGTAAAATGATTACTAAAGACTAGTAGCCAATTATAATAGAATATTTATGGAAGTCTTACCGTACTTTTGAATAATATTTGTTAATGCTTTCTATTTATTATTAAACACTTTATTTAATCTAATTTTGTGTCTCCCACCTCATTACTCTCGAAGTCTATTTAGTCACCTACTGTCTGTATTGGCAACTTAAATATATACATTACATTAATGACCGTACCAATATCCAGAGTATAATAGATCTATATATAATTAACTGTAAGTAATTTAGTCTGTGTTCTGAGTTGAGCTAGTAAAGGGATAACCCCGTGCTGTTATAAAGTCATCATCGGTTGGTCATACCGGGGTTTGGGTTTGAATTTAGTTGGCGTTTTGGAATTTATTCTTAAAGGTGGACTGGGTTTGAACTCGGGTACTGTGTATGAGTAAGCGTGGTGGATTTATACCGGTACATTATAGATTTGTTTGATGAATTAAAGCAAATGAAAATTTAATGGGTGTTCAATTTCTAGATCTTAAGATAACTAGAAACAGAGATAAACTGGATTACTATATGATTATTAAACCAATAGCAAAAAGAGGCTACATTCCATATAAATCAAGAGTACCAATGTCACATAAACTGGCAGGTTTGAAATCCTTCTTGTTTAGAAATGATAATCTTTGTAAATATTTATTGGATAAAGGAGAAAATATTGAAATGTATTCTAATGAATTGTTAAATGTTGGATATAATTATGATCATATATATTATACTATTAAAAATTTTAATTCGAAATATAAATCCAAAAATTAAAATAAGATTAATAATGATGTTAATTCTTCTGATAATAAAATTTGGATATCAGTATCATATATTTAGAATCAACAGGCACGTTTCATAAGGACAATTTATAAAGATATATGTGATACTGCATTTTATGCACCACCTACATTAAATAAATTAATAAATAACTGTAAAGAAAAAACCTTATTTACAAATAAAAATTGTATCACTTATAAATCGATGTGTAGGTGTGATAGTGGACATATAGATGAATCGAGATGAATATTGGAGAAAAAAACAAAAGAGCACTTGTTGTTATTAAAAAGAGTTCAAAATATAAAACAAAATTCTAAAGATAATGATAATTTATTAGCTCCTGTTTTTTGTGACCATAATAAGTCATGTATATATAGTTTTGATTTCAGTTATAATAATGTAAAAATATTGCAAACTGAAACAAATAATAATAAAATAAAAATCAAGGAATCTATGTTAATATATAAATACAAGCAAGACTTAATCATTAGGCAAGCAGAAAACATTAAGATCATGAAATTGTGGGAAAGTTGACCTTTCAAAGTATTAGTTGACAAAGACTACAAGGATAGTTGAAAACACTCCTAAGTGATGTTTATATTTTTTGTTCTTTTTAACAAATTTTAATTAGTGTATTTTCTAATATTTATTTATAAGTATATGTACATACATACATTCATAACATACATATATACATACATTGATGAAACAATAAAATAACCATCTATATGAAATAATTTTTTTATGCAAATGACTATAAAAACTACTGCTCAAATTTAAACCAAACTACTCAAGCTACAGCATGATATAATTATTAAATCTCCATCAATCACACGATTAATATTAACCAGTGCTGGACAGTTGTCAAAATATTAGTTACTATTATTTATTTTTTTGTTTTAGTTTTTATTAAACATGGTTACTTTTGAAAGCATAATTTATTAAACATACATGCATGTATACATACATAAATCCATCCATCTATTCACTTAGAGAAATGTCAAAAATTAAAAAAATTGAAGAAAAAGACACTTGGAATCAATTAATTAATACAATGTAGTTTTTTAATGTAATCTGTCATGTATCTTTTGAATATAGATATTTATGTATTATATCTTTATATTGCTCCAGTGCTTTTAGTCCTATTATTGGACTATTTAATTATAGTTATAATATATAAATTTGAAAGAACAGCAACTATATTAATTTTAAATATTTCATTAATAGGAATGCAAAATTTTTGGAAATGGGTTACCAATGGGTGCAAGTGAGAATTAAAATGAAAAAAATAGTACATAGTCAAATTTGGTAGTAGTTATTTACTGCAATGATATCTAATATGTCGAAGCTACATAACATAGTGGTTAAATATATATGAGTCTAATGTTTCCAAGCAATGAGATTTATGTTTTGAAATTTTTTCAGAGCACAAACAGATTTGAAGTTTCTTTTTGCCTCATAGGTAAACTAGCTGGCCAAACATTAATAATCAATTCTTTAAAAAAATTAATTAAAGTTTCATGTTAAATGGAATTGTCAAATGAGGGTAATGTTCTGATTAAAAAATTATGAATGTTATATAATGGGGCTTGGTTACTAGTAAGAGATGTCTTACTTCTAAAGATGTTGCTCTATTATTGCTTATATTTCTTTTAATTTAGTATTAGAACTACATTGTAAATGTTTATAAACTCCCTCATCCAGACACTGGAATAAACAAGTCAATAATTTTAATATATTTCACATGCAAAATAACATTGTTTGCCTCAAAAAAGACAAAGACAACCACTTCATTTTGATACAACATTTATCTATCTTGAGAAAATTTAGTTCTAAATTCACTCCTTAAAATTTAAGTGAGGAACTGACTACAATCGCAAGAGCTTAAAGAATAAATTTATTTTCAACATTTTAATAAACATGCTAATATAGTATTCACTGACTTTGACTGTTTGCATATTTTTCTCTTCGCAGCTATTACACTCAAATATTCACAACATAAAATTCCATAAACAGAAACATCCACTAAGGCTTATGATCAATTTTTGGAGTTGTCCACTACAATCCAGCCACCAAGCTCATCACAGAATGGATCCAATATGAATTTGGTTTGGGCCCCTAACAATCAAATCATTATTTGATTTTATAAACATTATTAAATATTCCCAGATTGAGAGTGACTATAAAATGGCTTCATTTGATGTCGCTGAGCTTTATGACTCAGTCAATAGAGTATGGTCCATCAAAATTATCCAAGAAATGCTCAAACTTAGTACAATTAGTAAAAAAGAGTTCAATTTATTAATGAAGTATTATGGTAATTAGCAAAAAAGAGTTCAATTTATTAATGATGTATTATGGTAGATTAATAATGACCTACACAGCTCATTTCAGAATGAAATATTTTCTATGACTACAAAATTAGTCTCTGGGACTTTCTATCAGTGCAGTCATATGTAGTTGGCCACTGCCTTTATTGAAAAGTGTGTAATCCTATTCTTTTGACTGCACATAGTGGCATCATTTATATCAGATACATTGACAACATCTTTGTCTGTGCTCCTCTTCATTTGATTCTCATGATGTTTGACAATTTTAATCTGTTCCCAGAGATTAAATGGAGATGTGATTATGAAGATTACTAACAGCATCTTAAATACCTTGATTTAAAATTAACCATCCAAGTCCAATGCATTGACTATTTGAAAGTAATTAAGCCCATTAAAATTAGGGGATACTTACATACACACTCATGAATTCCTTTCCAATACATGATCACAGGTTTCAAAGCTGTCTTGTTTAGAAACTTTAAACTGTGCAAATTTATTGCTGATCCTAAAGACAGTCTGGAATCTTACAAGAGAGACCTAATCCAAGCAGGTATTTCTCTCATCATGCTTAACAATCAAATAAGGCCATTTTATAACAGATATAAACAGTCAATTTCCTGCTCCAAAACCCTGGATCAATATGCCTTTTATCATTAATATCCACATAAAATTACCTCCATTCTTTCTATAGAGTTTAATATCAGTTTTCAATTCTCTCCTTCCCTCAACACACTCATCAATAAATCTAATGACAAACTTAAAATTTATTACAAGGCTCAACTAGTTTATTCCATAGTCTGCTCCTCCTGCAATTGCAAATACTTTGGGGAGACTTATGCCAATTTGAAATCCAGGATATCCCAACCTATTTATCTATATAACAGATAAAACAAATCCATCATATACTCTCAGTGTTTGTGGAAAATGAGAAAACTGTCAGTCATGCATTTAAGCCTGCTTGAGCCAAAACTGTTTGCCTTGAAAGTAATCATAGAAACTGTAAAATGAAAGAAGCTAGGAAAATAATTAATTCTACACATACAACAAACATACAAGTACAATCCAATAATCTTTCCCTCATCAAACACTTGGTTTTCAATCTGGAACATAGGTGGCACTTAATAATCCCACCTATTATACATGCAATTATACAAATCTTCTAACATCCCCTAGTTCAATCTTTTATAATTGGAAACACTATCACTCTCTGCCAATTATCTCTCAGTTATGCTTTGATACAGAGACTCTGTGTCAAAAGTTAATTTAGCAGATCATTAAGCATATTATTTCAACCATATTTATTATTATTTATTCATTCTTTACATGTTTTCTACAGATTCAACTTTTATTTTGCACATACACACATATATATATTATAGTGCTTCATTAAAAAATAAGAAATTTTCATATTATTAAATTACAACTTTTACAATAACAGATTTAGTTCTCTTGATAATAAGTGACCTTAATAAGAACAAGTAAACAGCATTAATAGTAATATCATAATTTGATATATTTTTCATCATCACATGGTGAATATAAGTTAAAAGCATTGTGTAAATTGTTATTCTTCTGGTTGTCATTTTTATGAGATGCATTTAAATCCAAGCTAGGATAATTTTAAAAGATTCAGCACATGTTGAATATGACTGAGGACTTTTATCAAATGTTCAACCAATAAACAATCCAAATAATGTTAGTTCATAGTTGGTATCTGTTTGTTAGTAGGATTGGTGAGTCATGGCTTCATCCTTATAACTTTCTATAGGATAATTATTTTGAGAGATATACACATATCAATTTACATCAAATACAACATTACATAACTTCTTTTATTTATTCTTTAGGTATTATATGTTAGTGACATCTACATTCACAGATTTTTCAAAATGTAGATAATATACTTTTGGTTGTATTCAATATAGTCTTATATATATATATATATATATATATATATATATATATATATATATATATATATATATATATATATTAGTATGTACCATTTCTTCCCAGTAAACTCACACAATATCATGTTTTAATAACTGTTGAAGGCGATAGCTATTTTTTTAGTTGAATTCAAATATGCAAAAATTGTTTAGAATTTACAAGCATTATATGAATAATAAATTTAGAGGCTTGATTATGGTATGTAATTTTATAGACTATTTTTATTAATTATGGTTGAAAAGCAAATATGAACAAGATATCCTATTCTTAAAATAATTATTCCTCCTAAATAAATAATTATATAATTGTTTTTTTTTCCTAAAGTAATATTAGCACTTAATAATTAAGAAATAAAAACTATATATATAAATTGATGTTATAAATGCTGTTCAGTTCAATTACCCAGAGTCCTTAGTCAGATAATATGGTAACTCTTGGACATATATTACAACAAACATTAGGTAGCATAAATATTTAGATAATATCTTTTAAGGAAAATGCTGCCCACATTTGTTTGGTTTCTATTTTTTACACTATGAAAATGATAACAGTCATATTTTCAACATAATAAATGTTATAATGTCATGTAGAGTGAGATGATTGAAAAATGAAAATAAAAGAGGTATGGAATATTGTTTACATCAATAACTTCATTAACCATAAGAGATGCACTTGTTTTTTAAATTTTAAATTTGATATTTCACCTTCTGATGAAAATTTTATGAAGCTTTTTGTTTTTATGGCTTTAAAATTCATATATATTTATTTTCTAATATGTTAAATACAAAAAAGTCAATAGATGGCTTGGAAAGCCAAGAGGTAGTCCAACAAATGATTGCAAGCTCTGCCGATGGTGGATACACATTATATATTTCACGATCTCAAACCTTGTGTGTTTACTTTGAGAAAATATTACAGTCATCAATAAAATATTATGGTGGTATAAAGTTTATGATTATATTGGTAACCTAATTATGTAATAATTATTAAAAATGAAAAATCTATTTATATATTCATTTTTTACAGAAATGTTTAATTTTTAAATAAAAATAATATTTTCTTCTAAATATTACTATAGAGATTATGATCACAGGAAAAACAGCTGTCTACAAAATGAGGTCATTCACCTGATTGGTATTATACCTAGCAATATCATAAAAATTATGAAAAAATGTAAACTTTTAAAGCATAATTTGATAGATTTAGTAGTCATTAAAAAAATTCATAAAGATTTGTAAATCAAATTTGAAACAAGGAATATTTCACTCATTTTATAAATTGAATTGGCCCCACCTAAAATTTGATGATGTGATTACATTTTGTTTTGAATAAATATACTTTTTAAAATAATTACAGAAATTAAATGTGATTTTTAAAAATTTATTTAATTTCTGAACAAAAATATTGAATGAGGTCAAATTTATTAAATTCTGGTAAATAATAATGGTTTAATAACAAAATGAAAGTGGAAAGCTTAAATCTATTAAATCTAGTGAGAACAAAGAAGGCTGTCAGAAAAATAGGGAAAATCGGTAAGATTAACAAAAGATTAAACAATATCAAATGAAAATCATTGGAATGAATAAAATTACAATACTAACAAATTAACCCTATTAAATATAAAAGCAATTTAATTAACCTATAACTATTAAAAGTCATGAGTATGTGCACTACAATGAAAATGCACTAGAGTATAATTTTTAAACCTGTAGTTAAATAATTACATTTTACTTCATTAATAATATATAAATAACTATGCATAATCTTATTACATTTAATAATAATATTACATTAATTATAGTTTATTATAATAGAATTGTAATAAAAATAATAAATTATAATGGTGATAATATATTTTGTAAATAAGTATAATAAAACACAAAAGTACTTTCAGTTAATTTCTTAACCTTCTTCAGATAAAAATTATTTAAATTCAAATTTAGTGAAGTAAATGCCATAAGGTCATAATTTTTTATGTTGCTTCCACTATTCTTTAACTAGCCAACTTCCTCAAGACAGTGAAATTCCTTAAAATAAAATAAAATGTCTATTAACAAATAATGATTATAATAAAAATAATGAATTGTAATGATGTTAATATACTTTATAAATAATAATAAACCATAGAAGTACTTTCACTTACTTCAACTAAATTTGAAAGTAAATAATTTGAAGATAAAAAAAAAATAAGAAATTAAGTGAAAATATTTTATCACTGTTATAATTTAATATTTTTATTACAATAGTTATTAACTGAAACACACAGGCGTATTATCATATACGCTATATATTACAATAGTTATTCCACAATGGACATTTTATTTTATTACAATATATACATAAACTGTTCCTCTATAAGAAACTGTTGTAATGAGATCTCTAAAAGCTGTTTTACCATCTCTCTCTATATATACATGCATTAAAAATTAAAATATATTTACTTTTTAAGTTACTGTTTTTCCTAAAGTCTTGAACTTTATTAAATGAGAGAGATGGTTGTAGAAAGTATTCAACTTATCAATAGTTAAAATGACTTTGCACCTTTTAAAATTAAAAATTTATGGGTTCTTTTTCAGATTTCTATTATAAATAAAACAAACACACTCACTTTTACACTTATTAGCTTTTTATTTAGCACAATAACAACGTATTCATATTTTTTTGGTAATTTAAGTTGGTCTAATTAATATTATCACACTAAATATATCTTCTTCTCTTTCCTTCTATATATATCAACTTTTAAATGCTAGTTTTCTTCATTTTTTTCAAGTCTGATAGAAAATGTCAAACATCCAGAAAATGAAAACAATTAATTTAGAACTGTCAAGATAATTTATTTCAAAAGAATGATAAGAAATTAAAAAAAAAAAGATAACAATGAAATTATCATACGAGTTAATTAAATAAAAAAACCCATATATTTACAACTTCGAAAATTATTTTTAAATGTTACATAATAATAGTGCACACATTATTGATATATATAGACTATTATCAAACATCTCGCTCTGTACAATGGATAATAAAATAATTTTATAAGAAACAAGGCAGAAAATGATTTAAAATATTGCAAGGATTTAGAAACCATTAAAGAAAGTTAAGAAGGCTTAATTCTGAAAGAGTATTTGAATATTGAGGTAAATGAAGAAGACGGTCAACTAAACATACCAGATACTGTGAAAAGGGTTAACGATTCACAAGAGCAAGTAAAATAAGAAAAAGATGAAATGAAACACCTTAAAGAAAAGATATAAATATAAGTTAATTACAGAGAAGCTAGAAATATGGTGGATACCATATCTAAAAGAAATAATGGGGTGTGATTTGTCATATTATGGTGAAGATACCATAGTTTTTATTATGGATGGTACTCAATATACAAATCTTTCATTGTCATGTGATCCACAGGCTTTCCAATAGAAGAAGTGTAGTAAGAAATTAATAAATCTGTTACTCAAAAGCATATATATCTGGTGTATATAAGTGATCTATTACATTTGGTTACCCATGTGCACCTGATTAAACTCTTTGGTGTAAATATACAATCTGTTACATCTGGATGCTGAAGTGGAGTCTGAATAAAGGCTATAGAAGAATTCTGATCTGGTACAATATATATATATGGGCATATTTCCATGCAATTACTATGGTAAAAAGTGTGTGTGTTGCTGCAAAAAGAGTTTAATATGAAAGGTGACCTTTTGATTCCTCTTCGAGATCTTAAAGGAACTATGCAGAATAAATTTATAATATCCACTGTATATGTTAATGTTATTCCAGTCATTATTACTGTGAATATTCATATTTAATTCTATAATATTACTCTTATCTCTTTTTCACTAATATTTGCAATAAATGAATAAATATTTATACATTTAAACAGAAAAGGTTTTCATTGGTTTAAAGCTTTTTATTCTAACTAAGTAACCACTTTCAATACTTCCAGTATTATAATCATAGCATTATGAATCAATTTAGCTAAAATTTACATTATCTGCATTTGTTTATTGTTTGTTGGATTTGCATAAAATTCATATGATAAATAAATATGGATGGGCTTCTGATTAAAATGCATCAGTCAGCATAGTCATTTTAGTGGTTTTATCTCAGTGTAATATAAAAAAAAACACTATGGTCATCTTTCCCAACTGCATAATAATTTGTGACTGAAATATCAGTTGGGTTTTTTCTATTTTTTTGAAGACAGAATGAACATATGTGCAAAAATTCTTTTTTCATATATATTTATACTCATGATAGATGAAACTAAATTGTGGCCCAACTATAAAGATACCAGTCAAGGCAGTATTTGATGGGCAAATGCACAGATTGCTAAGAAATTCTGTATACTCAGGTTGCAATTAAGTAATACCTTATTTAGATACTTATAACTGCAGATGAAGAATAATTGAATGCATTTAAAACAATATATATAATATTAAATGTCATGGATTTTCTGAAGTAAAAAGAAAAAAAGTGGAAGAACAACATTATGGAGATTGATGATATATCATACAGAGTGGTAAGATTGGTTATTCAGTTAATAAAAAAAATATCAATTGTAGATAATTCTGATTATGCTGCAACAAATTCTTATTGTGATGAAGAAGTAACAGATTTTTATATGGATATATAAATTGTTTTTAATCTGAACAAACAATATTTTGAAATTATCACTGATGACTCTAATGCTTAAATTCATAAATATTTGGAAAAGAAAATACTATGATAACAAAAATGATAGAGGATACAAACTTATGGAGTCTGCAAAAAAAAAAAAAAAAAACTATATTACTATGAATTTTTTTTTTTGGGACAAAAATACAAAATAGAAATGGACAAGAAGACATTCAAATGAAGGAACATTGGAGTTGGATTATATTATAATTAACAAAAAATATGTATTTCAAAATTGTAGTAAGTAGTAGAATTAACAAAGAAGTAATAATCAATTAAAGAAATGTTAAAATATATGTTAATGCAAAACTAGAGAGATAAAAACTATTAAAAAAGATAATATTAACAGTTGATATATGTAAACATCAAAAACTCTACAATAAATTTATATCAAAACTTGAAAGTTACTTTAAAATACTTAATATAGGGGATTTGAACTCAGACTTTCAAGCCACTTCAACCATCAACATACTATCTCATACTACCAATACACATGACCACACACATGCTGAAAAGATAAATAATCACCAATATACATATTTTGTGCTAAACCAGCACCCATCAGCTGGTACAGATTATCATCTCCCATACATATATACAATCAGTGCTCAATTTATATAAAAAATTCTTATACAAACTGATCACTGATTGAATATATGTATGGGAAATGATAATCTGGACCAACTGATAAGTGCTGGTTCAGCACAAAATACATATATTGGTGATTATTTATCTTTTCTGCATGTGTGTGGCCATGTATCTTGGTAATATGAGATAGTGTGAATAGTTAAAGTGACTTGAAAGTCTGAATTCAAATCCTCTATATTTACAATGGGACAACAGGTATAAGAGTGCCTGGTATTTCAAATCTTTAAAATACTAGCAGATTTTGAACATGATTCAAACGTGATTAAAATTAATAAGATATATATATACTACTAAGAATTGTAGAAATATAACTGGAATTTTGAAAACCTTTTAATTTATCAGTAAATTTTCTATATAGAAAAGAAAGAATACAATTTTTTTTAAAAATAATCAATGAAAAAAAATTCATTATTTAGAGTTTTATAAGATGGTATAAAAAAGAATTAATTATGACATATGAAATATAATTGTAGTGGCAAGGAAAGCTATAGAAGGTAATACGAGTCTCAAAAGTATAAAACAAAACATTATAATAATATAAGGAAAGTTGTTTCAGTAATAAGAAAAGAAGAACTTTTTAATAAAAAATGAGTGGGACAGTTTTATTAAAAAACTATATAGTATTAGAAAACAAAGTCTCTCTTTCAATTATTACATCTGAATTTCCCAGAATTTCAAATGGATGAAGTGAGATATGGAATTAAATCTGTGAAAAAAGATTAGTATTTTAAAAGAACACATTAAAAAGTGTAAAAATTGTTGGCAAAGGTATATACCACATGTCAAATAATAAAGAGGTATCAGATGATTGGAATAATACAGTAGTGGTATTGAGGTTTATGAAAGGTAGTAAAGAAGATATTAAAAAATACACAGTATAAGTCTTCTATCATTTATACAAAGTCTTTATCAAGATAATTACATATCATCTACAGCAATGTATGTATGCTAGTCAACCAGAAAAATGAGCTAGATTTAAAAGTGGTTTTACAAACAATGGATCTTACTCAAGTATTGAAAGAAGTTATAGTAAAAAACAATAAATATTAGTTGTTATTTTGTTTTGGACTTGTAGATTATGAAAATGGCATTTGATTTTATAAGCAAGTCTGCAATGATTAAGGCTTTAGATCATTAAGATAAAGCCTCCAGATATTTTCTTATTGGAAGAATATTTGTAAATGTACAACAGCAATGATTAGATTACATGGTGATACTAATAAATTTAACATTAAAAGGAGTTAAGACAGATTGATTCCACATCATCTAAACTTTCTATAATAATTTTACAAGAATTATTTTATGCATTAAAACAAGCTAAAGAATAAAAATGTAGATGCAGTTAATTTATGCCATCTAAATTTGGAAGTTGATGTGATTTTTGCTTCAATGCTTCAGGAAGTGTTGAAAGAGTTGGCAGATATAAGTAAGAAAGTAGGATTAAAAATAAATCAAAAAAAAAAAAAAGACTAAATTAATGATCAGTGAATTTTCTCAGTAAAAGAAAGATTGATAATCATAAATTAGATTATTAATATGGAACTTAATGAATAAATTTAATCATAAAATTAATCTTGAATGAAGTATATTAAAAATAATTCAGTATTAAAAGTAAATATTTTTTTGTGGTTGAAAAATCAAGTTATTAGTATATGCATTTTACCAGATCTTCCATATTGGAAAAAGCTGTACATATGAATTTTAGATTACTCAGTGAAATATGGAGACTACATGTTGGAGTAACAAGGAGAGACTCAAAATTGAATACATGATTTAAAAAATAAACAGGTGTCATTAACATTATTGAAAGAATTAAGAAACTGAAATGTAACTTGGCTGTACATAATACTAGTAGATACATAAATAGAAAGAAATAAGAAAGTTTTCTAATAAGGTATGAAGAAGAATGGCTATGTATAAAAGAAACTAAAATAAACATGCAAGAATGATTATGATGATGATCATGTGTTTATACATAAAATGCTTAAACATTTTTAAGCAATCCATTGCAAGGATAAGATAACTTCTCACATAATAAGAATGACTGACAAACAATTATTATGTTGGTCAATTATGAATAGTAAAGCTATGAATAAGTTTTTATTTCTGTTTAACCTCTAACTAAAAATAATTAGTTACACACTAATTTACTGATTATTATTTGATAGCTAACTAGTTTGGCTACAGGCTGGTTATGTGATCAAAAAACTCAAAGCTTAATGTAAATTTGAAAGCAAATTCAACATTTTCCTATCTTGTGCCCTTATCAGAAAGGTGCAATAACTACTCTAACTATGAGATACTTATCTTGCATTGGTGGTCGAGAGGTCAGCGCGACTGCCTTACAAGCAGTTGCCCGGGTTGCGGGTTCGCGTCCCGGCCGATGCTATGACACTTGAAAAAAAAAAAACTATGAGATACTTACATTAATAAGTTACATATTTAAAATTTTAAAATTGGTCATGTGATTGTGTAAAAAAAATGTCTTGAAGGAATGAAAGCCAGATTGATGTATTAAATGATATTTTTATTTATAGTGAGTTGTCTGTTTCAATTTTGTTTTAAATTGATTATTTTTAATTTTAATTTTAAAATACCCTATACATAATTATTAATAATCAATTTCTTCAAATTTATTATGTAATATATATATATATATAAGACATATTTTGCAGGTTCATATGTCTTTTATATGTGTAACCGATGAAAATATTCATATGAACATATATATATAAACAACTGCTGCATTGTGTTACAAAAAAAAAAAAGACAATCCTCAATCCTCAACTATCCACGCTGTCTAATACTTCTGACACACTCGATCACACACATGTTGTAAAGAAGATTGTCTGACACACTCGATTACACACATGTTGAAAAGATAAACAATCATCTTTTCAACATGTGTGTGATGGAGTGTGTCAGAAGTATGAAATAGCGTGGATAGTTGAGGGTCGTGTGAAAGTCTGAGTTCAAACCCCCTATATATTACATATTGGAGTGCAGGTATAAAAAGCCTGTACTGTAGAAAAAAATTTATATATTAAAAAAAAAGACAGAAAATTAAAAAAAAAACTCTAAGATATATATTATTACAAAAACATATTTAAATTATTAACAAATATTATTATTAATTCAAAATCTGTGTCATCTTTTTTCATAGATGTTATCATAGCAGATTTTTCTATAGAAATTTCATTAGAAAAATATTAAAATTTATTTGGTTCTCGAATATTTTCATATCTCATTTTTGTTTTAAAATGGTTAGATGCCATTTTAAAAAATCTAATTAAAAATAAGTCAGATAATTTTATTAAAAATAGAAAATCTTTTTTTTTTTAAAGCATTTTCCCAACTAAATACAATTAATTATAAAAATTTTGATAGAATATTATTTTGGAATTATGCTAGCAGCAATTTTAAAGCAATATTTTGTCAAAAAAAAAAAATCATGTGATAATTTATAAAAAGTAACATTTTATTTTTGTAAATAGTATAATAAGATTAAATGTTTGTGAAATGAATCAAAGATAATTTTTTTCTGTTTTAAATAAAAATAGAAAAATATTATATATAAAAACAAAGGTTTTTTAAAGAGTGTGTTTGGTTGTCTGCATAAATAATTATTTTAAATTTATGTCCGTTATTTAATTACTACTATTACGTCCATTTGTTTATGTTTTAAGAATTAATATGAAATTATAAATATATAAATTTCCATATTTTCAATTAGTAGCTTCTTTTTTTTTTTAATATTTAACTCTAAATCTTGATAGTTGAAACACTTTTAGTCAATAATATATTGAACCATTAAGCATCACATGATCACATTTCCTATACTAGCACATTAATTGTTGATAAACAGAGCAAAACTCTCCATACAGTATTGCCACCTGTGCTTAACAGAGTAATCAATGGATGCCAGAAGGCTTGTGCATAAAATCCCTATCTAATGCCTACTCATCCAATATCCTCAGACTAGTTTCTGGCTTGTGGCCTTTATCAGTGAGGAGCTTTGGATCTGAGAGAGCATAAAATCCCTATCTAATGCCTACTCATCCAATATCCTCAGACTAGTTTCTGGCTTGTGGCCTTTGTCAGTGAGGAGCTTTGGATTTGAGAGAGCATGCTCTCAGATCCAAAGCTCCTCACTGACAAAGGCCACAAGCCAGAAACTAGTCTGAGGATATTGGATGAGTAGGCATTAGATAGGGATTTTATGCACAAGCCTTCTGGCATCCATTGATTACTCTGTTAAGCACAGGTGGCAATACTGTATGGAGAGTTTTGCTCTGTTTATCAATAATATATTATTATTATTGATAAAACAATGGCAGTTCTCTATTATAACGCCACCTAGAATAATCAAAACTATTTTTTTTAAAAAGGATCAACAAAAATTGACTCGGTTTGTGAAATAAAAATTTAATGGTCATTGATATTTTTGTAAATTTTATTTAAGGCTGAAATTTAGTTGACATTAAAAGAGATTAGTTTTTAGATGAAAAAAAATCACATTTCAATCAGAAAAATACTTTAGAAAGGTTGTTTTTGTTTGTTTAAACATTAAATGTAGACTCATTTACTAGTTTTTCACTGACAAGGTGACAGTTTTTAACAAGTTTCAAAACTCTCTTTAATCTAGATAAGGGTAATCTTCTTATATGCATTATAGTCGATAAAAAAGGTAAAGAAAAGATGTAAAAAAAAACAAAAGCTTGAAAATAAAATATTGAAAATTTAGTTAGCAAATATCTTGTTTTTTTATTGGATAATATTACTAAAATTGTATATAGCTTCAAAATATTTTAGATGTGTATATAAATATATATAGCCAAATGCCACTTTGCGGAACAAAATTTACTTTCTTCAATCAGTTAATTCAATCATCGTCACTAGAAAAACATAATTCTATTAATATCTCATTTAAATTGCAAATTGCTAAGATTGCTCAATGGGTAAAATTTAACTTTAAGTTTAAAGACTATTAACTATTCAACTGCAGTTAAGTATCTAATAGTAGAAATATCTTCCATAATAACAAAAACGTTTAGCAGTCACCTTAGATATCATTAAAAAAAATTATAAGTGAACATTTCATTTTGATGTTCTATTTAAATATTATAATAAATATCATAATATTTTCTTAATTATTTTTTTGTTTTCCCACATATATGTCAAGTCACTCTTAAAACCTAAAAATGTTATTAATAATACTGGTGATATAATCTTTGAAAACTTAAAAAGTAGTCTGAGTTTGACAGTTGCATTTAATTAATGAAACAAGTTTTCTTTTATTTGTGCCATTTGCAAAATATCCTGCAGTTTTTTTGCTCTTGAGTTCACAATTATATTGCTACATGAAATAACATAAACCAGTGTGAAAATAAAGTAAAATTAGTTATTAGATGAAAAACTCAATAAGAAATCCATGACTTTAGAGCTATTGGTTTGCACTGTATCTAAAAGAGTGGCCATTTTTTGCTAATTTCAAACTCTTATTTCTCTCCCAATTCCAGAAAATATATTATAAATAATAAAAGTCAATTAATTCTAATTAATAGTGTTATTAGTCTTTTATGAGTAGGATAACAATTTTTCAGAAACTATTTACAAAAGTCAGATTGTATTGCCATCTAGTATCCATTGATTTTAATTATGAATTACATCTAGGTCTTGATTTATGCAGATTTATTTAATGCGATTTTGAAATTATGCGATTCATTTTTCTTCTTAATATCTTTGTATGCAGTTTTCTTTTATGTGATAAAAATTATTGGATCAGAAATCAAGCTCCGATAATGCACTATTATCTGCCCATTCACGTCATGTTTAAAGTTATAGTGCATTATCGGAGTTCGCCTTCCATCTAATAATTTCAATATTTTCTGCACTTTATAATAGTACTGTAATAGATTTTATGCAATAAAGAAGTTCATAATTCACTTAAAATCAGAATTTCCCCATTTTATACACACACATTAAATTTTACAAGACTATAATGTAAATCTGTTCAAATGTTATAGATGAAAAATACTATTTATGTTGTTGTTTTTGCATTTTAAATCACGTTCTATTTTTGCTTTTTATAAAAAGAGTACGTAATCAATTAATCATTTAGTGTCCACAAGTTTATTTTTAAAAGATGAGTAACAGTGGTGGGCAAAATTAAATTTGACAATTAAAATCTGATTTTTAATTGTAATTAACAATTTAAAAATAACATAATGTGATCTGAAATTAAGGTGATGTGAAACGATAAAATTTGATTTTTAAACGGAATTGAAAATTAAAAAATTAAAGACAAAAATAAGAATTTAATTTTTAATATTTAGTTTTAATTAAATTTTGCCCAACAGTGGTGAGTCGGTGTCTTTTTATTATCATAAGTCTAAGTTCTTATTTTTATTTTAAACTTTTAGTTTACTCTAATGGAGAGAAAAAAAACATCCAAGAAAATGAATTTCTTTGGAAACAAAAATTTCTATTTTAGATTGCTTAGCAAAATGGAAGGATCAACAGTGATTGGAAAACATTTTAGTTGTATTTCCTCTTGACTTCATTTAAGGAGAAGCTACAGTACCTCACATCACGTCACATCATGATGAATCTGATGTCTCAAATAGCGATAATGATTAAAATACTGTACATGTATGAAAAAAAATGTAAATTATGCATAAAATTAAATACTATAGTTAATAAAAAAAAATTTGTATTGTATCAATTTTTTTCAAATTTGAAATTTTTTATTAGTCATATTTTATTATTTTTTTTTATGTGAATTTTAAAGTAATTTTACATTGTTGCTTTGGTTTTATGCGATTTTTAGAAAATTACAGTACATCTCCCCCATTTTTCAAGGTAAGTTAAGTCTATTTTTATGCGATTTCTTTTGTGCGCATTTTCTGAGGAACCTATCCACTGCATAAAATGAGACCCAGGTGTATATTGCAAAAAACAATCATTCCATCTTACATTGTAGACTGCTTCCTTTTAATTTTGTAAAAATGGTTTTTTTTTTCAACATATATGACTTTTAAATAAAATAATCTGTTTCTATATGTTTTTTTAAATATTTTATAGCAATTTATATGTTTATTAATAATATTGGAAATACTGTATGTATGTATATATGTTTAGAAATATTGAAAAATAATACATTATTTAAGGTATAGATTCTAAGAAAAATAAATGAATATTCATGTAATGCTGCCACTAAATAAAATATGAATAACACTATCATTACATGCATAACACTTCAAATTATGAGTAAAAAAACAATTTAAGGTTAAACAAACTTTATTTAATTATTAAATATATATAATCTTATAATTGAATATTTATAAATATAGTAATCAGATATATGTAAAGTATAACTTTAAAAATTTTATCCACTTAGGAGTGCTTTTGACTATCTTAGTAGTCTTTGTCAACTAACACTTTGAAAGACTCCTAAGTGGATAAAAAAATTTAAAGTTATTCTTTACATATATATAATTACTGTATTTATAAATATTCAATAATAAGATTAGTATATTGATTTGAAGAAATACAGACATTGAATTATAATATTATTATATATTATATATAAATATTTTAAATAAAAAATAAAACAATATTACTTAGCTTTTTAATTTTTTTTTTTTTGGCAACTTAGATCTACTCATTAGTACCTATTGAAAAAAATGTCTTTCCTCAGTTTTTTTAAAAAAACATGAGTAGTTACATTGTCAGTCAAAAGTATAACCAAAGTACAAATTTGTAAACCTCAATTAGCTATAGTGATAACAGAATACTCTGAAGAATCTCAAGTAACAGAGTGATAAAGTAGTGCCAGTGCAAAGCAATCCATGTGTGACAAAGAGCGTGTAAAAAATATAAACTCAATAATAATTTAGATATAATATTTAGTTGTCTATTATATATCTTGACTTCTATTATTATAATAGAATTTTGATTTTTATTCAAAATTTTAAAATATTTAAACTTCTTTTGCCACTTGTTAAAATATAAGATAAATTGGTTATTGTATGAGTCTATAATAATCACAACTACTTTCTTAATAAGGTTAAATATCCAAAAAGTAGTCTAGTTGCATTTAATAACATCAATAGACATTTAGAATCCCTTCATTTTAATTACACTTATGATAGATATCACTCTTATCTATAAAATAGTAACTTGAAGTCATGTGATTTTTAATACTATAAAACAAGAAAGGAAGACATTATGGGGGTAAAATGGTTAATTCATTTTGCTGTCATGGACAAATCTGAAGTTTTACTTATAATTGTTTAAACCCAACTATTTTCCAATCATTGGTTAGTAAAAGCTTCAACTGATCGTTATGTAATACTGACGAATGATGTCTTCTTTTATATTGTTGATCAGTGGATGAATATTGAAACAGGAAACAAAAGATTTTTCTATCACTGCTTTATTGAAAACAGCATAATTAGCCAGAATACAAAAAATGTGTATTGAAAATTACTTTTTGAAAAACCAAAACATGTATGTGGAAAATGTAAAAAAAAAATCAATATTACTCACTCTAATATCAAAATAGTTACCAGATAACTAATTATTTTTTATCTTAATCATAATCAAATAACTTTCAATTTAGAATACTTTAGATATTAAATCTGTCATTTTCCCAATATAGCTAACCCACCAAGAACAATAATTATGTGGTTGTTTGTTGAGAAGCCATATGATGATTGAACCCCTAAGTGACAGTTTGCACACAACAGTTTCAATCACTTGACCAAATAATTATTTTTTTTTACTTTTTGTCATCTGGGTGATTGATGTAGGAAAGTTTATCTTTTGGGTTTTGCAACTGCATGACGTAATGACTTTCTTTTCTCTAGTTTATGATCTTATTTACTTGCGATATAATTTATTAATACATATACATTTTTACTCTAATTATAATTTTTTCAAGAGTACACATAGACATATATATATATGCATTAAAATATTCAAAATTACTTATAATAATTTAATGTCTCCGATTTCTCCACAAGTAGATTAAACATTGATTCTCAATAAGGTGGTATTGATTTTTGATTAGCATAGTGTAAAGTTATCTGGTTTTACATTCTCATTGTGAAGTTGTCAAAGTCATTCACTCAGAAATCTTAGAAATGTTTTTAGAATTAATTTTAAAATGTATTGACCATTAAAAAGTTTATGCCAACGATTTAAATGTCTTGTCTTCTGCAATATTTGGTGTGTGTTTATACATGCATATATATACGACTTCATTTACTTAAGTGTAGTATATATACATGATTTTTAAATAATTAAAGTTACTGTAGAAAATATTAGAAATTAATGCAATATATATCGCAGTATTTAACAGATAGATAAAATAAATTATAAATTTTAATGATTAGTTGCTGAAGCGGGACATTTGAACATTTATATTGACGAATTAAACATCTGAAATGACAAATTGAGCTTTGATTTAGAAGTCTTTAGTTTTGAGGTCAATTATAACCATTATATCAAACTACATAATGTTCAAATTGTAATTAACTATGATAATTTAACTTGTTATAAATCAACTTTTTTTTTTTCATTTTCTTTTGTGTTTTAACTTTCATTATTATACTTTCATGACTCAAATATTTCTGATTTTTATTTAAGAAGAATGAATGGTTTGGTGTTAGAAGCCATATGTTATTGACTTTAAAAGATTAAAGCTACCTCTTTCAAAATATAAATATACTGTTCAAAATTTAATATAAAAATCAATTTTATTGATAATTCATACTGAAAAACTTCATTCTTACTTCTTGTTCAAAATTTTATGTTGTGTTTGAGAATTAAAAAAAACGATCCTTGAAAAAAGCATTTATTACAATTATATATAATTTTAAATTAAAAAAAATGAAGATAAATATTTTAATCTTGGAATACCATTGTAATTTCATATTTTTTTCTAATAGCTTTCTTAGTGTTGTGTGTATAAAACACTTTCATCAATAATTTTTATTATTATCTGTTTACTCTTAATAAATTTGATATATAAATAAATTTTAATAAATATATTTTTAGTTTTTTTTTCTTTTGCATTATGATTATTTCTTTATGTTCATTTTGTTCATTTTCTATTTATCAGTTATAGATTATTTTATTGATTGGTTCACTTTGTTATAATTGTTATTGTTTAAAAAAATTTCTGAACTGTTTAGCTCAATGGTTAAGCTGGTGATTGAAAAGACAAAAGATTTTGAATTTTAATTTAAACTGAGAATAAAAAAGCAATTCATGTGCTTAATTAAATAAAACTCTTGTGCTGAGCCTGCTATCATTTTGGTGCTCAAGAGTCATAAGTCTTTAAAAATAGCTGATCATATTTTAAGTAAAATTAAAGGAGTTGCCATATATCTAAAAATTCTGGTCTTATGAAATCTCATTTTTTAATAAGTATATTAATAAATTAATTGTATTAATATTGCCAGTCATCATCATCAGTAGCAGCCATTCATAGTCGATAAAATACAATAATATACTAATAATGAGTTTTGCTATAACAAACCAAACTTAACCTGATCCATTATTCTGTTTATTTGATATTTTGAAAAGCTGTCTTTGAACATCTTTTGCAAAAAAAAACTTTTTTTAAAAAAAACTACTTCGAAAAAGGTAATGATGCACAAAAAAAAAAAGATACCAGAAAAATTAAAATTTGAATGTAAATACACTAAACATCACATTATCACCATTTCTTATGATTGCTCATAAGATCTAGTTGCAGTGCTCTCAGATCCAATGCTCCTCACTAATAAAAGCCACAAGCTGAGGATATTGGATGAGTAGATATTAGATAGGGATTTTATTCACAAGCCTCTGACATCCATTGATTACTCTGACTTGCACTGAGGGTCACTACTGTATGGAGAATTTTTCCTGTTTAAATGTAAATACACTAGAAAACACTTTTTAAAAATATAAATAAATTAAAATGTGCACATCTATGCATGTGTACAACAATGTAATGCATCCATTTGCTATGTCTGCAACTTGAATTTGAATCTAAGACAGTTAAATGTCTCAATTTTTACAGATTCTAAAAAGGATTTTTTAAAATAGATGATCTATAGCCAATCAAAGTAATCATTCAATATTGATTGCAAAATGAGTATCTTATTAATAGATCATAAGTAGAAGGTAAATTAAGGATGGATAACAGCTTAAATTTTTTGATGTGCAATGTGGAAAACCTTCTAAGTAATGCTTCTTTTTCTATGTTCTTCTATGAGAAGCTGTTTAAAATACCCTTGCCTTGAAGTGCCTGTTTAAAAGAAATTTTATCCTTTAATTCATAGCTGCATTGCTTGATGAGGTTATAGAATGAAAAAAATTGAAGCTCCATGGATCACACTTAACTTTGTCACATCCAGTGCTAAAACTTTTTATGAACTCTCAATAAACTCTCGAAAATAAATCATTCAATTATTATTTTTTATTTATATATGTACTGCAAAGTTAATTTCTGTGGAATAAAATTAAATTTAGAAAGTGTTAAATCAATTCATCTTATAAATTCAAGTAGCAATATAAATAAATGACTTTTGCCCTTTACATAATTAGTAGTAAATGAAATCTTATTTCCTCAGTCAATCTAGTTTTGTCGATACTTAAGCTTTTGAGAAAATAGTGAAAACAGATACTTGGGAAATATAAATGTTAAATAAGCAAAAAAAAATTTAAAAACTGAAGTTAGAAATGAGAGAAAAAATAGAATTAGGAAATAAAATAATTTATCATAAAGGTATTTTAAGTTTTTTGCTTATAGAGTTATGTAAGATATATATATATATATATATATATATATATATTACATAACTCTATAATATATATATATATATATATATATATATTGTACCCTTATAATTGGCACAGATAGATAAGATGTGGTTTGAAATGTAGCTATTTTTAAAGAAATTAAATTTAAGTATTTTTAATATGTAATTATGATGTCATAGATAGTAGGAGTTCATAGGTAGTAGGAGTTCAAACTCAGTAAATAGGAGTCTGTAAAGAGTTTAAAATAGTTTAGTCATTTTAATATAAGTTAAAATAATATATTATTTAAAAGATAGTATTAATTTTATCCATTATATTCAAAAGATGCTATGATAATATAACAGTTTAATTAGTAAATATTTTACATAATATGTTTAAAGTAATTATTTTGTTCAAAATATTATTTAAATGATAGTTAATTTAATATTACTCTAGAATATTCTGAATGTGTCACATGATCTAAGATGTTTGTGTGACTTTTCAAGAATTAGAAAAGAAAACTTTGATTTTTAGCTGGTTAATAAAATTTGACACATTATAAATGTAGCAAAATTAGAGATAAAGATAATGTTTTAAAAATAATAGTTAAAGTTATTATTTGGTTTAAATTTAATATTTTGTTTTAAAATCAATTTTAGAGTCATTAAGATATTAAAATTGTTTTATGAAGATATTTAATATTTAGATCAAAATATTTAATATTTAAAGTATTGAATAAGTCTGATATTTAATACATGATGACTTATAATTTTAAAACTTAATTTTAAAAATGAAATTCATTTAGTTATGTAAATTAGCAGATTTTTACAAGCAGAATTAACCTATGAAATCATCAGATTAAACCAGTATAAAATCAAAGGTTTGATCCAGTCTAGACAGTGAAAAAAAAGTAACAAAGTACAAGTGGTACAAGTAATAGTAAAAGTAATAGTAGTTTAAAATTTATAACAAATTTTTTTATTGTGACAATAGTAATTTTTTAAAATTATTATTTCTCTTAAAAGTTTAAAAAGTATAACTTTTATAACTATTTTAATAATGAGTGAATAAACACAAAAGTTTTCTGTCAGAAGATTCTGCTTGAAACTTAATTGAAAACTACAATAATTTTATGGAGCATAGTAATAGTCATTTAAATATTGGTATAATGTACACCAAATAGCAAAGGATATTCTACAACAAGAATGGTCGAGATTTATGTAAGGACTTTGAATAATTTATAAATAATATGCTTAGATTGAATGAATTTTTAATTTAAATAGCTTTATTCTACTATAATGAGACTATTTTGTCAAAAAATCTTAAGTTAATAAAAAGGAAATGAACATTTTATTAAAAAAATCATTATCATAATATTAAGTTTAAGAAAAGAAAGAGAAAAATTAATATTCTGCTTTTAGCTTGAAAACTAAATTAAAAATATTTTTCTTCATGACATGCTTGAGTAACTGTTTGTTATTAAATGCTAATAGCACATTTTTACATTTTAATTTATTTTTAAAGTTTTAATCTAAATGGATTTTCCATTACGAAGTATTTTGAAGAAAAATTGGAAAAAATGACTGTTGAATGTTTTATACTTTTAAAGAGACATATTATTGATAAAATCAATATATAAACTATATCCTATGAAATGACTTTATCTGGAATAAATGAACTATAATGTATGTTTAAAAGATTGATATTATTTCAATTAATTAATGTCTTGGATGATATAACTGTCATTTTATCTGAAGAATCTCTAGATGATATATATACATATTATTTAAGGATAAAAGTTTTAAATATTTTAAAAAAGAAATATTTACCTTTAGTTTATAAAATATGTGTCTGCTGAAAAATATACTAAATGAATAATTTTATATCATACCACATTTTTATTATTATTTTAACCGATGGAAATTCAAATATTACACGCATTATAGTTATTGCAATACAGTTGCTGCATACAGCAGCTGGAATTTAGAAAAACATATGTAAAAAATATTTTCACATAAATGGATCATGGAATTATTGCTTTATGGAGATATTACATGCCTAAATAGATGCTCAGGAAAAAGACTAGAATAAACATTTGTCTTTTCATAATGTTTAATATTTTTTTAGATATTATTGAATTTTATTTATTTATACATTTTACTAAATGGCTCCATGGGTGGTGTATAATTTTGTTCAGAACTTTCTGTCCATAATTAGGTAATACAGGAGAATTTCAGACAAGCATTCAAATTATGAGTAGAAGAGGAAAACCTTTTATAACTTTAAAATTTTCTCATTATTTTTTTAGCTTATCATTAGTATTTAGAATATTATTGACTTATTAAAAACTAACCTGTTGCCATAATATATTTTAAAAAATTTAATCTTAAAATAGATTAGTTTTTTCTTTATTATTACATTAAATAAGGAAAAATGGGTTTTCAGAAATTAATTTTTCTGACCAGGTAATTGGTAATGATAATTTGGTTGAATGTATGATCAAAGAAGCTGATCACCATTTCATAATTTCAACAAATTGTTGAGATTATAGGTAATTTCATTTATTATTTACATTACATTTGCTTGATAATTTTTTTTAAAAATGTTATATTTTAAAATTAATCTTTTATTTTATAATTATCATATTTTTTGAATTACAAAATGAGCAGCTGAATGAACTGTTGATATAATTATCATTATATGTGTTTTACAAAAACAAATACAAGTGAAAGTTTTGAAATATCTAAGGGTATTTTTTTAAAAAAATGTTTATTATAAATGCTTGAATATGTATACATTTTATAATATTGTTGAGTTATTAATGTATTATCTTTATGAATGTTATCTGTTAAGATACAGAGAAATACAACAACACTAATCTCTAAATTATATAATGTAACAACAAATAAATAAATGTATAAAATCAATGTATGTTTGATCACATTATTTGTGCTCGAAAACTTTAAGAAATCAACTTGAAATGAATTTAGATCTCTGTTGTTTTAAGTAATGTTATTTGGAAATTATTTTAGAATGAGGCTTGCATATTTTTTACAATGTCAATAGAGTTATTCAGTGTGGCAGATATAGGATAGTGGTCAGGAGAGTAATTATTATATGAAATCCTAATTGTTTAGGGATATGTTAAAAAACTGTTATGTGTGAGCTGTATTGTAACACTTTGAATTTGTTAAATATACAGCTAACAAAAGACTGTATATTATTTCCATGGACAGTTGCATTTCTTATAGTCAATAAGAGCTAGAATAAAGCCCTGACATGAATTTTAGGTGCCTGATAAATATGGACCTATTATTATTTTTTGCACTGTATCCATGATGATATTTTCTTACTTGTTTGAGTTATTATCTTTATTATTCCATACCCTACACTTTAATCGCTATCTATCCCCACAAGAATCACATCATAGTCATAGTTTTATAAGATGGTAAAGTAATGGCTAAACAGTTAGAAGTTGATAGTTTATGAAAAGGCAAGATGAGACATATAAAAAATTTCTATCACAAATAATATTGAGATATTTGATGTTTGGCATTGTATAAAATCACAGAGGAATGATTAATATTTCCACAAATATTAGAGATCATTTAGCTCAAAATAAATGCACATTTGAATTGGAATCAAAGCAAGAATAATAAAGAATGATTTAAATGCTATAATGAATATAAAAATAGAAAAATAAAAGGAAATACAAAAAGCAAGCAATATAATTTATTAATAGTTTTTTTTATTATTTTGCTATAAAAAAAAGGGAAGCCTATTTAAAATAGAGAACTTATGAAATTATATTTGAAATATTTTTTTTTTACAAATAAATAATTTAAAGGGAGGTATTCATATTTTTTTTTTAAATTTTTGATATTAAAGTATCAGAATGTATTAAAATACCAAGATGATGCTTTGTGGAACTGCAAAGGAAATATTTTAATAATTTTGAAATATATTATTATTGATTGAGTTTAGATAGATGTATTAGATCTAGATTTATATTTAAGAACTACAAAATAATAAGTATACTTTTATGATAGTATAAGTGTATCATTAAGTTTTTTATTAGAAATTAGGAGATTTATTTTAATTATTTTTCACTACAAAAACAATAGAATATTACTGTTTTCATCAAATATGAATAATATATTGTCACTATTGTTGTAAGGTTTATTTTATTTGAAGTGGCCAGAGTGAAGGCTATTTCATTTTATTTTTTTGTTATTTACTTGTAAAATTTGTAGTATAAATATTTTACTTTTTAAATAGTGCCAATTTTTACGTTACTGTTTTTCTTTTGTAAATATTTTTATTTTATAACCTTATTGTAATATTTATAATGTTGTTTAATCATAAATAAAATTGTTGTTTTAAAATTAATATCCTAGTTGAGTTTTGATTTGTCTATGTGTTATTCATTGATATTTTATTTTATATGCATGATCCATAGAAATTATTGACTTTGAAAATTACTTATTTTAACATGATTCACAAAGATTGCTTAAATATTATTTCTATTATTCTTGATTGAGTAATAAAATATAAATTATAGAAGATATAATTATTGATGATTATATAAAATGATCCAATACCAATGAGTTACAAGATATTGCCACTGTATTCAAATATATTATATTTTAAGAATGCCACATAAAATAAATAAAGACTGTACAATGTTTTTTTTTAGAATCTTATTGTTTTATTTATGATTTATTGCTAAACACTGATTATCAAAGAGATTTAATGTTAAGAGTCATTAAGTTATTTAGTTGCTTATTATTGATGTAGTTGTTGTAAGGGTAGTTAGATGTCACTTAAAACCCCTCATCATATTTAACTACAGGATCTTAGTTTTTTTTTTATCAGTGTTAGAAATGAACCTGAGATTATTTTTACAAGAATTGTAGAATTTGTATTAAAAGATGATGATCAGTTGATGTTAAAATTTCAATTAGTATTTTTTTATTAAAGGAGTAATAATTAATTTATGTTTATTCCCATATTAAATTTGCAAATCATATTTTAGGATTATTATATGTGTATTTAAAGATATGAGAGTATTACATAGTAGTTTTGTTATGTGAATTTAGTAGGGTAATATTCTTATGCAATTGGGAATGTATCTTTAGGGATGTATCCTTAATGCTTAAGCCATTGTATCTGTCTGAATGTCTCATGTGAAGAGTCTTATAATTATATTTGTTATTTTAGTAAAACCATATTTATTTGTAAGGATGAGCTAGTTATAAATTAAATTAATTAGTAAAATGATTGAGTTGAGTATTCTAGGTACAACCCTAATTATTTGTTGTGAACTTAAATATTATTACATTTTAATTTAATGAGTTTCTTATAATTAATTATTATTAAATATTAATTTTATTAGATACTGTATGTTAGTAGTATATCTTGAGCTAGTCTTAATCTTAATATTCATTGTTTATGTAACTTGACTATAGTATAATTTAGTTATATCCTGTTAGCCAGATTCTTTAATTTAGTTTTTCTCTGAAGTAAGGGTACAATGAGTGGCTATTAATTGAATGCCCAACTATGGGTCACAATATATACAGGTTGGGGTTTTTGGGAAGAGGGGTATAGTTTGTATGTTTTGTGGTAGCAACTTATGACTCGATGCATTATTTAATTTATACTTTATAATCTGTTTTATAATGTTCATTTGATTATTTTATTATATGAAGTGTCATAAAATGGTATGTACAATCTAAATTAATATTAACATAAAAGTATTATGTTGATTGTAAATTAATAAACAAATAAATAATTGAATTATGTAAATGTGGCTATAATTATTTTAAAATTTATGATTGTGCCAATTATTCCAAAATAATATCATAATTGTTAAAGTTTATTTTATTTCATATGAAAATTAATTTATTCTGATCATGTGTTGGCGAAGATCAGTGTCACTTTTGCAAACAATTGAAACTCTAAAAATCGTAATTTATAGTTTATTTAAGTTTAAATTTGGATATTATAGTGATATAATTTTAATGTGGTATACAAAAATAATTTAATGATATTTGTTGTATTCTGTAGATTGTTGTAGAAAGTTGTTAAGTGTAGAGTGGAAAAAGCTGATAGGGAATTCTTCTCATGAAAATATTGATATATAATTTATTAGATATTGTTTATGTTATAAGTTTTGATCAGTAAATTTATGATAATGAGTACTTTTAAGAAAGATTTTGATATAGAAATGTCAACTTTGTTAGATGAAATTAATGTTGAAGTAAAGGAAAAAGGAGAAAAATAGTGGAGAAAGTAATAATTTCTGAAGTAATTGATAATTCTCAAAATATGGATATGGGGGTGAAGGAGGAAGGAAGGAAAATGATCAAGGAAATATTAATTTTGAGGGAGGATACTAATAGGGTAACAAATGAGTACATAATGCAATATTTAAAAAGAATGGATAGTATATTTGAAGTTGTTGAAACAAATAGTAATCCTCTTAAGGAAGATATGAAATCTTTAGACAATAAACTTGATGAGAATAGCAAATCTCTTAAAGTAGATATTAGCCAATTTTTAACTGATAAGATGGATGAAAATAATAAAACTTATAGAGAAGATATAGATAGATCTTTAGATATTAAATTAGAATCTATGAAAGAAAATATAAAATATTCTAAGAAAGATACTACTAATAAATTAGAATTTTTGAATAACAAACTTACATCTATGGATAGTAGGTTTGAATATAATCAACAATTTTAATGAGTAATAAAATAGAAGAGAATTATAAAACAGTAGGCATTTTAAAGAAGAAGTAGAAAATAAGTTTGATCACTTTAATTCAGAATTTAATAAGAATAAGGAGGCAGTAGAATCTTTAAGAGTAGAAGTTAATCAAGCAGATAGTAAACATCAAGAGATGGTGAATCAGAAATTGCAAGAATTTACAGATAATATATACAATAAAAGAATTAGGCAATAAGGTTGAGAAGGCTGTTAGTCAGTATCAAATCAATAATGAAAATATAAATCAGAAGATTGAAAGTTCATATTTGACATTGCCTAGTGAAATTCATGACGTGAAAACTCATGTTAGATATATGATGGAAGAAATTGAGATTACGGAAGGTGAAGTTATTTACAATAAAATAAATTTAAAGGAAGAGATAGAGAGGAAATTAGCTGAGAAATGAAAAGAATTGGAGATACAAAAGTTAGATGATCAGAAATATCGGTCTAAGATAGGTGAAAATATTAAGTGCCTACAAAAAGATATTAAAGAGCAAGCAGAAAGGCAGAATAGTATTTTGGAAAATAATACTAGTGAATGCAAAGAATCCATAGAACAGAATTTAGATAAGTTCAAATTTGATCTAGTCTTAATGTTAATTGTCTTAATAATCATTGTTTATGTAACTTGACTATAGTTTGTCATAGTTATATCTTAGTTAGCCAGATTCTTTAGTTTTCATATTTCCTTTAGTAACGGTACAATATATATAAGAATAAATGATGACTAAAGAGATGTTATTGTTATTAGGGGCAAGGAGAAAAGCTTTAGATATCAGGAAAAGATATAAAAAATGTAATAAGAAATTGGATGTAGGTTTAATTTATGTGATTGTGTAAAAAAGATTAGTGAACATTTATTTTTGTAATATAGTATGATAAACAACAATCAGGATAAATTGTATGAAGAATGAAAGAAATATAAAAGTAAAAAAATTGACATTTTATGATTTTTGTTTAAAGCTTTATAACTATAATGATAAATAAATAGTGGAACTAGCAAAATTCTTTTTATTACAATGAAATAAAAGTTATGAATTAAAATTGGATAAATGATTTGGGGAAAAGAAATAAGAAATATAACGATCTTAGGGAAATGCAATGTATAATTTACCAAGCATGTTTTTTGGGCATATCATATAATTAAGAAAAAAATGTTTCAGGGCTGGAAATATAATTTTATAATAAAAAACTAGATAAGAATTTATTGTTATATATAATAATTTCAGAGGAAGAAAATATTTAAATTGGCTAATAGGCTTTCTGGTCATGTTTCCAATTCACAAATACTTTTGAATTCATCTAAGAAAAAGCCATTTTACAGCATACAACATTATCACATTAAATAAATAACCTTGTGTCATTATTACTGGTAGTTCACATTTAATTAAAAACTCCTCAAAAGAAATTACTTTGCTAAAAAAATTAAAAAATGATGAAGGTAGTATTAAAGTGGAAAATATCAATTAGAGTAGGGAAGTAAATTTGGAGTATATTCAAGAATGAAATGATAAGAGCTTTAACATTTGGAAAAATGTGTGGTGATTTTTATATATGGCTTCATCTATAATGTGTAAATGATCTTTCTGAAAGTTCAAATTGTCTTAAAAGTAAATAATTATTCATGATAAAAAATTATTATGACAAGTTTAAAAAGGTATGGAAAATACTTTAAAATAATAATGTGGTTGATTTTGAATAATAAGCAACATAATATACTATTGACTTTTATATGTTTAATTTTATAAATTGAAATTTTATATATGAAGAATTGATAACTATATGATTTTTCCAAATTTTATTTTATTGCATTGTACTGGTCTACTATAAAGTAAATGTGCACTTTCTTAATATTCTACTACTTGTACTGGTAATGTATTGACAAAGAATGTGAAGACATTTTTTAACTTTCTATATTCCATTAAAAATTTTTGTTTATGTACATTAATATATTACTGAATTATTGTTTTTGTTTTTTTAACAGAAATGCCAATACCTATTATTATGATTGGGTGATGTTTCTAATACACTTTTCTAGTGGCTAAAATTGTGACATAGTTTTAGTAGTTATCCTCTCTCCCTCTAGCACTGGTGGATAGACTGCATTCAGTAAATTGTATGTTTTGATTGATGTTTACTTTAAATAGCTTTTTATTAAAAATTTACGTTATAACTTTTTAATTACAAGAGATGCTACCCAACAATCATTGAATGTCTTTTTGTTTTGTAAATTAAATATTTTATTGAAAACTAGGATAGTTATTTCAATTTAAATTTTTTAACCACTAATTTACTTTAAAATGGTTTTTCTTAAGTAGTACAGTTAAATGTCTACTAGTTAGTTATAATAACATCTATAAAATGTTATATTTGTACTATTGCCCATATTATACAAGCTAAAAAATTATCTCCAAAATTCTTATAGCATTACTTTTATTAAATCTTTATTAAAAAGCAAAACAAAACATTTCTCAAGATGATTTCATCAAAAGAAGATGGATGAAAAATATTTTAAATATTGAAGACTCATAGTCAGTTAAAATTAACATAAATTAAATAAACCATTGTGAAACATGCATTCTGAAAAGTGGGCTTTTTTTTGTAAAGTTCCAAAAAATATTACTATATTTTATTCTATATCATTTTTTAAATAAAGGTTAAAAACTTTAAAAATTGACAATTTAAAACATTAAGACATATAGTTGTTCCAAAGCAACCTTTAAGTTACTATAACAGATCTTATGGGCCCAAATATGCAGGGACCACATTCTGTGGCCTGCACCAGTGAGCCAAAGAGATTACAATGTTACACTGATGTTATACAGCTGGGAGATGTCTCAAAGCAATCCAACTTCCTTGCACAATAACTTAGGTATTACTGGTATCTAAAAAACCAAATGAATCCCAAGTTCAAACATCAAGGAAGTCACAAAGAAGAGAAGCAAGGAACCATTATTTAAGGGCACACAACCATCCATTCAAGGTAATAATATATATGGGAAAAATAACTATCAACCCAACTGACAGGCACTCAAACAGCCCCCCCCCCCCCAGAACCATCCATGACTGGACCAGCCAGAACTCCATTTTGTGAGATCCCAGATCCACCCCTCGGACAAGGTTAATCCATCTTGGGCCCCAATTGCAAGTGGTTTAGATATATATAGTTGTCAATCTAATGTTTAACTATCTAAGAAAATTATAATGGGTTCTTAGTCTTAGGGTATTTGAATGCTTGAGACAACTAATTTAAATATTATAATATTAAAAACTATCCATCAGGTAAAGGTAGTGTAAAACCAGTTTTTTCTGCTTTTAGAAGGTCAGTAAATCAAAAACTGAGTGTGTAGTTTTTTTAACTATCATCTAAAATCTAGTAATTATTTGCAGTTTTTAGTTCTGGAGTAAAGAGAGAAACTTCACCATATAATACAATTTTTCTATTAATTTTTAGTTACTATGTACCATCATTTTAAATAACTATCAGACTTGTGATGGATTAATTTCTTTGCAAATTTATTCTAGTTTTGTTACTGATTGTTTCTCTGCTCCATTTGTTTTGTGATTGCACCTCTGAGCTCACAACAGAACATTATCCTAATATTTGTTCTACCTTTTCAGGCTTGTGATTATTTCTTATTTTTTACATTGTTGGCTCACTGGGTGGGAGAATGTATATGTTTGTGTGTTAAAATATTCTTTCATATTTACAATTAAGACAGACAAAAATAAAAATTACATCCCACACTTTCTAATGACTGAACTCAGACAGAAAATGCTAAGAATCGCAACATTATGATTGCAGACATAGGATGCCATTTATTAAAAAGTATTTATTTTATTGCTTATGACTATATTATACTTTCAAGTAAAGATAAGATTGTATAAAGTAAAAGAACTCTTTAATATTAGATGAGAGCTTGTTTGAATTTGTGAAGTATGTAGTAAAATGTGCATATATATTGCTATAAAGGCAAAACTATATAAGTACAAACAAAATTATGATTCATTATAAATGAAAGATGAAAAAACAACATTATAAAAATCAATTACATATTATACAGAATAAAAGGATTATTTAATAAACTTACTAGATGATTAAAACTGCATGTAATTCACACTAATGTCCCAATAATTTGTTTTGTAATAAAAAAATATAAAACTTTACATTAAAAGACAGGTTTTAAAATTATCATGGGAGATTTTAGTTACTAAATTTTGAAAATAATTAAAAGATTAAAATGTTGACTGTAACTTTGGATAAGGGAAGTGAAATGAAAAAGAACAGAGATTTGTGAAATTTGTGTTGAATCAATAAGATTGTTCCAAGTGATGTTAAAAGTTACATATAAAAGCAATAATTTTTATCAGGAATAAATAATTAATTCAAATTTAACTATTAATTATTTTAATAAACCCTGTTTAAAAAAGAGTATTCTTAAAAAAACATTATTAACATAATTAATGTCTTGGGTAGATTAGTAAAAAGTTAGAACTTAAAGCATATGAATAAGGGATCAAATGTCATGCAATCAATTATTCAATTATTTTTTAATGCAGTTAAATAAAAAGGCGTAATCAGAGAGTTTGAAATAAAGAATTTGAAGAAGTAAATTTCAAAAAGTTATGTTTTGCAATGATTGAAGAAAAATTATTTGTTTGGATGTAGCGTCTGTTAATGTGACTTAATGGTAATATGTGCACATTTAAAATATCTCCACAATGAACTCTTAAAGACGTTTGATATATTTATTGTTATTTTTCTCACTCTACATATATCTCTTTGAACACAATCAATAAATGTACACCAAATGGTATTACAAATAGTTTTCACTGTTTTCTGACTTACTCATTTTTCATTAGGAAGCATTTTTTGATTCAAAAAAATAGTAAAAATATTATGACTATAAAATGTGGAAGAAATGTAAGCTAGTAATGTCATGATGTTTCATTTGCTAAACATTATTAAAACATTCTGTTATGACTTTTTCATGGTGTAAAGTCATTATAATAAAGCATAATCATATTTTTATTTTCATGGAAGATCATGTGATTTTTGAGCTTTCCAGTAGATTCCATTCATTCAATTTAAATATTTATTTATATTTGCTTGGAATCATTCCTGAGATTCTTTCACCCAACTGCTGAGATAACTTACATAAGAGAACTCCATATATTAATAGTAGTGCTACTGTTAATTACTTTAATAATTAAAATATTGTAATTTTTTAAAAGTGGATTATCACTCCTTTATATATCTTGATCCACTTATTGTTATACCAAGCACTTGCTTGCTTACGGCTGCATAAAAATTATTTTTCAAATCTCTAGACTAAGATTTTTTTTCACTGAAATGTCTATCATATCATCAACTTTGCTTCAAGTGGAAAAATCTGATTTAAAATACAAAGATTATAATCTCATTTTAGATTTATTAAACATTTCTAAAAGGTTTCCTGCTTGTGAGTTTATGAGTAGTTTGAGAATTGAAAATAACAGAATGAGAAACAATGTGTGGAATGAATCTTAAGCTCTAGGGCACTGGGATTTAGTTTTATTTGTTACTTATTATACTTTATTGTATAAATCAATGCATTGAAAAATAATTGAATGATTTGCTCTTCAGGTTATGTGACATTTCAGCATCAGAAATGATAGAGTTGAGTTGTGATCCATGGAACTTTAGTTATGAAATCAACCATTTTTCCAATGTACTGAATTATGTAGGGCAAAAGTGGTAAACATAGTATAAAGTCCTTAAGTAGAATAAATTATTTAATAAACTATAAATGTCTTTTTTTTTCCAAGAAAGCTCTTTCCATCAAAAAGTGTTTATATGTGCAGAAATATTTGTATGCAATGAATTAACTGAACTAAACTAGTTACTTACATGATCTCCCAGTCTGGAATGCCTCAGAAAAAGTTCATCCTGAATGTATCTCATCATTACCATATGCAAAACGCCACTACACACCCATAGTATTGGTTGCTATAATGTCAGATTGCGTCTGTAAAACAATGAGAGCTATCGATTATTAAGATAGAATAGAATAATAACTAGGAGTGGCTGGTCTTAATAACTATAAAAATTCTTAAAAAATAGAAATAATTTGAGTTTTAAAAAATAAAAGATATAAAGTATATAAACATTATATTATAATGGGTTGAGCGAGTATTTAAGTAATTTTCATAACATCTATTATTGTAACTGCTTTATTATTATTATTATTTTTCGAGATATTTTAAAAATAAAATTAGATTGAATTGTGTTTTTATAACAATTTAGAATATTATTTGGTTATTTTTAGAAATAATATTTTCTTTTAATATTCCTCCCCCACCCAACTAAATATTCAATCATAAATACTTTCATTCAAAGGCTTTCTTTCCTTTATTCTTCATCATTCTTACAAAAAAGCATATTTATTATCGCATCTTTGAACTTTAGATTTTTTTTTTTTAAGAATCAAATTGCAAAATAAGGAAAAAAATAATATATTTCAGACTTTGTGATTATCTTACTAAATTTAAAAGTATTAAAAATCGCAGCTGAAATTTTTTTGTAGATTTTAAAAATGAAAATATTAAACCAAATACAGATTTATGTGGTTTTCTTAAGCATACATAAAATTATCTCACTACATTGATAACGTCTACCCCCGTTCCTAAAATGGTTATTGGTACATACCTTATCCGTTTTTGCTCTCAGTGCATTAATAGCTATATTTAAAATTTCCATTTAACACACATTCTAGAAAAAAAAACCCAATGATTCCCAAGAAGTATTTCATACTGATCCAAAAACATTTTACTGCAAGCCCATGTCATAATCTCTTACTTGTTCATTATTTGTTCAGTGTTCATTAACAAGAAACTATATATACATTTATGTCAAACTTTCCAAAACTATAAAATCAAAGTGTAGTAATTTATATATATGTATACTCAAGATTGAGTAAAATAACAATAACATTTAATATTTTTAAGATAATTTTTTTACATATATGTAAATAAAAAAGAAGCTTCTAGATAGATGATATTGCTAATTGTATTATTTATAAATACGAATTCGAAATTAGCTAGTAAGAAACAAAAATATTAGATAAGTTATAATTAAGAATTGCAACAAAATATGTTATGTTCACCTTTTAATAATACTCATTTTTCACTCTATCTTATTGAAGAGACGTTGATGTAAGCCTCAAAGTTGTATAATGCTTTGTTTGGTATAAAAATACTCTTATCAAGGAAAGTCTCTAAAATATTGACAACAATATAAAGTTAATTTTAAAAGAGTATTAATCCATGATCTAATATAACCATGTCTGAGTTGTCTATTTTTTATATTGCACAGGTATCATAGATGTATCAAGTTGAAATGTAAAATTTATATATAAATACAAAAATTCATGAACATAGAAAATTGCATCACTGAGGACTGATATTTTTAAACAGATATATATATATATGGCACTCTTCATGTAGACTTTGTATCTTTGTTATATTTAAATCATATTTTTATCATCAAAAATGGATATAACTTGTCATAACCGCATGACCTCTCAAATGAAGTCAAAATATTATGTGAATATCTATATACCCAAAAATTTATTTAATATTCGCTCTCCTATCACTACATTATTCTTCCAGTCTTGATTTTTTTTTCCTACCCAATTTTAATTAATATAAGCTGTTTTATTAGTTCTATCATTCTATTTTCATATCCTCTATTTCTATTATAAAAACCCAAATAAAAATTAATAAAATCTCTATTTTCATTCTTTTTATTTTAAATTATTTTCTATTCTTTATATACTTTGTCTAGATCCTCTTTTTACATTCTTTATTTCAAAAATAAATATTAAATACTCCCCCCCCCAACTTTCACATACCTACAGTCTAACTGTTTACTTGAAGTTTTGTGATGATGATATTTTATTTGTACTTATATGTTGAATTATTTCCATCATCTAACCATAATTACTGAATATGAAATGTTTTTCTCTGAAGACTTTCAATATTTATTGTTAGATGATGAAAATAATCCAACATATAAATATAACTACAGTTGAACCCTTTATTCCATTTTTTTTGGCTTCTTTTAACTGTTGCCCAAATTTTCTGCTTTTGCATTAAAAAAAACCAATATCTTCTGGTGTTGATATTGATCCTTTTATGTTCTGTATATTTTTATATAACTTCAATTAATTTTTTTATCCATATTAATTTTTACAGCTTTATTATTTTTTAACCATCTAATTTCTTTTGTTAACTCTCATAATTTTGGAGCTCAGTGCTCAGTTTATATTAAGATAACAAATCTTCAAACTTTAATAAACAAGCTTCAGTTTCTTCATTCTCTAACTTTTCAGCCATCCATATCTTTGAAAATCTGATGATGAAATGCTCAAAATCCTTGTTGATACCAATATTATTGTCATACTCATGTTGACTTTAATTCACGTAGACCCCTCAAATATAGGACCTTACTATGTACATTTAAATACACAGAAGAGGGATGGGCAAAATACATGCTGAATATGTAATAATCAATCAAATATAAGTATATAATCTATACTAAACAGTGTAATTAAAAGGGACTTAAACTCAGGCTTTCAAATGCTCTACACTTATATATTCCATTTTATACAACTGATATACATGGGTATGACAATAATATTGGCATCAACAAGGACTTTGAGTGTCCCATCATCAGATTTTTAATGATATGTATGGCTAAAGTGTTGGAGGGTGGAAAAGAGTGAAGCTTGTTCATTAAAGTTTGAATATTTGTTATCTTAATATAAACTAAACACTGATTTTATATATATGTGTGGAAAATGGTGATTTGAACCAACGGATGAATGCTGGTTTAGCACAAAATGTGTATATTGGAGATCATTTATCTTTTTCAGACAATGTGGTCATGTATATTAGTTTCACAGGATGGAGTGTATAGGTATAGGAAGCTTGATTTGAATCCAAGTTCCTTTTAATTACATTGTTTAGTATAGACAATATACTTATATTTAAATATATAAATTGTAACTACTTAGTTTCTACTCACAATCCTTTCAAACTTCAAGGCATTTCAACTTTAGCAATAATCAGAAAAAGATTATTCCTTCACTTTTCTTAATTTGTTTCAGATTATATAAAGACAGACAACCACACATAAACATAAATTTTAAATTAACTAAGATATTGTTAAACTTGAATTTAAACATTCTAAATTCAATCTCAATAGGCAAAACAAGTAATTAGTCCCAACTTGTAAAACACATTTCACATAAATAAAAAATATATGTGCTTGTTATTGCTGAAATATACAAAATAATATCCACTTAGTAATGCCCATATTTAGTTCAACTTGAAATCATTTGTTTGTAATTATTTGGAAATGAGTAGAAAAGATACAACTCTACTAGCTTGTCTAAGATTACATTAGGATATCATATAATTTAAAAACCTTGAATAAATATAAAATTTAAATTAATATATTATTAAAACATGAAGT
Source organism: Epiperipatus broadwayi (assembly GCA_028023455.1). Classification (NCBI taxonomy): domain Eukaryota; kingdom Metazoa; phylum Onychophora; class Udeonychophora; order Euonychophora; family Peripatidae; genus Epiperipatus; species Epiperipatus broadwayi. The sequence continues at coordinate 2,378,191 of JAQFVV010006346.1, forward strand.
AAAAAACATGTAAATTTAAACTACATATTTGCATATATTCTAAGACGATGGGATTTGCAACATCATTTAAAATTTAAGAAACATTTTAGAACAAGAATAAAAAACCTAAAAAGTTAAAATTTTATATAATAAATTTATTTTATACTAAAATCACTCACAAATCTTCATAATGAATTATTTCATTATATATATATATTATACAAGAAAAGATCAGCAAATTAAAAAAAATGAAGATTAAACATTAATAAAAAATTCAGAATATTTAATTTTATTATTATCCAAAGATAAATTCTATTTTTAAATGCTTTTATTGAAGTTGGAAAATAAGTTTGTTTGTTCATATGTTTGTTTAAAAACTTTTAATCTTTTTAAGTTAAAATGAAAAAAATTAAAATTGAAATTTAATATATTTAAATTCAGTAGAATTGTTTGAAATCTGATAATCCACATAGAGCATTAATTTTTTCAGTAGGTTACCTAGTTTCTTAAATATGAAACAGAGAGTAAAAAAACATTGAAAATATTTAATATTTAACCTGTTTCGCAGTTAAAAATTATCATTAGAACTTTCATTTGTTTTAAATAGACTCACAAGAGGGCAGTATAAAGAATTTTTTTCATTTAATAACAGTTTAATAAGATTTTAAAATCAATATTTAACCATTCCAAAATGCAGCATAATGCTTCTCACATTTCAGCATTTTTTTTCTGATGTTTTTCTTTGTCTCACACATCTATGTAAAATAAATGATAAAATGGTTATTACTTACCATAAAATAACAAATTTGACTTCCTTTAATAGATAGTTTTATTTACTACTGAAATAAAATTTAAATGTTCACTGTTTGTTTCTGTAAATATTTAAAAAATGAGATTGCAATCAAAACAAAGATGTTACACATCATCGTTTCTAGAAAGATTATTTTCAGTTTATAAAATCAACAAAGTATTTATTATTTCTGATTATTTTTAAACATTTATTTCTCTTATATCTAATGAATTATGCTTTAAAAGTTTAAATTTTTTGAATAATTATTGCAAAATTGCGATACTTTCTTATTAGTAAATATAAAGTACATTGTTTTCATCATAACTACTTTTCTAATTTGCTCCAGGTCATATTTATGTTAGGTGCTAATATAATGTTATATTTTAGAAAGTATAGTATTTCAAATCAAAATAAGTTATTAATAATTTTTATTTCTTGATATCTAATAAATATAGTGCAAATTATTTAAAAAAATACCTAAAAACATAATAAATTTGCAAATAAACATCTTTTTGCATCATTGGAAACTACAATGTCATAAAACACCAAACATTTTACAGCCCTGGAAACAGACAATGATTGAACATATCAGGGTAGGGCTTATATCTATTGTAAGAGCAGGAATTTTGAATTTTCTGCTTTTTTGCGCTCAATTTTTTTTAAAAAAACATTATACTAAAATATACCATTTTACACACATTTTAACGTATAATACTTATGAAAAAATTCACTAGGGAGAAAATTGGTCAAAAGACAAAATAATTTGGGTCAACCACTTGTAAAGTTAATAGAGTTAAATTCAACAAAATTGATTAAAATTTGGTATATAATTAATTAATATCAGGCTAATTTATAGGAAAAATAATATTCTCAGTAGGCCCTATAGTTTCTTAGATATGCAATAAAGGATAGAAAAATAGTCAATGTTTTTTGTATTAGTTAAAATTCTTCTTAAAAGTTTAATTTATTTTAAGTAAGAGTCATAATAGAGTGATATAGTAATTGTTTTCTGTCAATTTAATAACATTAAATAATAATAATGCTTGCAATTTTATTTATTAAAATTGTAAGATTTATTTAAGTAATAAGAAAGTTGTTTATAATATAGTTTTGTTGAAATCAAACAATTTTAAACAGAAAAGTTACTTACTGATATATTATACATATATAATTATGTACACATATTAAATATGATATATATATATGAAAAACAAAAACAAGTTAATCACGTATAACGCCATCTTTTGAACATATATATATATATAAGTATATATGTATTAATTTACTGCAGAAATACCTAGTCATGTGTGAAATTGATTTAAAATAATATGATATGTATTAAGTTTATTTACAACATAGTTTTGGTAAGCATTTTTTTTAAATTTTCAATCAAAAGCAAAAATTTCAAACACTTTTCTCTTAAAAGAATATTTTGTATTTTTATTCACTTATATACACATATATTATTATATACACATATCAAATATGATATATATGCAAGTGATATACATTTCAAATTGTAGCAGAAATATTTAGTAATATGTATTAACTTCAAATATCCAGTCAATTTAAACTACAATATAATATTACATTTTATTTACTGTGCCTACACTAAAAAATTACTAATAACAGAGATACATTTTTTTTATATTAAATGCTTTAATTTGTACACTAAAAAGAAAAAAAAAGTTTCTTCAACTGAAAATGGGATTTTTATATTTAACTTGAAATAACAGCATTGGGGAGTCCAGAAATTAATTAAATCAATCCCTATTTTTTATAACAAGGGATTGACTTTAATAACTTCTGGATTCTTCCATGCTTTTATTTTAAGTTAAATCTCAAAACATCAATTGCAGTTGAAAGAAGAATTTTTCTTAGTGCACAAATAAAAGCATTTAATGCAAAAAAAAAAATTTCTATTATTATTATTATCTTAAATTTGACAAAAATGTTCAATTCTAACAATAAGAAGAAGAAGAAAAAGAAGAGGAGAAGAAGGAGGAGGAAGAAGACAACAACAATGATGATTGATAAAACATTGCATCATGGTCTACAACGTTTTTGTATAATTAATCAAATTTATTTAATAATTTTGAATCAGGTGTGCAGGTGAGATTATTATCACAAAAGTAACCTTTATACTATATCTGGGAAATACATGACATTATTTGCAAATTTTATCATTGATTTCATTATTTTAGTAAAATAAAATTGAATTTTAATATTTAAATTATAGCACAATAAAAAATAATTGAATAAAAGTATTCATTATTTAAATATTTTAGAAAGTTTAATTATTATTATTATACTAGTCGGTATGAATTAATCTTAAGTTGTATTTATTTGGAATATAATGGCTGAGGATTAAGTTTGTCATTTAATTACAATATAACATCTTTCTATGAAAGTCAGATACTAAGTCAATTCAAAATTCTACATTAATTAAAACATTTTGATTGTTTATTAATGAACATTGCTTATTATTATTAAGATTTTGAATTTTCAGTGTTTATTAATTTTAAAATAATTTAAATCTTATATTTATTTTATGCATAAGTAAAAAGTATGTGATAGGTTGTCTTAAAGTTTGACCATTTAAAGCAGGGGTAGTCAATCTTTTTATACCCACCGCCCATTTTTGTATCTCTGTTAGTAGTAAAATTTTCTAACTGTCCACTGGTTCCATGATAGTGGTGATTTATAAAGTAGGGAAGTAACTTTATTTTATAAAATTTATAAAGCAGATTACAGCAAACTAAAGCATATAATAATATTTACTTACCAAATACTTTATGTTGAACTTTCGCTAAGTTTGGCAAAATAAATCTTTATAAAACAACTTACTGTAATTAAATCTATCTTTTTATTTCTTACTGTAATTAAATCTATCTTTTTAGTTATACTTTGTATACATAGAAGCATAAGTCTGATGAAATTACATTTAATTAATTAAATTATTAATGAGATCCTTGAGGCTGATGCTGTGAAACTAAATACTGGATATCTGGCTCAATTTTTGTAAGGAACAAACGAAGGTTTCCTCTTTCGGAAATATTCAGGTGGTTCCTTTCTTTGGTGATAATATAATTAACAGCACTAAAGCCTAATTCCACAAGATATGAGTTAGGGAAAGGTATCAATAAACTGAATATCATTTTCACATATTTGGATATAAGACAGGCATTTTTTATTTTGCGATATTCATCATCATCAATTTTATATTTACTTTCTTCATCATATCTAATTTTTAACAGTTCTTCTTGGCCAAGTTGTAGCAGCTTTTTCAATATTTGCGGTAAAAGGATTTTTCATCCAATCATACATCTTCAATTTCAAAATATCTTCAAATCATTTTTCCATTTTCCAATTTAAGTTTGTTGAGGTGGCTATTGACTCTGTCAATATCCTCTGGAGTTACATCATCTTTTATAGATGATAATTCAGGAAATTGATGAAATTCTCTCTTCAATAGATTATAACAAAATAGTTCAAATTTGTCAATAAATAATGACACAATACTTTGGCAATCTACAAGAATTTTATTAGCTCCTTGAAGCTGCAAATTGACATCATTAAATTTCTTGAAAATATCTTCTAAATAAAAGACAACATTCTTTACTGTTTTTAATTGTTAACACAGATTGGTCTCATAATTACTTTCAAAAAATTGTATGAGACTATCATGTAATGCTACAAAATGAGCCAAGAATGTGCCCTTTGACAGCCACCAAACTTCTGTGTGCAAAAGTAATATATTAAAATCTTTATTATTGTCCTGACAAAGATGTCAAAATGTTCTGTCATTGGATTTGATATTGATTACAGTTTAAATTATTGTAGTTAATGATGAATGAAGACTTGTACTTAGATGTTGTTGTCTATGCACCACACAATGAATACATAAAACATGTGGCACTTATTCCTTCAAATAAGCAACAAATCCATGATAATGGCCTACCATTGATGGTATTCCATCAGAAGTGCATGCACTAATATTATTCAAATGAATATTATTTTTTTGTAAAATAGATAATCCTTTTGTATCTGTGATGAGATTTATTGTGAATAGCATTTCTTCTCATAATGTATTGTTTTCATCAAAATAACGTACATATGCCATCAATAAAGCATTATTATCTTCAATGGTAGACTCATCCAATTGCATGGAAAATGAAGAATTTTGGAAAATACTTATAAGTTTTTTTCAACATTAACTGCCATTTTTTCAATTCATTGCTTTATTGTGCTATCATTTAGGGGCAACATTTTTAAATTTTCAGGTATATTTTAATGCATTACTGTTGAGATAAATTCTTTTATAGATGGTACTATTACAGTTTCTCCAATATTATAGCTTTTACCACTTTTTGCGATAAATTGTGAAATGTGATAAGAGGCAATTAATCCATCTTCATTCACTTCATGTTGTTTCTTAAATGATTCAACAATTATTAAACAATTTTGAATTTTTTTGTATATTTTCTGAAAATATTCAATGGGTTTGTCCTTATCATTTGGAATGCCTTGTATCAAGATATTCTTGCAATCAACTTGGCTTCATTGCCTCATTGGATAATGTTTTATAACACAATAAACACATTGGGTGTTGTTTATTTACAACAGATTCTATGAAATCCATCTTTAGATACTCTGGAAAATACCCACAAGCATATTCCTTTTTTTGAGACATGGGCTCACAATATTTCATAATATTTTGTTTGAAGCTGTACGCACATGCTCACTCTCACAAATCTAGCTGCATACTGACCAATGTGACCTCAAATAAAAGAGCCTGTGCCATAAATTGTCACCTGAGCATGCTTCTCACACACCATGGATTGTGTTGGGGGGGGTAGAAATGTGAGTTATTCTGGGACAAGGCTCTTTGGTTAGCAGTTGCAGTATAGTTCCATTCAGTTTCACATATGTAAAATGAACTAAACTTATGCATGGCGGATACAAATAGTATATTTTCAGAAATTTAAATTGTCACAGGGAATTTTATGAAAACCTAATGAAAATGTTTTTAAATAATGTTATGAAATTTTTTTAAAAAGTCAATTAAATTTAAAAAAAGAAAGTGGTTCAGTATCAGACAACCCCTCTACCATCCATCATGAAGGCTGGAACACTTACTAGTGAGAAGTAGGGACCAGGTTGACAACCAGAGGTTTAAAGGTTGTCCAGTGTTTCTTCCTTTTCATTGTTGTTTCCCCATCCTATATAGAATATATAAAACTATTGAGTATTAATGGTAAATATTCATAATACCAATGATAAAAAGTCTGAAATATTTTTAGTTACTTTTGTAATCATTCTCAAATACCATACATTTAAAAATATTTAGCAGTATAAACTGATTATTTAAGTACTTATCGAATTTGTATGATTATTACTATAAATATTTATCAGTGATATTTACTTATTATTACAATTATTATGTTACATTGGCTTTCTATATATATTTGCAAACATTATAATAATAATAATAATAATAATAATAATAATAATAATAATAATAATAATAATAATAATAATAATCATCATCATCATCATCATCACTAATTTTATATAAAAATCTATAATAAATACTATTTTCCATTTTATATTTTTTAGTTAAAAACTGCAACCACATTCTTATATATGATAGCAGCCAATCAGGATTTAGCTTCTTAGGACTGTTGGCCTGATCAACGTATCACCAGTACTAAGATGCAATCAAAATAAATTCTATTCTATTGCTACTCCATATTTTATACAGAGACAAATCATTGCAGTGAATTTATATAGATATGAAAAATCACAAAATAGTAAGCTTTTCAAATTTCATACTTTGAGATGGAATCCTCTACCAGTAAAGCAAATATTATCATTTAATTTTTAATGAATGTTATAAATGATTGCCTACTATTCTAAGTAAAACATGGTTTCAGTTTTTAAGTAAAAATATAAAATGAAAAACTCCCTTAGATGTCCATTAATGATTAAATTATAATACTTGGCTTATTGGTAGAAAAGTCTATTTCAAAGTATCAAAATTGAAAAGTTTGCTATATTTTGATATTTCATTGTAGTGCTTTGTCTCTATATAAAGTCTAGAGTAACAATCAAAAGTAAATTCTTTAGATTGTTTCTTACTGGCAATGTACTCTGAGCTCTATGCAGATAAGTTCCATAGGCTGTTATGGTAAGTAAGACCATGGTTGTAGTTTTTTAATTAAAAAACATAAAATGAAAAAATGAATAAACTTCATCTATTAAATATTTGTATTTATGATGACTATTAAAAATTAAATTATGGTAATGAAATATATATATATAATATTCAAAGCAATATATATATATATATATATAGTAAAAATTCAAATAAATTATATTATTTTTTAGAAGTACTTTGGACTATACATTTTGTAGTCTTTATCAACTACTGTATATAACATTGAATAATCAAAACGAGATTAACTTTCACAATACTCATAGTTCAATTTAGATTTCCCACAATTCTGTTATTTTAACATTTAATGACTGCCGATTCATTAACATTTGATGATTTTCTTGAAATCAATATAGCCTTTTTTATTTTACGTTTATTGTGGCAACGTTCAATTTGAATAATTTTCATATTTTTATAATCAAATTTAAATCCATATTGACAAGATTTATTGTGATCAAATATAACAGATGATGAAGGTTTATTTATCTATTCCTGATTGTTTTCTCTTTTTTATTTTTTGTTTTATTACATATATTTACATTGAAACCAATAAAATAAGAAAAACGCACTCGCTTGTTGCGATTCTCGATTGAAACAGAAAGTGCGACTATCTCTACATCTCTTTTACATAAATTTGCAATTATTATAGATTCTAACAAAATCATAAATATCTAATAAAAATAACTATTCAGTGTTTTAATAATACTTAAAAAAAAGAACAAATTTCTCAGTTTTTTTTTATAATAATAATAATAATAATAATAATAATAATAATAATAATAATAATAATAATAATAATAATAATAATAATAATAATAATAATAATAATAATAATAATAATAATATATAGCTCAAAGGGAAGTAGGAAGACATGCATTGGATGCAGAAGTATGGACAGCAAGGGAGGCAATTCAAGGAGAAATGGGATGGTCAAGTTTTCATATGAGAGATGCAAAAAGTAAAATTAAAATGTTTGGTAGATTGCAGTTTATGGATAATAAAAGAATAGCTAAAATAGTATTTAATTGGGTTATGAGTAAAGGGCAGGTAACAAGATGGGTGAGAAAGGTAATGCAGTATGCAAAAGATTTGGATAAAGAATTTATATCAGTATATTTGTACAAAAGATGGGATGATTGTGTTAAGAAGATTATTGAGTGTTATAGTAGTAAGAAATGGGATAAAAGAATAAATTTATTAATAAAGACTAGGGAGTTAGAGAGATGGAGAAATAGTATGGAGAGTAAAAAGAGTTTAAATACATATAGAAATAAACAGAATATTAGGTGTGAGTTAATATATGATAATAGTAAGGAAAGTAGTTTATTGTTTAAGGCTCGAACGGGATCTTTAGCTACAAAAGAATATACATGTAAATGGAAAAATATGGGTGATTTATTTTGTAAATTATGTAAGGAAGGACTTGAAAATATTAGGCATTTGTTAATTGAATGTAAATGTTTGAAAACAGAAAGGGTACATATAATGAAGTTGTGGAAAAATAAATATGAAAAGAGTGATTATACAGAAAGTGATTTATTGGTTTTTATGCTGGGTTTGGGAAAAGATAAGAGGGATTTAGATATAAAGGTTATAGAGTTGACAAAAATTATGTTGTGGAAATGGGATAGAGCAGATTATGGGTAAATTTAGAGTGGGGAATGTAAAAGAAAGTGGCTAACAGGTTTATCTGGGCATAATTGCTGAGATATTCTTGACTTCGTTTAAGGAGAAGTTATAATACATCACATCACATCACATCAGATTGTGCTCCTCAATTTATTAAAATATCATAAAATATACCGATTACAGGTAAGAGTTTTATATCTCTAATAACTATAAAATAGAAAATTAATAGATTAATTAAAAAAAGAAGAGAAATACAAAAAGGCAACACAGATTGACTGCATAATGGACTTAGATGTCCAACATCCAGCCATGATGTCTGCCAGCTCAGA
>JAQFVV010006347.1:0-45000 GCA_028023455.1 Epiperipatus broadwayi
AAAAAAAAATTCTATTATTATTATATCTATTAATTTATTTTATTTATTTTATTGATATAATTAATTATATTATCTTGCACTTGAGCCACTATTAATTTTTCTCTGGTTGTTGTTAAGGCAACCAAAATAAAAGCAACATATCTATTAATTTTCCAAGATGATCTAAAATACTTTTCATATCATACAATTGTATATACAATTCTCTTAAGCTATGCCACGATTGTAATAATAACAATAATTGATCACTTATTAATTTAAAGAATAATTATTATAATATTAATCTCAGGGTTCTTTGCTTCATGTAAGGAAATGCTCGGCAGTAGTGTGTTGTCGCATATGACTGGCATTCTTGTCGGCTATAGGAAACATTTGCTTTACTTAAAGTCAATGTGTCTTCATCTCTCATATCAACTACTATATTATCTAAAGAGATGATAATTATATTCAATAATGACATACAATTTTGAATAATACAGCCCCTTTATCCAGAATCTTAGTCAGAATAATAAAAAGACAAGGGTGCTTTTTGTGTCCTTCCATCATCCATGGCAACACAATAATTTAACTAAGATATATTACTTAGACAATTTAACTAAATGTGAATGGAATAATGTGCAGTCAAAGTTAATGGTTTGGGAATAAATTCATTTTTACACACACACAAAAAAAATGTTTAGCCTGAAGTTTGCAACTCCATAAATACTTATCATTAACTGAAATATAATGACATATTCCGATCTGCTTAACTTTATTTATCTGGTATATTAAGTTTTTAAGAATTTGGAATGATTTCGGACTCAAGAAAAGGTTTTGCAAATATTGTGCAAACACTTATATTTAGCATATAAAAACAAAAAAATGAATCTACAACAAATTTTAACAAGACTATAATTTATTATTATCACAAAAAAATATATATGAACATTTATTCAATAATACCATAGTAATACAAAATATAAAATATAACTGACATTAATCTGTATACTCTTTTGGTTATGGATTAAAATTACAACTTCACCTGTTTGCAATCATGCAAATTGACTACTAAAAGTACATATCATTACCAATACATTAATTTATAAGTTTGGTAAACCTTGTATAAGCTTTTACTTAAATTATTGACTAACTATTTTTGTTTTAAAATAATTAATATGATCATATGCAATGCGCAAAATACTAAATTTATTTCTAATACATTGTATTCAGTTATGGTTTTTAATTGGATAACCTATTCTAATTATGGGCCAGTTATCAGAAGTCACACTTACCATCTTACATTTAACTTAATGCCAACTTAAGTTATGATACAAATTTTATTCATACGTATACTTTTGAAATATGAGTATTATTTAATTAATAACCAGAATTAAATATTGCATTTGAATATTCCTTCAGTAAATAAGCGTTTTAAATTATGCAATTTTAATTACTTTCTCCATTGATTTACTTGTCAAATACTAGCAATATTTAGCAGCACAATACAGATATCGACCCTAGTTACTAACGCACTATTTATACTAAAGTGGATCTTGAGGAACTAACACCTCCAATATAACCTTTATCTTGCCTGAACTTTCAAAATTAAGCACAATAATCAACACCTTCCATGGTGGAGCTATCTTTATTTTCACATGAGGAATATGGAATAACCACGAAGGTTTATAAAGTAATCTACTACATTAAAATATTTTGGTGGTGTCTTGCCTCTTGCTTGGGTATAAAAACAAACACACACCAAGTATAATTCTCTCCAGGGATTTAAACGAATGTAGCATACTACACGCTAAATAAATTCTTGATTGTCCTATCTATGAGAATCGATCACTTGGGCTATAAACATACCCGAACATTATATTTAAAATCTTCCTCTCGTGGAAAACAATGCTTTTGGGGAGATCATTTTTCATCCCACAAAATAAATACATTATAAGTATCTCCTATGCGGATATTAAGCATATACTGATGCTATATTTGGGCAAGACAAACAAATACACTAATTATAATAAACCTATGTTAATGTATACTTCGATCCATATCTGAAATCAATGGATATGATAGAATAAAAGTATAATAATTTTAATTTTAATAAAGGAACATTCAAAAAGTAATTGGTAGCATACTATCTTAAACTAAATAAAGTGGATGTGTTATTAAAGAATAACTGGGAATAAATTCCTTAATTAATATAGTATAAATTCGGTTCAAACTTTAAACAAGAAATATCTCGTTAGAGCATTTTTTTTTTTTTAGTTACTTCTGATAATTTTCAATATTTATTTTACCCATTAAATATCCAAATATTTTTCTTTTACGCATCTAACATACAAAGTTTATATCTACAATTGCATGTAATAATTAAAATATATTTTATAGATTTTTTTTTTTCGCGTTAAATATAAACTTAACACAGAATAATTATATTAAGACATACCTTTGTCATTACAAGGGTATTAAAATGTTACTTGACCATACAGACTTTAACCTATGTTCATATAACAAAAAAAAAAAACATATAATTTTACAAATTAGTTTAAAAAAATCATTAATTAACAAATGCCTATTATCTCATTAGAAAAATGTATTTCTGTGAGCAATTTGCCCAGGTGAAGAGCTTTATCTAATCGTATTTTACGAAGCATTTTTAAAAACAATAAACACATTTTATTTATCTTTTTTTCCTTAATGAAAAGTTTTCTTTTATTTCGTGCTTCTGATAAATTAGGTAAAGAAAAATATAGCAGAACTGAAGATTAACTCTCACTTGAATTAAACTACTACAATTTTGGGATCCAAGAAAATAAAATATGCATATTCTAACATAACGAACAGTTGACGATAGACGATAAACATACACAATATTTTTTTTTTCTTTCTTTTATTGACGAGACGTATACTTATGAGCTAGCTTACTTATGGACAAAAATGCGCAATTTTCCGAGAGATTATTATGATAATAACTGCAGTCAATTTACATGTACATGAAGTTTTAATAATTCCAACTGATGTATAATATAATATATCATTTATTTTTATCATTAAGTCACTAAGATATTTGGTTTTGTTAATACTTTAAAAATTATAATTTTTAACGGTAACTTCTCCGTAAGAATGCCCCTATATAACTTTTCCTATATTTACTCTGAGAAAGTTATATATATATATATATATATATATATATATATATATAAATTTCTCAGAGTATATATATATATATATATATATATATATATACAGGTGCATAAATTAATCTTATTTATCATTATTATTATTTCCAGACAATTCTTGGTGAATAAAACATATTTTAACGTATGTAATTACATTACTTGTAAAGGTAGACAATATTGAGAAAGAGCGCGAAAATATTTCTAGTTGATTTTCCTTGGTTTCAAAATATTTCTTTCACTTACTATTTTTTTTTTTCTATACCAAGAAAATATCAATAAATGACGTAAAGTTAATAAATGATTATTTCTCACTTGGAAATCATTTTTCTTCCTTAATTTAGATATAATAGAATTTTTCATGACTCTTTTAGTTAATTCTGTCATTTTTGAACTTTAGCGCAAGACAATAAATTTTTAAGTATAAAAGGTCTTTAAATAGGTAGATGGCACAGAAAATCAGGATATCTTATCAAAAGATTTTAGCCACACATCATATTATTAAAATTTTACTTTGATTACATTTATTTCTGCAAAATAAAATGAAAAAATTGAGTTACCAAATTTCAGCACTGTTCCTTCCTTGAAAACTAAAAGCAGACTATATTTTTCCCAAAAAAAAAAAAGAACTTGATTATAATTGGTTGTTTCGTTTTGTTGTTCTTTTTTTTTTTTTTTTTAGCGACCTCTTCCAGAAAAATAATCATTTGATTATAACATAAACAAAAGAAAGGAAAAACCCATTACAATCATATAGTTTTCGTATTATTTACCTGGATTACAAAGTAATTTGACAATATAAAAATAATAATAAATACATTAAATTAACAATCAGTGATGTATAATTCTTTAAACATTATATATATAAAAAAATTACCAGAAGTTATTGTGCTTTATGATAAGATACTCGTTCACTCTCCCCTCTACCCATCCATAATCAATTACTGTTTAGCTTTTATACCATATTAATTTGCTCTAATTGTTAATATCTCAATTAAATTATTCATGTTCTCTCTTTAAAAATGACATTGAGTTATTAAATCTATTAGTTATTCACCCAAAACATGCCAAAGTGAGTGAATAGCATACTTTATTAATCAATTATTACTATTGTTATTTTATCTTTTTATTTCTTTAAAGAATAGCATTGTTTTCCTGCAGAAATAATGCCAAGTAAACTAAGTGTCAATAACACTAGGTTACAATTCTCCCACCGTTATAATAAATAAAAAATAAACAATATATGCATTTTTTAACACTTCTTATGGTATTACTAAGTTTATATCTTACTTCTTTCTTATGTCAATAAATACAGTATAAAAGATTTAATTTTGCTTGGGATATGGTAGTAAGCTTCGGGCATTATAGGTATTTCTTGTTCCATCAGGGGTTGAGACTAAAAAGGCATTCTCACCCACTTGTTTCACAATTTCATAGGGGCCTTCATAAAGATACATGAATTTTCTAAACATATGCTTCTGGAGATTACTCACATGGGGAGTTCTAATTAAAACAAAATCATGGACTTTAAAAGGATGTGGACTGGTTTTGGAATAATGAGTGCGTTTATCACCCATCTTTTTAAGCTTAATTCTGGCCATTGCTTGGTCATGTTCCACATTAATATTTTCCACTATTACGGGTAACTGTGTTTTGATTAGTAAAGGTTCAGGTCTACCAATGTGCAGCCGAATTGGAGACATCCTAGTAGACTCATTAATAGTTATATTTATATAATTAATCACCTGTGGCAACTTATTGACCCACTGTTTGTGATCCTGTTCTATATATACTCAGAACAACCTACTTATCTCATGCACGATTCTTTCACTTGGATTGGATTGGGGATTTTTAATCGAGCACATGATATGTTGAATATTTTGCTTCTTACCCCACTTTTTCCATGTACCAGAAATAAATGCAGTAGCGTGGTTGGTAAGTATTGAAGCTGGTTTTCCTATTAATGGAATTTGATAAATTTCCAAGCACTTAATGACATTTTTAGCATCTGATTTTGGAACTGGGTAAGCAGAGACATATTTGGTAAAAACGTCATACATCACAAGAATAAATTTTTGACGGTTGAAAGGTGGAAGTGGTCCATAAAAGTCCAGTGCCAATAATTCATTGGGCTGACTGGGCAGTATGGATTGAAGTGTTCCCACATACGATTTATTTTGAAACTTAGTTTTTAAACAAATCTCGCATTCCCTAAGTCTACGGGCAATGGATTCAGACATCTTATAAAAATAAAAATGCTTCTTAATAATAGGTTCAATTTTCTGAATTCCATAGTGTCCATATTGGGTGTGAACATAATCTATGAGTTTATTGACTAAACATAAAGGAATAATCACTCTCCAAGAATTTTCCTCTCCCCTTTTTAATTTCTTCATTAAAATTCTATCTTTAAACCTATACCCCTCTTTAATTCTATCAGCATATCTACTTTTCTGACCTAATTTAGCTGGATCTGATAAGAAGTGAACTATTCTCTCCAGCCTAGTATCCTGTGCTTGCAGTAATTCTAAATTTTGTATAATCTCTAACTATTTCTTCCTCTAACAAACTAGACATATTACAAATAATTATATTTTCATTACTGGGGTTCTGATAATTAACAGAAACTGGATTGCGGCTAAGAATATCTGCAATGACATTATCCTGTCCTGAACAATATATGATTTCATACTGATTCTGTTGGAGATAGAGGCTCCATCTGATTAATCTTTCATTATTAAGGTAACTCCTGTTGAGAAACTCTAAACTGCGATGATCAGTTAATACTATAATTTTTGATCCCAACAAAAGCTGTCTAAGTTTTTGAAATCCCCACACAACAGCTAATGCCTTTTTTTCTGTGGTGGTATAGTTAAGTTCCACTCCCCTTAAATGTCATCTTAAGAAATATAAGACTCTAGGTTCTTTATTCTCATTAAATTGGTATAGAATCACCCCTAAACCGAACCCACTACTGTCGGTTTGCAAATAGAACTCTTTATTTAAATCTGGATAGGCTAAAATTACTGTTTTTAAAAAGTTATCTTTAACATTTTGAAATTCCCTTGTATGTTCCTGGGTCCACCTCCACTTTTCACACTTTAATAAAACAGATAAGTGCATAGTATCATATGAAATTTTTTTATAAAACCTGTGATAGTAATTACACAGTCCCAAAAACGATCTCAAGTGCTTTGTGGTCTTAGGTACGGGAAACCTTTGAATGGCGGCAATTTTGTCTGGGTGAGGTTTGACCCCTTCAGCACTAACCAAATGACCAAGAAAAGAGATTTCTAGGGCAATTAAAATACATTTTTCTAAGTTGATTTTTATATTGTTATCTGAACACTCACAAAGAAACATGCTAAGATGCTGTAAATGATCATTTAAATTTTCCGAAGCAATGACAAAATCATCGATATATATAACTAACAAATTTTTCAGTTCTTTTGAAAAGACCATATTCAAGCATCTGATAAGACCAGCCCCACTATTAATTAAACCAAAGGGCATCCTTTGAAAAATATAAGATTGGCCCTGGTAATAGAATGCCGTATACTTTTGATCATTTTTATGGAGTGGGATTTGCCAATAGCTGGTGGTTAAATCAAATGTGGAGAATATAACTCTTCCCTTTGAACTTTGTCAATAATTCCTGAATAGGTGATGGTATGTCATGCTCTGGGACAGTATGCTGGTTAAGGGTACATGCGTACAGACAGACTCTAATGGATCCATCTTTCTTTTTGACTACTACTAATGGATTCACATAAGATGAAGGGCTGGGCTTAATTATTTGCCAGTCAATCATCTTATTAATCTGCTGTTGAACCTCTGTCTGGTATTGATAAGGAATAGGATAAGTACGCTGCTGGAAAGGCTCATTATCCTTCAAATTGATTCTATGGACATACCCTTTTAATATACCAGGTATTTTGGAGAAAACACAACGATACTGGAACAACAACTGGAAAAATGGTTTATAGTATTCTGTGCCAATAATACATGAACCATCCAACTTAACTTTAATATTTACATCAACTGTTGTCTCCTGTATGGTCATTAATTGATTCATCTGACTATTACAATTGACTACAAGAGAGCAAATCTCCTCTTTACATCCAAAAGTTTCATCTCTGTAATTAATATAACAATTATTTAGAGTCATGAAATCCGAACCAATTATGGCTTCATGAATCAAACCTGGCATGATTAAAAAGACATGCTCTAATTTGCACAAATTAATTTCTAATGTAATAAAAACCTGTCTATTAAATAACTTAGTCTTCTTTCCATTAGCAAGTATTACCCTAATCACCTTAGTTGGTAAAATTGGAATAGATTGGTCAGCTGACTGAATTTTCAAGTAAGTTTCTTCAGACAACAAGGAAGCTTGACTGCCTGAATCAATGAAGGTGTTGACAACAATTCCTGAAATGATAATCTTTATCATGGGACAGTTGTACAAGATAGGTGGCTCAGACATTTTGCCGGGTTCCAAATAATCAATGTCAAGGTCTATGTTATTGATAATCCACATCATGCTGTTCCCCATATGTTTAAAAATAGGGCCCTGAAGTGAGGAACATTCCTGCGAGGTCCTTTTTAATTTAATGCCCCGCTACTTTTACTACCTTTTATATTTTTCTTTGGTATTGTTGGGATACCACTATTAGAAGGCTGATTCTCATTCAGAATTCTACTCTTAACTGTTGGCCTACTGAGGTGGCTATTCTGTCTACCTTAGGGATTCGTCCTATAATATCCTTTTTCTCTAACTAACTTCCTCCTTCCCATATGTGACTTATCTGCGAAATTGATATTACTCACCATCAGATGGGTGTCTCTATTTACCTTAATTCTATTTTCAGTATTCCTATCGCTGGTCTCTAACGAATGTAAAATTTCTACTACCTCTTCTATGGTATGTCTGTCAGCAGCAATCAAGATCTGTTCTATATGCCTCGGTAGATTATGGCAAATTGTTCGCACAATTTGTGTCTCAGATAAGGGATAAGCTGTCAAGGTTTTCAATTTGATGGCCTGACTCCTGAAAAACTGAGTATAACTACCCTTATTTACATGATATCTTTCCTGAGATATCTGATATCTCAGGTTATCTTGGCGGTCTTCCCCCCAATAACTGGCTAACATAAGATATTTGAAATCTCCATATGTTTCTGGTTTAATACATAATGATTTCCACCATTCTTTAGATGCTGCACACAAATGGTTAGCGGCAATATCAATCTTTTCTATCTCAGATAAATGACATAAGGTGAATAACTCCTCCAGATTCTGGAGATACTCGTGTGGATTCTCCAGATATTGTCCTCTAAAAACTTTTATTTTTAAGAATTGTAAGGCCATGGAGCTATTACTTTCTGGCTCTAGCATGACTTTACTTCTAGCCTCATTTAATGGATCATATATTGATTCTATGGGATTAATTACCGTATGTAACTCAGATATTACTTGGTTATTATGACCATTATTTGTTTCCTTTACTTGAGTTTCAGATAAACCTTTACTTTGAACAACTTTTTTACTTTTTGTAAAATTATCCCTATTGTAGTCTATAGCTTGCATTCGACTCTCTAATTCTAACTTATAGTTCTGCCATTCACAGTCTATTCTCTTTGAACTATCTTTTAGGCCTACATTTAAGTGTTTAATCTGTTGTTCCAATTGGTTAATAGTTTCATCTTTATCTATCCTGAATTTATGTTCTAACCTTTGATAGACTTTACTCTCACACTGAGTCATTAATTCCGTTATTTCATCTTGGAGATTATTATGTAATAGCTGTGCATTACTCTTTATTATATCATTAAAATTTTCTACTCTTCCCATAACTTGACTTAGCTCACTTTCTAGATTTTGATTAATCTCACATTGGGTCAACTCTTGAGTTTCTAGTTTAGCTATTAATCTGGTAATCTGGCTCTGACATCCTTTCACTACATTGTCAGGTGCTAGAGTTATATTTTTAACTTCCTCTTTCAAATTACTAACTTCACTTCTAGCACTGTCTAATTCTCCCTTAATAGATTCAACTCTATCCTGAACTTCTCTTTGAAATACTACTGTTTCCTTTTGATAATTTCTTATTTCCTGTACTTCATTGTTTAATACAATATATTGACTTTTAAAGTCCTGCTGGATAGCCTCAATCATATTTTCTGCCCTTTCAGAATTTGTTTCGATCTCTTTCGTTATTCTTATTTCCAGCTTTTCAGAGGCCAATTTTGATTCTTCTACATGATTTCTCAAATGTTCCCTTAAGTCCTTTATCTGCTGTACTTGATTTTGAGATGTCTCTTTGATCTCCTGCATTTGATTCTCTAATTTAATATTTAAATTTTGTATCTGACTTTTTAATTCACTATTTGATTGTTCTAATTTACTATTTGAGTTTTGGATCTGACTTTTTAATTCACTATTTGAGTTTTGGATCTGACTTTTTAATTCACTATTTAATTCACTATTTGAGTTTTGGATCTGACTTTTTAATTCACTATTTGATGGTTCTAATTTACTATTTGCGTTTTGGATCTGACTTTTTAATTCACTTTTTAATTGTTTCATGAATTCCTCCAATGTATTTCTCATTAATTGATCTGGCTCATTTTTATGTTTTTCCTTTATTATTGTGGCTTCTTATGGGTTAGCTATATCCAAATCTTCCCCTTCCTCTTTTAATTGTACACTAAAATATGGAGTCTGTGTATCTGGGGATTGTAACTCATGGGATCCTCCCAAATCCTCAGAAATACTATGATAATCTTTGTTTTCACTCATATTAAAATTCTAACTCTTTTAGTATTGAACAGTACTGAAATATTAACAATGAACTATTAATAAATTAACCGATAAGAAATTATTGACAAGACATCCTGCCTCCATGCCTCTCCTATCAAAAACAATCTACACCAAAAACTATGCTCTGTCATTTAATATCCCTAAAGCTCCAAAATTAACTACTAAATATGCTTCTTAGTCCATATAAATATCATTAGATATTATGTAATATAGCATAAGTGCCAATCACAAGACCAGACAAACAGATCATCATAAATGATTAAATCATTAGTGTTTTATGGAATTGCCTACAGACCACAACATCATAAATTGACAACTTAATTATTTATTTTTCAGTGGCAAAAGATTAGATCATATAATAGATATTCACATAATATCTTATGGCTAAAACAATTCATTATTGGCAAATATTTTTAATCAATGAATAAGCAATCCATTCAAGTGCAAATACTATTAATACTGACTTCTAGAAAAGTTTACTAAATTCCTCTTGGCCAGCTATAGCCATCGATAGCCCCTATAGTTGGGCAGCCATTTCTAACCCAGTAAAGAAGTTCTTATATCTAGAAATTTATTTTATTTCTTTTATTGATATAATTAATTATATTATCTTGCACTTGAGCCACTATTAATTTTTCTCTGGTTGTTGTTAAGGCAACCAAAATAAAAGCAACATTTCTATTAATTTTCCAAGATGATCTAAAATACTTTTCATATCATACAATTGTATATACAATTCTCTTAAGCTATGCCACGATTGTAATAATAACAATAATTGATCACTTATTAATTTAAAGAATAATTATAATAATATTAATCTCAGGGTTCTTTGTTTCATGTAAGGAAATGCTCGGCAGTAGTGTGCTGTCGCATATGACTGGCATTCTGGTCGGCTATAGGAAACATTTACTTTACTTAAATTCAATGTGTCTTCATCTCTCATATCAACTACTATATTATCTAAAGAGATGATAATTATATTCAATAATGACATACAATTTTGAATAATACAGCCCCTTTATCCAGAATCTTAGTCAGAATAATAAAAAGACAAGGGTGCTTTTTGTGTCCTTCCATCATCCATGGCAACACAATAATTTAACTAAGATTTATTACTTAGACAATTTAACTAAATGTGAATAGAATAATGTGCAGTCAAAGTTAATGGTTTGGGAATAAATTCATTTTTACACACACACAAAAAAAATGTTTAGCCTGAAGTTTGCAACTCCATAAATACTTATCATTAACTGAAATATAATGACATATTCCGATCTGCTTAACTTTATTTATCTGGTATATTAAGTTTTTAAAAATTTGGAATGATTTTGGACTCAAGAAAAGGTTTTGCAAATATTGTGCAAACACTTATATTTAGCATATAAAAACAAAAAAATGAATCTACAACAAATTTTAACAAGACTATAATTTATTATTATCACAAAAAAAATATATGAACATTTATTCAATAATCCCATAGTAATACAAAATATAAAATATAACTGACATTAATCTGTATACTCTTTTGGTTATGGATTAAAATTACAACTTCACCTGTTTGCAATCATGCAAATTGACTACTAAAAGCACATATCATTACCAATACATTAATTTATAAGTTTGGTAAACTTTGTATAAGCTTTTACTTAAATTATTGACTAACTATTTTTGTTTTAAAATAATTAATATGATCATATGCAATGCGCAAAGTACTAAATTTATTTCTAATACATTGTATTCAGTTATGGTTTTTAATTGGATAACCTATTCTAATTATGGGCCAGTTATCAGAAGTCATACTTACCATCTTACATTTAACTTAATGCCAACTTAAGTTATGATACAAATTTTATTCATACGTATACTTTTGAAATATGAGTATTATTTAATTAATAACCAGAATTAAATATTGCATTTGAATATTCCTTCAGTAAATAAGCGTTTTAAATTATGCAATTTTAATTACTTTCTCCATTGATTTACTTGTCAAATACTAGCAATATTTAGCAGCACAATACAGATATCGACCCTAGTTACTAACACACTATTTATACTAAAGTGGATCTTGAGGAACTAACACCTCCAATATAACCTTTATCTTGCCTGAACTTTCAAAATTAAGCACAATAATCAACACCTTCCATGGTGGAGCTATCTTTATTTTCACATGAGGAATATGGAATAACCACGAAGGTTTGTAAAGTAATCTACTACATTAAAATATTTTGGTGGTTTCTTACCTCTTACTTGGGCATAAAAACGAACACACACCAAGTATAATACTCTCCAGGGATTTAAACGAATGCAGCATACTACACGCTAAATAAATTCTTGATCGTCCTATCTATGAGAATCGATCACTTGGGCTATAAACATACCCGAACATTATATTTAAAATCTTCCTCTCATGGAAAACAAAGCTTTTGGGGAGATCATTTTTCATCCCACAAAATAAATACATTATAAGTATCTCCTATGCGGATATTAAGCATATGCTAATGTTATATTTGGGCAAGACAAACAAATACCACTAATTATAATAAACCTATGTTAATGTATACTTCGATCCATATCTGAAATCAATGGATATGATAGAATAAAAGTATAATAATTTTAATTTTAATAAAGGAACATTCAAAAAGTAATTGGTAGCATACTATCTTAAACTAAATAAAGTGGATGTGTTATTAAAAAATAACTGGGAATAAATTCCTTAATTAATATAGTATAAATTCAGTTCAATCTTTAAACAAGAAATATCTCGTTAGAGCATTTTTTTTTTTTTTAGTTACTTCTGATAATTTTCTATATTTATTTTACCCATTAAATATCCAAATATTTTTCTTTTATGCATCTAACATACAAAGTTTTTATCTACAATTGCATGTAATAATTAAAACATATTTTATAGATTTTTTTTTTTCGCGTTAAATATAAACTTAATCCAGAATAATTATATTAAGACATACCTTTGTCATTACAAGGCTATTAAAATGTTACTTGACCATACAGACTTTAACCTATGTTGATATAACAAAAAAAAAACAAAACATATAATTTTACAAATTAGTTTTAAAAAATCATTAATTAACAAATGCCTATTATCTCATTAGAAAAATGTTTTTCTGTGAGCAATTTGTCCAGGTGAAGAGCTTTATCCAGTTGTATTTTATGAAGCATTTTTAAAAACAATAAATGCATTTTATTTATCTTTTTTTTCCTTAATGAAAAGTTTTCTTTTATTTCGTGCTTCTAATAAATTAGGTAAAGAAAAATATAGCAGAACTGAAGATTAATTCTCACTTGAATTAAACTACTACAATTTTGGGATCCAAGAAAGTAAAATATACATATTCTAACATAACGAACAGTTGATGATAGACGATAAACATACACAATATTTTTTTTCTTTTATTGACGAGATGTATACTTATGAGCTAGCTTACTTATGGACAAAAATGCACAATTTTCCGAGAGATTATTATGATAATAACTGCAGTCAATTTACGTGTACATGAAGTTTTAATAATTCCAACTGATGTATAATATAATATATCATTTATTTTTATCATTAAGTCACTAAGATATTTGGTTTTGTTCATATTTTAGGAATTATAATTTTTAACGGTAACTTCTCCGTAAGAATGCCCCTATATAACTTTTTTTATATTTACTCTGAGAAAGTTATATATATATATATTTTTAAATATACAGGTGCATAAATTAATCTTATTTATCATTATTATTATTTCCAGACAATTCTTGGTGAATAAAACATATTTTAATGTATGTAATTACATTACTTGTAAAGGCAGACAATATTGAGAAAGAGCGCGAAAATATTTCTAGTTGATTTTCCTTGGTTTCAAAATATTTCTTTCACTTATTTTTTTTTTTTTCTATACCAAGAAAATATCAATAAATGACGTAAAGTTAATAAATGATTATTTCTCATTTGGAAATCATTTTTCTTCCTTAATTTAGATATAATAGAATTTTTCATGACTCTTTTAGTTAATTCTGTCATTTTTGAACTTTAGCGCGAGACAATAAATTTTTAAGTATAAAAGGTCTTTAAATAGGTAGATGGCACAAAAAATCAGGATATCTTATCAAAAGATTTTAGCCACACATCATATTATTAAAATTTTACTTTGATTACATTTATTTCTGCAAAATAAAATGAAAAAATTGAGTTACCAAATTTCAGCCCTGTTCCTTCCTTGAAAACTAAAAGCAGACTAAATTTTTCCAAAAAAAAAAAGAACTTGATTATAATTGGTTGTTTCGTTTTGTTGTTCGTTTTTTTTTTTTTTTAGCGACCTCTTCCAAAAAAATAATCATTTGATTATAACATAAACAAAAGAAAGGAAAAACCCATTACAATCATATAGTTTTCGTATTATTTACCTGGATTACAAATTAATTTGACAATATAAAAAAAAATAATAAATACAATAAATTAACAATCAGTGATGTATAATTCTTTAAACATTATATATAAAAAAAATTACCAGAAGTTATTGTGCTTTATGATAAGACACTCTTTCACTCTCCCCTCTACCCATCCAAAATCAATTACGGTTTAGCTTTTATACCATATTAATTTGCTCTAATTATTAATATCTCAATTAAATTATTCATGTTCTCTCTTTAAAAATGACATTGAGTTATTAAATATATTAGTTATACACCCAAAACATGCCAAAGTGAGTGAGTAGCATACTTTATTAATCAATTATTACTATTGTTAGTTTATCTTTTTATTTCTTTAAAGAATAGCATTGTTTTCCTGCAGAAATAATGCCAAGTAAACTAAGTGTCAATAACACTAGGTTACAATATATATATATATATATATATATGTATATGGAGATATAAAACACCCATCTGTGTACGGATATATATATATATATATATATCCGTACACAGATGGGTGTTTTATAACATATGATGAAGACATTTTAATTAAACATAAAATAATTATTACATTTGTAATTTACATAATTACTATTCAAAATTTAAATTGTTACATTAATTTACAAAAAGTATAATAAAATATATTCAAATTATTACTATGGTTTACATATATATCCACACAAATGTGCAGTTTATAATATATAATGAATATTCAACAGCTTAAATGATTAAAATTTGCATATATGTCCTATTTGACAAGCATTGACATATATGTGCGCACAGATTATTTATAAATTGAATTTTGTCAAACAATAAGTTTTACAAATACAAATTCCATTTGCAATATACATAAAATTTACCTATTTGTTGTAATGATAAAAGTTATTTTCACAATTATTCTTTTTGTTGAATATAGCATTTTTTTTTTTTGTAAAATAAATCTGATTAAATTTTTGACAGATGATTGTTGATTGATTTAAAATGTCTTTTTTTTTAATAAACAAAATATACAATCGTGTTATAGAATTAAAAAAATATAAATTTCTAAATGTATTTCTGCTTGATTAGTTAATGCTGATGAAGTAGGCAAAGTGAGAGAGGAAAAGTGAATACGTGAAGTGCAGTGTTTCATACCATGATAAGTAGATAGACAAGCATGGACTAAGTACTCAATGCCCTATGATGTCATGAGAAAATACCTCATTTTAAGCACTGCCCCTTCTAAGTACCTAGACAGATTATCCACAAGAAATAGTATCCAGAAAAAAATATCAGGCACTGAGACAGCCCTGCTCATCTCTTGTGAGTCTTAGGGGCTTTAGAAGAGGTCTATTCATGAGACCAAGGCCTATTCATGAGGCCTACATATACACTGCTGGACTAACCTGGGATCTCAATATCTATGTCTAGACAGTGCTGAGCATATACTTTGGAGCACCACAAACACACTGCATCCACACAGCCCTGCTCAACTATACACCCACCATAAACATAAAAAGTAAAAATTCATGCATCACTTCAAAATATAATTTTACTAAAGAAATTATTTAAAATTTTGTTATTATTTATAACTCTACTCACCACAGCTGTATATACATTTATCTGGGTTTCTATGCCTTTAGATAGTCAGCATCTATATAATTATTTATTTAGCAAGCTGGTTCTTTTGGTCCATTAGAAAAAATATAATCCATGTTTGTTGTCATCATCATGTAAAAGTATGCAATTCAGGTGTGGTTGGCCTTTTTTCCTTCTGTAGTCAGTTCCACTTATACTTGGTTTTTGTAAGTTTCAGGTCAGCAAGCTGTTTTCCAGAACACTTTTAAGGCTATGAATTACAAAGAATCTTGACCTGTTTCCTCCATGTAAATACAAACTCCTGCTAAGGAAAGCAGTCTACTATCTTGCCTTTTTACATCCTCATGACAGTTCTCTTGATAATTTTTTTAGCCATCTTTGCAGCTGGTTTAACTGTGGCCATTTTCTGCTACAGTTACCAACTCTTCACAAAATACTTGAGCCAACTTTACAGTTAGCTCTTCTGCTAAGTCTTATAAAACTGCAAGCCAAACTGTTCTTTTTAAAATCACTATCCAGAGTGGAGCTAATTTGTTATCAGCCTTTTAATAGACTCATCTAAGGTGATAACAGCAGCTTGATTAAAAACAGAGTTTTTATTTTTATCTCACTAATACCTTTGAAAACATATACATGTTTTTTCTAATAGATAAAAATTTTGTTTAATTAATTAAAATTTTAAAAACACAATAGGTTGTTTTTAAATTTCAAAATCATAGTAATAATTGATAATAATGCAATATTTATATTTATTCAGACCTTTTAAAATATTAATTTAATAATGAAAATTTACTTTAAGCCCTGAGTTATTTAAACCTTTCCTTATTATTATTTTATTTTAGGAAATATAAAAAAAAATATCTAATATCAATATTTATGTGCTTATAACGCTAAAATAAAGAAGTTATATGTTATTAAATTTATTTAAAGCTTAGCACCTTCAAAGCTCTATGGCTTCATAATCATAGCTGTACAAAATAAAAATAAAATGGTTGATAGTGATGAGGGGGTGTATTCAAATTTATGTTAATTAGATGTTTCAGTATACTATTTAAAATATCTACAAAAAACTATGTTTTTGTTTATTTCTACTTTTACTTTACTTTACATATATATAAGAACACCCACTATATCATTAAGGGGGTACCATGTTACCCAACTGGTTACATTGCCCTGGTCTGACAGAAAAGGAAAATAGAAATAAACACAGACATAATTTTTAGTTGGGCATCATTTGTAACAAGATGGGGGTATAAGGAAGTGGAAGGAGTTGGTGGAAAGTAGAATTGAACTGGGGTGATGGAAACATCAGCACTTGCAGTCCATTTAATGAAATGCAAATATCAATAATTTAAAAAAAATATAAGTAAATATTTAAAGATATAAGAGTATGTGATTACAGAATCTCTGTGAACATTGAGAGATCAGCCAGTGACTAAAAAGAGCAACTAAAATAACTATACATCAATTATATATCAACCAGCATTATAAAGTAAATATTAGTATAAGTAATGCTCAAAATGAAATAACCATCCATCATCATCATTGATGAAAATAAAATAAATAAGTACAATAAATCAACAGTCAATCTTGTGACTGGATTGAAAATGGGTATTCTTAAGACCAGGCTAACTATTGAGCTTTTGCCAGCTTGGGAAATTATTTAAACATAACTTGGATGCCCCAGCAATTCAGGTATGGTTGTCCTTTTTCCTTCTGTAGTCAGTTCCACTTAAACTTGGTTTTTATAAGTTTCAGGTCAGCAATCTGTTTTCCAGAACATTTTTAAGGCTATGAATTACAAAGAATCTTGACCTGTTTTCTCCATGTAAATTCAAACTCCTGCTACAGAAAGCAGTATACTATCTTGCTTTCTTACATCCTCATGGCAGTTCTCTTGATAATTATTCTAGCCATCTTTGCAGCTAGTTTTACTCTGGCCATTTTCTGCTACAGTTACCAACTCTTCACAATATATTTGAGCCAAATTTACGCTAGCTCATCTGCTAATTCTTATAAAACTGCAAGCCAAACTGTTCTTTTTAAAATCACTATCCAGACTGAAGCTAATTTGTTATCAGCCCTTTTATAGACTCATCTAAGGTGATAACAGCAGCTTGCTTAAAAACAGAGTTTTCATTTTTATCACACTTTAATATGTGAAGGTGATGTATGAACTAATTTAATAAGGTTTCCTTAAAGCCTCATTTCATTATGAACAGCAAGTAATTACATCAGGAGTCACGTGATACAAACTTTTTGATAGTATCGGCCTTCACTACTTGGGTTATGTATGAGAAATCTATTGGCAAGAATGACATATGCGTGCAATTTGAAATGACAGAGTAATAAATACATTGTTTTGTAATATTAAAAAATATATACAAAGAAAGTAGAGTGTTGAATTAGTTATTTATTTACAAATCTATTTATTTAGTTTTTTTTTTTTCTTATGTTTAAAAAAAAGAACTTTTAACCCCATTCGTGGCTACTCCCGGCTGTGATGCCAACTGACCATGAGATTGAGCTAGCCAATGGTCAAAACCTCTCTCACATTATGTAAATAGTGTTCTTGTTGGTAATATTTCCACTTTGCATAACTCTTATATTCGTATAGGATTGGTGCTTGGTGTCCTTTGGATGACCATAAATACACATTGGGGATATATTACAGTTGCGAGAATGAATCCATAAGTTTTGACTAATAATATTTTAGGTCAAAACCACTTAATTAAATAAAAATATGTAGGCACATATACTGATACATCGTAGATATATTTTCGGTACTATACACCTGTCTAGTGAGAGGTATGGGTATTGTTATAATATATATATATATTGCCCTGTTTATGAAAAAGTGATCCATGTCAAATTTTTGTCTAAAAATTATTAAAATAAAATTTGTATAATAATGTGAAAGTTAATAAATAAATAAAAAGATTTATAAAAATCTAAAGAGTTATTATCAGTAAAAGCACAAAGTACTTAGTAAGAAGGGGGAGAGAGTTTGCTTTACAAACAATAAAACTAAAAGATTAAAGACTGATTGAAAGGGAGAGGGAATTAACTTAAAAAATTTTTAAAGTAAATAAAAGTTAAAGTATGACAGTTCAATAAATAAATTGTATAAAATTAAAGATACCCTCTCTCTTCATTTATAGTATTTAAAGAAAAAAAGTAATCTTAAAAACTAAATAAGGAATTGATTTTAGAAATATATATGTGCATAAATTATGAATGGATTTTAAATATAGAAAAATGTGTGTTTGTTGATAAAATAAATATGTGTGTTTAATATTAAAGAATAAATGAAAGTTATAAATTAAAAAGAAATTCCCTCAAGGATTGTATATACTAAAAGGTACATAAAAGAATGGAATTTAGCAATGGTTATTAATTAAAAATCCACAGAAGAACAAATTAGCAATGGCTACCAACTGACAACAGGATTAAAATCTTATCAAAGAAATGTAATAAAAAACAGTGGATGAATTCCAACAATAGATATAGCTGGCAGATATAAAAACGAATTAACGAAGTGACAACAGGTCATCACATAAATAGTCCACTTTTTATCAGTCAATCATTTGAGTTCATTTAATGAGTTCCTCATTCAGTTTTAAGTCAGTTTT
The DNA here is from genome assembly GCA_028023455.1 of Epiperipatus broadwayi. NCBI lineage: Eukaryota > Metazoa > Onychophora > Udeonychophora > Euonychophora > Peripatidae > Epiperipatus > Epiperipatus broadwayi. The sequence continues at coordinate 19,613 of JAQFVV010006347.1, forward strand.
CTAATGCATTTGTTAATAAAGACTATGCAGTGTTGAGCAGCTTTTAGGAGCATATGATGAGCTCTGAGCCTGTCCTAAATACAAGTAGTCTGCTTGAGATGGAAGTAATGCACACCTAATAATTTGAACTTGCCTGATATCTAACTTTCTCGAATAAAAAGTAGTAAGCAACAGCAATCAACAGAAATCCATCAGAAGCCTAAAATACAACTGGGTGGTAATAAATTTCACAACAAACAGCAAGAAGTATACATGTTCTAAAATCCTAGGTAATAAATAACATTTTCTTATTTCCATTTCTAATTAATGTAGCCATTGCAATCCATAAATCCTCCAGCATCAGTAAAACCAATGAATGCTATAGCATGCATAAAGAACAATTAATGTGTGTGTTTTTAAATGCCATGTATTATTTAATGCTTTTGTTATATTCTAGTGTATAAATTCAGAGTGTGTGCATGGTTATTATATAAAAATATCATTGTTTATGTTAGTTAACATTTATAAAAGTAATTAAAGTTATAATAATAAGTACTTATTTAAAAATAAATTATCTTTAAACTTAATGCTTGTCATTTAATTCTTTTACCACTAATTAAAGCAAAAAGCATTATCTTCCTTTTGATTGAGCTAGTTGGGATATCTTAGGTGCTGAATTAGTTTACCAATCATTCAAAGTGCATCATTTATCTATGGGTAACTGACTGGAACCTGGGGATTACTCTGAAACAAAAAAGTGCTTTGAATGATAGGTATTAAATTCTGCAGCTGAGAAGATCTGTGTCCTTCAAACATGGTCACAGTTATATATTTTATATATAGCTTTGGCTAGACCAGAGGTGCCCTCTGGGAATTATTTTTTTCTACTTAAGAGGTCATGGTGGTGCAATATTTAAATTGCATTGGTGTAGATCAAGTGTATGGGTTATAATTGTATTACTTTTGTATAAAAGTTTCACAAGTTATATTTCATTTTGATATTTTATAAAAGAATAAAAATAAATAGATTCTGTTTACTCCTGTGAGTGATCTAATTAACAATACACCCCACCTGGTACAATTGGTGCCATCAACATGGGGCAGAACTATCATAAATGACAGTTAATTAAATATTTTTCTTGTTTGTAAAGAAAAATTTAAAGAAACGCTAAATTGTGTAATCATAGTTATGAGTTTTAAAGTGGTATAATTTAAATAAATAATTAACCAATACTATTTTTTAAATGAAAAGATAAAAATTAAAAGATGGTTAGATATTTTGAGTGGAGTTAAGGCATTGATAATGGATAGAGAGAAAGGCCAAGGTGGTGGAGTCTGTTGTGTGTTCCATTTAACAATATAAATAAACAGTTAGTATTTAAATTGTTTTAAACAAAAGTGTTAATTTTATAAAAAAATTAAAATTTTCAAAAATTGAGCAGGAAGAAAATCAATCCGCAATAAGAGAAAGAGAAAGAAGAGATATCTGAGACACTGATGTTGATGAAAATGATGATGAATATGATGAAAGAAATGCATCAAGAATTTAAGCAATGTCAGAAAGAGTTCAAAGCAGTATTGAGGAAAGAAATGCAAGAAATCAAGCAAGGTCAGCTAGAACTGAAAGAAGAATTGAAAGGAGAAAGTAATGAACTCAGAGCAGAAGTTAGAGAAATAAGAGAAATGAGAATAAAATAACAGGAAAGAGAGAGGAAAAACAAAAAGTTGTAGAGGTAGATTTAACTAAAAAAGTCAGGAAGTTGAAAAGGAAGTCAAGGTAGTAAGAAATGTAAGTGAAAGGAAAGATAAAGTACAAAATATACATCAAGAGATAGTAGAACAATATAGCATTAAGTATAGTAACTTGGAACTAAAAATAAGACTGGTAAAAGATAATGTAAAGGAGTTATCACTAGAAAATAAAAATAAAATGGTTAAAGCAAACATCCATGTTCATTTTCAGTGTAAATTTAAAATAAAAAGAAAGAGTAGGAAAAATATTCTCAGTTTGAAGAAATATGGAGTTTAGCCAAGTATAAAAGTTTTCTAATTTATGAGGCAAAAAACGGGACTGAATGGGAGAGAGACAAGGCAATAAATTATAAGTGAGGAATAGACAAGAGGGGGAAGTTAATTTATATTATAGAGTTAGTACATAGAAAGAAAAAACTGCCTGACAAATTTAGGAGTTAGTAAAGGGATAGAATGAAATTAAGGAAAATAGAGAAAGGACCGGAAATGGATAATGAACTTGAAAAAAAAAACTTTTTGACATAGGGAATAAACTTGATTTTAGAATATTGCTATATAAAATTTAAATAATTAATTAAAATAAGGGGAAAAAAATGATGAGATGTTTGAATAAAATAAGAACAATGAGCTTTCACTGGATAATTTTTTTTTTTCTTTCTGTCATGCACACATTAAGAAGAAATATGTTTGCCAATAAATACTTCAAATAAAATCAAGTTAAATAAGTATAATATATCTGTAGAAAAATAATAAATAAAGTAGTGTAATAAAATAATAGTTTGTTTTGAATACATGAACGTTAATAAAAGGAAGTTAAATAAATGGCTTAAAGTAATCAAGTTGAATAAAAAATAAAATATCTGTAAAAAAATATAAAGGATAAATCGTAATAAAAATAAAATAGCAAGATAATAAAAGGAAGTTACATAATTGGTGTAAAGTAATCAAGATAAGAATATCTGTAGAAAAACAATATGTAGCACAATAAAATAAAAATAGTTTTTTCTGACAACATGCATGTTAATAAAACCAAATTAAAGAAATGGTTTACAAATAATATTGTAAGATTAATATAAATAAGTATGTTAAAATAATGTTTGTAATGGTTTAAAATAATATTGTAAGATTAATATAAATAAATGTGTTAAGATATTGATCATATGAATTTAAAATAATATTGTAAGGTTAAAATAATATAAATCAATCTAAATTAACTTAGGGGTGTATCAGGAATTGCAAATAGTTGATAGGAGGGTATCAAGTATAGAATCAAGTTTTAAGGAAAAGTTAAAGCTGTTGGCTGAATAAAATCAGCACCCATAATGGATTCTTAGGGATTACTTCCCATGGGGAAGTCCCCATTCTCTTTTAAAATAAACACTGGGAACAACCAGGATAAGCTGCAAATCACTTTTTGGGAGATAGTCCCCATATTTCATATTTTATTTCCAAAGCATATGTCAATTGGTCAGTAGATGAATCATAAAATTAAAGGTACCTTATTTTTTTGTAATCTTAAAAACTGAATAATAAGTTGCCTTTAGAAATATATATGTGCATAAATGATGAGTGGATTTTTAATAGAGAAAAATGTGTGCTTGTTGATAAAATAAATATGTGCATGTTAAATATTAAAGTATAAATGAAAGTTATAAGTTAAAATAAATTTCTTCAAGGATTGTATATACTAAAAGCTACATAAAAGAAGAAAATTTAGCAATGGCTACTAAATAAAAATCACCAAAAAAACAAATTAGCAATGGCTACCAACTGACAACAGGATTAAAATCTTATCAAAGGAATTTAATCAAAAACAGTGGATGAATTCCAACAACAGTTAAAGCTGGTGGATATAAAATAAATTAACAAAATGACAACAGGTCATCACAGAAATAGTCTGATTTTTCATCTTTCAATCAGTTGAGATCATTCAATCAGTTACTCAGTCAGTTCTTAGTCAGTTTTCTCATGCATTTGTTAATAAAGACCGTGCAGTGTTGACAAACTTTTAGGAGCATACAATGAGCTCTGAGCCTATCCTAAATACTAGTAGCCTGCCTGAAATAGAAGTAATGCACACCTAATAATCCGAAGCCACCCAATGTCTAACTGTCTCAAATAAGAAGTAGCAAGGAACAGCAATCAGCAGAAATCTGACAGAAGTCTAAGATCCTACTGATGGGTAATAAATTTTACAACAAACAGCAAGAAGTACTCACATTTTAAAATCCTCAGTAATAAATAACATTTTCCTATTTCCATTTCTAATTAATGTAGCCATTGCAATCCTTAAAGTCTTCAGCATCAGTAAACTCAATAAACACTATAGCATGCAAAGAACTATTGATGTGCATGTTTTAAATGTCATGTATTAATTAATGCTTTGTTATATTCGAGTGTATTAATTCAGAGTGTGTGCATGGTCATTATATAAAAATACCATTGTTTATGTTACTTAAGATTTATAAAAGTAATTAAAGTTACAATAATAAATAATTAATTAAAAACAAATTAACTTTAAACTTAATGATTGTTGATCAATTTTTTACCACTAATTAAAGCAGAAATGCATTATCTTTCTTTTGATTGAGCTAGTTGGGATATCTTAGTCACAAAATTAGTTTTCCCATCATTCAAAGTACATCATTTATCTTTGGGTAAATGACTGGCACCCAGGGTAAATTTTGAAACAAAAAAGTGCTTTGCATTATAGGTGTTAAATTCAGCAGCCAAGAAGATCTGTCTCTTTAAATTGTGGTCATAGTTATATATTTTATATATAGCTCTGGCTTGGCCACAAGTGCCATCTGGGCATTATTCTTCTCTGCCTAAAGAGCTGTGGTGGTGCAATATTTAAATTACATTGGTGTAGATCAAATGTATAATAATTGTATTATTTTTTGTATTAAAAAATAAAAATAAATAGATTTTGTTTACTCCCATGAGTGATTTAATTATCTATACACCCACCTGATTCAATATATAATATTAAAGAAAAGAAAATTTTAATGTTTCTTTTTTTATTTTGTTTTTGAACAAATTGTTTATGTTAATCCATAGCAAATATAAAATCAACAACAAAGTAAAAAAATAAGCATGAACTGACTTAATATAGTAGATACAATGAGCTTTGCAGAAAAAATCTACCATTCCTTATGGAAAGATAGTTTGAAGACCAGTATCGATCAATTCAGAGTTGTAATGTTTTAAAAACAATATTTTACAAAGATTTTAGAAAGTAAGGAGAAACATTCAGCTTGTAAAACAGCTAAGTAAACAATTTAAAAATTAATAAATTGCAAACAAAATAAAGTATTTGAATCTCTAAAACCACCATTGATTCCACACTATTGATTACCAGACCTAAATATAAAAAACTGCAATACACATAAAAATATTGACATTGCTTCAATCATCTTATATTATAAAAATAGATATACATAATGATGGAAGTAAAAATGCAGTGCTAAGCACAAAGAGAATATTTTGGAAGGAAGATCATTGATTGTGAAGTCAGGAATCATCAAGATCAATATTGAATTGTCCTATCACTCTATGCATGGATTAATAAACATCGAACTGATCCATCATGAATTCTCTTTTTTTTGCTCTTTATTGCAAAACCCCAGTTTGAAGGCGAGTAAAACCAATCTATGATGTTTGAATTCTCAGATATGCATAAAGGAACTACCACAAATTATGGAAACATGCCATTAGAATAGTGTTTATACAAATTATAAAGCCATGTTATAATGTTGGCATCATATACATTTATTTGTTTGTATGCTATATATCATATTTTTATTTATTTTAATATAGGGCCAAATAGTCTTAATTTATGGTTAATGAAATAAAAATAAATTTGTTCATTCATAATATTATTTTGGATAAACAAAATGTATGAGGTATGCTCTTGATTACGAAATAGTCTGATTAATATAAATGGACAAGATAGGGCATTGTAATATATATATATATATATATATATATATATATATATATATATATATATATATATATATATATATATATATATATATATATATATATATATATATATATATAGTGCCCTTGTCTGTAGGTCATAATAAGGTAGAAAGGTCAATTACTAAAAAATTTTAAGTTATATTTGTATGGTATATAAATAATAATAGGATAATTAGATTTTATAGTACAATTTAAAGCTGAAAATACCTGGTATATAAAAATGTAATAGATTCTTTTAAGAGAAAACAGTTAAATAAAGCTTAATTATATTCTTGCTTATGGTTGTAAAAGCCGGCCATATAAAATAACACAGCTATAAATAGTTAAAAGTATATTAATAATTCGAGTATAATATTTTAAAACTAATAAATTAAATAAATGCCATATATAGTGTTATAATTATATTTAATAGTCAAATTTAATAGAGTATAGTTTAAAATAAACTTTAAGATGGTGAGAATTATATTTAGTTCAATATTTTAAAATTATTTTCCAAAATTTTTTATAAAATATATCAGTTTTGGTAATTTCGACCGAGATGTAAATTAAAAATCATTTGATAAAGTTAGTAAACACGTGACTGTATATTATATACCTTCACACACGCTTGTTAGAATAATAATAAATTTTGTGAATTAGGAAACTAAATATAATTGCCATCGATCCTTAAAGTAAAAGTTGGAATATTAAATATTAGTTTAATAATTGTTTTAAAAGTTTAAATGATTTTGATAAAATTATAATTGAATTTAAAAATACTAGTCTAAATAATATTTTGAGACATTACGTCATCAATTCTTTATTTTAAAACTAATCTGTTATAAAACTAAATGTGTAAATTTGTTCGCGCTAAAATAAAGTCATTAACCAATCAACGGAGGTAATTTAGCAGACAAAAATATAAGAATTAGACAGAGCGGGAGAAAGTAATGTGTAAGTGAAGGGAGAGTAACATATTTTTTTAGCTGATAACACCGTAGCTAGAAAAGTGATATAAATTGAAAATTTTGTATTTATTTTAAAAGTTCTTTTTAACATATAATATTTTGACTGCCTCTACATGGATTGCTAATTTTAAAAGTTATCTTGCCAGGATATTTTATTCAAGTTCAGCCAAAACGTTACAGTAAAATGGAAGTACAGACAAAAATACCTAAAAATATTGCTAAGGAAAAAAATATTTGGAAAGTGCCCCAATACAGCTTTATTTATGCTCAACCAGAAACTTATTATTATTATAACTCAGAGAAATATAATTGGGATGCTATATGAAAACTTAAAAGAGAAGTTACTTGCCGTCAGGAAAAAATTATGACGCACAAATTTATAAGGCTAATTTGAAGTTATGTTATTCTTCTCTATGGAAAATTTTAATATGCGTTTTTATTATAAAGAAAAATTATGTAAAAGTATAATTAAGAAAGAATGTTTATCTTTTAAAAAGGAAACATTATAAAATGTAATACCAGAATTTTAAATAAAAGGAAAAAAAAAAGTAATAGAATCATATGAAAGTGCTATTATGTGTTTTATGGAAAAGAACAGAAAAAACTTTCTCTAAGAAGAATTAAAATATTACAAAGTCTTCATTGGAGGAAAGGCTTGATTTGAAAAATGGAAATTTAAATTACTTAGTGAAAATGGATCCATGGAAATAGAAATTTTATTGAATATTTAAATAAAAGTACCTAGAGGATGCATCATAAAAGTCGCACGGGAAAAGATTAGCAGACAATATTAGAAGAGAATATGGAGACGTTTTTTCTTTACAGGATAAATTGATATCATGAATTAATAATTGTATTCAATATTGTGAAAACCAAGGATTGTCGTCTATGAATATTTATTAAACAGAGCAATAATTGTTTTGGCTTAAAATAGAACATTAAGTGACTGAAGAAGAAATAATATACATTTTTTTTTTAGCTTTAATGTGAACGATTTTCAAGAAAATTCGATAAAGAAGTACCGTAAATATAATTTAAATATTTTTTACTGATTATATTTAAAATATAAAATGCTATGTGAGATTAGGGAAAACATATAAACATAAATTTAGTAATATTAAAAAAATTAAATATAATAGTTTGATATAATGATAGATATATTGTTTAAAAATAAAGTGTATGTATGGGAGTCTTATATCTACAAGAATTAATGGGATGGTGAAGCCTACGGAACGCGATCGAGAAGATAAAGATCGTTTGGTAATTTTGATATTTATTTATAATGCATAATGTATTTTTTTTAGATCATCTATTGATTAAGAATGATGTGTGAAAGTTTAAATTATATGTACACATTTTATACAACATTTTAAAACATATTATGAGATAGAAGTAATTTTGAATATGCATGCAATAAGTTATTTAAAGTGTATTAATAATATAATTCGACAGAACAATTGTGTGATTCTTTTGAACTTTCATGTTGTAAAGTATTCAGATATTTTAAAATAGTTTGTATATGATAAAATATACGAGGAAAGTAGTAAAAAGATTTTCTTAAAGAACAGCGGAATAGTTTTGAAATAAATGAATTTTATTATTGTTAGAAATGCAGATAGGAATTTGTCGATGTACTGTATAGAAAAATCTTGAGAAATAAGATCGGATAGTGACTTGGAAGTACTAGTGGAGATGAAACCAAGATGATGTTTTTTGTTAAGAAATAGGAAAAATAAAGTATTTGGATCATATTTAGTTTGTGTGATTTCAGTATAGCTAACTAAGCCCTATGACTGAACACATAGTTTGGACAGTGTTTTTGTATATCTTTAAATTTTTTTGATGTTATAATAAAGCTGAAGAAATAGCTTTAGCATCACTCCTATAATAGAGGTTGGTAGACAGGTAAAGGTCACTCCTCTATAGTGTCTTTTAAATTCACTGTGCCATTATTGTCAAGGTTTATGATGAGTAATATTCTAGTTATATTTTGATCCTATGCATCTATCTTCGCTATCCTTATTTCGTGAATCTGCATCGTCAGAAAGATATTTTCAAAGAAATAATGAATAAAATAGAATTGAAGATATGTTATCGTTTATGTAAGAATAGTTTATTTGCTGGAATGTATAGAATTGTGTAATTTTAAAAGTGAAAGTACAAAATATCATAAAGAGAGAAAGAATCATATAATACAGTTTTAAAATTAATTCGGAAATGAATATAAGATTTTTTAAAGAGAAATCTAAACAAAGTTTTTTTTTAAGTGATAATAAAATTTGAATGTTTTAAATAATATTTTAGAAAATAAATATTGCATATTTATTAAGAAAATAATTCAATAATGTGTAATAAACATATATTTGTGCATGGTATGTTAATGGTTGTAATTATATCATCCGAAGTAAAGCTTTAATGAGTATATTAGGATTGATAAACATTGGATAATGAACAATAAAACTTAATACCGAATGTAGAAGAATGTCTTTGAATTTTTAGGATTCCATACAACCAATATAAAACTAGAAATTTTATTGTTTTGAAGAATGTTTACTACGAATGTAATTTTTGTAAAATTTATAATTTTAATAATAGTAGGGATACAAAGTGTTAATGATAATCATATAAGAAATACATTTTGTAACAAGCTAACCATAATAAGAAATCCAATAATAATAATACTGTATTTTCTTAAGCATTTAAAAGATAAGAGTTAACTAGGAAAAAATAAATAGAAGTTTGATTTTTATTTTTTTTTAAACTAGTAAAATAATTTGAGATAGGAGAGCAAAGGATATCCAATGTACATAATGTAAAATATTGTTATTTGTTTATGTTATTAATAAACTTTGTTGTAAATTTATTTTAAAGTTTTGTGTCTTCGTTGTTATTTCTCCACATGGATGCATGATATCACGATACATTTATTATTAAAACAGACATATATAGTTTTTGCAAAAAAAAAGGTAAACATAAAAGTGTTATAATAATTTTGAAAATTTATTGGTATGTTAAAATTAAAAGATCATAATTTCATATTATTTATTGGTCATAAGTCGGTTACCACAATATTACATTAAATTATATGCTAATGTTGCCACACGTATTCTGTTGTCAGATTATTAAAATACTGCCACGTACGTATTTATTTATTTCATTTAGGAAGTAATAAGATTATATTATACTATTGTTGTTATTATTATTATTTATTATTGTTAGTTACTGTGTAGTAGATTATGACATAAAATTCCCTTTTCATAGTTTACTACCGTAATTTTAAATCAGTTATAATACAATTTATGAACCTGAGATTTTATTTTATTTTATTTTATTTATTTTATTGTTATTTTATTTAATTGAGCTAGATTCTTATTATAAAGAATATTAAGATATGATTATTATTTTAATCGTAGTGAATAGAGCTTAGAAAGTCGTAAGAATACTATAAGTTAGTTATTTGGTATAGTAAAAAGGGGGAATAGTGTTCTTATGCCATTGAGATAGTATCATGTGGATAATATCTCAATGTAGTCTATCTCGTTCCCCATATCGTCACTCCATGTCTCATGAAAATAGTAAATATTTGTTAATTCATTTTAAAAATATAACCGTATTTGTATTTTTAAGATTAGAGCTAGTAATCATTTTTAATTAATGCTGGATATTTCATTTATTTATTTGTTAACTGAGCTAGAACCCGGAATTTAAACAGTATTATATAAAATTTTGGAGGACGAGCGGTGGGGGAGGTTAGAATATATATATATATATATATATATATATATATATATATATATATATATATATATAATGAAACAGATACACTGTTCCACACATATATATTTAAAAGATCCCCCCTTCCATTTACAAAAAGATTAGCATGATTTGCAATGAAAAAAGAAAGTCAATTTGGTCAAATTAAAAAGAAAAAAGAGACAACAAATGGGTTTAAATCTCCGGTTAAAAAAAAAAAAGTATAAATCTTTTTTTTAATTAAAATTCATAAATCCAAAAAGAAAATCAATAAAGTAAAAATGAAAATATATATATATATATATTTAAACATTAAAAAAAGATAAGTTTATTTTGTATTTCAGAAAAATAATTTGTAAGGCAAAATAACTTAGGTGTTAAGCCAATGCCTTAGGCAAAGAAATGTAAAATTAATTGGAATTTGAAAACACATAGCCAGATAAAAAAACGGTCTTCTACTGCCAAAAAGAATAGCCAATGAGCTGGGGGAAATGACACTCACATGGATGAAAACATACCACCAACACCAATTGAATCAGGTGCCATGTAAAGACAATTCATTCTGATAAGCAGAAAGTATAAATAGGTAGAAAAATTTGGATTATCAAACAGAGAGAATAGTTTTTACTGTTATCAGTTAAGTAGTTTTTATTTTTTAGAAGTCATATTGAATAAAACAAGCAGAGAAAGTAAAAAATATCTGGAAAATTCTGATTATCAGAGAGCATTTATTTTTATCAGTTTTACTAAGTAAAACAAGACAGAAAAATCAAAACTTAACCATGAAAAAACAATTTAACATGGGCTGCTGACCTGCATTTTTCTCTTCATCCATATTCATAAAGTAAGCTCCAGCCTGTCTACTGTGCCAATCATTAACCATTTTCCCGCCTCTTATGAGGCCTCTCGTCGACAGCTGATGTCACTCTAATTCCATTATTTTTAATGCTAGGATATTCGTTTGACAGTTATTGATTAGGTTTTTAAAAGTTCTGTAAGATGGTGCCCTCTTCCGAATTATTTTACAAGTAAAAAATCAATAAAACCGCATTTAAAGCTAAACAAAGAAAGAAGCTTGTCGGTGATTGGCTGTCAGCCAGCTCTCAGCCGAAAAAGACATTCTGATTGGCTGGAATGAACAAAGAAACCACCTGATCATAGAAAATAAAGAAAAATGCTGAGATTTTCATTTCGAATGTGATTTAAGGTTTTAAAAAAAGGATATTCTGGGAAATGAAAATCATTTTCACAGGGTATAGTAAAAAAACAAAATTATTTTCGAAAAATATTGAAGATTTTAGTAAAAATATTTAAGATTTAGCAAAAAGAAATCTTTACTTTTCCATAACGTAAAATTGAAAAAAAGCATTTACGTCAGCATTTTTTTTTGTTTATACATTCGCTTTTAATTTGCCGAAATTGAATATTTTATAATAAATAAATAGCAATTTATTTTTGAAAGAACTTTTGTTCACTTTCATAACCTGAAAAATTAGTAATATACTTTTTATAAATGTATCTGAGTTGAATTTAATATTATAGGCAAATATGTTTTAACAATAGGCTTTGTCTTCAGTTTATGAGTTGGCCAATTAAATGATTTGATTTTTACCTCTTACAACCAATAATATAATTAGCAGTTAAAAGGTTAAGCTCCCCATTGGTATTAAAAGAGAACAACAAGTAATAAGGTAAGAATTAAAAAAATAGTAGCAATTCAATTATTAATGCTATGATAAAATTTTTAATAAAAGGAAAAAATTAATGGAGAAATACGAAAATGTTAATTGTGTCCTATATTTCAAAATATAAATGAAACAAGCTAATGAATTTATGTATAAAAATATACGTTTGCAGCAGACCAAGTAAATATTTATGTTAAAATAATTAAATGCTGTATAAATCATAAATGCTTAACTTCATATTACTTCTATCTACAAAAAAATAATAAAGTTTATGTGTAGGAATATACAACTATATTTCAAATTATAAATGCTCCACCAACATGGAAATGCTGACCACCAACTTATCTGTCTATATTAACTTAAAAATAAATATCTGAGCTATATATATATATATATATATATATATATATATATATATCAGAACAAGTAGATTAAAATAATAAATGAAACTGCTTATGAATTTATATATAAAAATATACATCTGCAGCAGACCAAATAAATAGTTATGCTAGAATAATTAAATGTAAATCACAAATGCTTAACTGCATATTACTTATATTTAAATAAAATAATAAAGTTTATGTGTATGGACATACATTTACGTTTGACTAAATTATAAATGTTTCACAAACCTAGAATGGCCAAGATTATGTGTTCACCTACCTGTAACAATTCTCAAAATAATGATATGTGGTATAAATCATACCTGCTTAACTGCATATACTTTGTTGGAAGGACTTGAAAATGAACTATTGTTAAATTAAACTGCTTCCAAACTTCTTCTCATAAGTGAATTGAAAATAAATTCTTCTCATAAGTGAATTGAAAATAAATTCTCACATGGATATGAATGGACTTGAAAATGAACTATTGTTAGATAAACTGTTTCTGTGCTTCTCATCAATGAAATGAAAATAAATCTTCACATGGATACGCTTGGACTTGAAAATGAACTATTGTTAAATTAAACTGCTTCTAAACCTCATCTTTTAAATGGAACTCTGATGTAAATATTATCAGTCGTTAAATAAAATTATTGTTATTTAAAATTAAGGTTAGTTATCCAGTTGTTCAATTCTATTTTGTTTTTGTTTCATCACTCATCATTCAGTGCACTTGTTCATGAGAATCTCATGCCTCCTGAGCTACATCTGGCATAACTAGACCTAGGTAAGTCAGGTTGTAGTGAGATGGAACTCTAGTGGTGCCATTTGGAAAACCAAACATAGAAATATCTAGATGCTTCCAGCCTCTGTGGTGCTTCATCCTCTGATGAGCAGGAAATATTGTTGTGGGGGGGGGGATTAACATCTGCATTGGGGAATGCCAATTGATAGTTCCTTCCAACAACATGTTCATCAGGAAATTGTTACAACTGAAGTAATAGAAGGGATGTATGGGTCGGTTTACTATATATATATATATATATATATATAGATATATCTTCCGATCTATATATAGTGTATATATATATATATATATATATATATATACACTTTCTTCATTTGTTTATTCCAAAGTTTGTGTTAATTGTTGCTTTTTTTATATTTTTTTATTATTTGTGTCATGAACTTATAACTCTCCGTCACTGCACACACATTGTTCATAAAAGCGGTGTCATTCAAAAACTATCATGGCATTAAATAAGAGATAAAAAAAATAAATTACTACTGTACTATGTATAGCGATGTTGTATATAAAATGAAAGTCATTCACGTTAATTGTGATACTTAGTGGCTATTCTATATTGGATCAGCATTTGAGACATTGGCATAAACCAGCATAAATAAAGAATGACGACAAACATCTAAATGAGTTTTCTCTAATTTTGTTTAAATGTTCTTGTTCAAGTACTAATCAATATAAATACATCATTTAAATGCTAAAACACGATTTTTGTTTTTATTTTTCTATTGTTTAGGTTTACTTAGTCACATCCTTACACATATATTTACAATCATTATTTGCATGTATACATTGTACTATGCCCACTCTCATTAACAGTCATATATTTCTTTTATGCATAGTCAGACTTCAGTGATACAAATAAGCACTGAACCAGAGGATCACCCAACCTGTCCCTGGGTTCAAAATCCAGAATAACTGATGCAAACTGCAATATGAATAAAATAGATTAAGGGTAGAATCAGTATTTATTTAGTTCTTACTCTCTCCTCTCCTAGGTATAAGTTTAATGTGTGAGAGATATTTATGAATGTGGACAACACATATATCCTTTTTTATTTATCAGGAAAAGGGTCGCTCCATTACAATACATAGATATATAAGATTTAATATTATTATTTTCAGGATATTCCTTGTAGTAAAATAGCTAAATAGCTGATGTTTAGGTACAATAACAAGTACCTTCTCAGAGCATCCTCTTTCTCAAATCATAGGAATGTGTGTGAGATTTTAAATCTTTTGATCTTTTTGTTTCTTCTCAGACTTAAATTCTATTGATTGACAAGTATTTAAAATTTACTTTGTCTTCCAATAGCTTCTACCAAATGTTAATCTTCTTTAATTCACAACATTCATTTATGCTCTTGCCCTTTTAAAAATCTCTATAGCTTCTTTAACAATCTCTGGTCATATTGTTCGATTTTTGATAGAATATTAGTTTTATCAAAATTGATATCATCATTAGTTAAACTTATATGAGAATAAATAGCTAATGAATTGGATTTTTCTGTGAATGCCAAAATGTGTTCTTCCTTTCTAATATTTATTGCACGATTAGTCTGTCCACTATATGTATGTGAACAGATGCTACACCAAATTTCATATACACAATGATACTACAAAGAAATTTTATCTTTAGAAAGTGGAAATACTTAATTGCTTTTTTTAAAAGTACTGTAAACTGTGTGAATATTATTATTCTTGAAAATGTTACCAATTTTATCAATTACTCCTTTTATATATGGCAAAATTGTCTTAATTTCTGATGTATCAAAATCTTTTTTCTTCTTATATGTATAAGCCTTATTAATAATGCTGTAATTAAAACCATTATAAAGAAACATTTTTTTAATATCAGAAATATCCTGGAGAAAATGGCTATCATCAGAAAGTTTCTTAGTTCTATCCAACAATGTCTTTGCCACTGAAAATGGTTGTTCAGGATGGTGATGAAAAAACAAGTGTAGATAGCAAATGACATTATTAATTTAGAATTTATTTGTAACAATCAGGCATTCAAAATCTACAAGCTCTGAAATGTCTGTGTGATGTGTGAAACACAAACATCCTGCTTTATAGTAAAATAGAGATTACAACTTTCTTTATGATAATTGGTTTGTGCACAAAGCCTTCAGTGTGAAACAATTTTTGATTAAATTCAACATGATCTATCTTATCCATAAGTCATATTCACACGATTTTGCTCCATACATTTTTTTTATTCTTTCGAATGAGAAAATAAGTCCTTGTTTTTTGCAGAATTCGAAGTAGTAAAGAAAACAAATGGCACACATTGGAAAAAGGCTTTGCTAGAGTTCCTGATCTATTTTGAAGAGTGAGAAAGATGTTTAGATTGATGCTTTGGATCAAATGGATTGTACTTTTTTTAAAAAAAAACACTTTGTAACACCTAAATATAAATTGACAATTTGTATTGCAAAATATCTGTTATTTTTGAGTCCCTTAATGTTGGAGTATCCGTTGTTGCTAATATACGTATGTGCTCATATGACATAAATTATATGCATTCGGAATCATTAACTTGAACGCTTATGCAGGAACTATCTGCTAGTAGTATAAATCTATTGTGAAGTAGAGTGAACATTAATTAGTTCAGAGCCAGTTGGACATTTAAAAGGTTGGTGATAAATATTGATTAACCTCGGCAGTTAAACTAATTTGGTGCAGTCAAGGATAAAACCTGTAAAAGAAAACATTAAACATAATCAGCAATGGCCGCCATGTTCCAAATGTCAATAGTTGAATTTGATATTGAGAACCCTACCAACTGGTCACTATACATTAAACATGTGGGAAAATTTTTCCTTGTTAACAATATCAAGGAATACCACATAAAGGTAGCCATATTACTTGGATTTTCTGGAATGAAAGTGCTCGAGATCGCAAGCCATTTACGTGAATTGGCAGAGCCTGAAACTTTTCAATATGATGAAATTGTTCAAAAATTAACAGCACACTTCTACCCTCTTCCGTCGAAACACGTTGATAGACTGCATTTTAGAAATTGATGGCAAATGAAAACAGAAACTTTTAAAGAATTTGACACAGTGTTAAGGGAACTAGCAAAAAATTGTGTCTATGGACAATTTTTAGAAGAGGCCCTGTTGGAGCAGTTATTATGGAGCATATACAACACTAAATTATGTGAACAACTACTAGCTGATTCGGAGTTAAATTACAAGGATGCCATTAAAAAAGGAATTGCACATGAGTTTGTGATTAACCAAGCTAAAGAATATCTGGATACAATGTCATCGGTAAATTTTTACCAATCAATTAATAAAACCATTGAACAGGGAAGTGAAAAAGAGTAAATGATAAAAAAATAAACTGTTACTGCTGTGGCAAATTGGGACATATCACTCAAAATTGTAGGCAAAATCGAGAGTACTGTACAAATTGTAGATCGAAAGGTCATCTAGTGAAAGTGTGTCATAAACCAAAACCAGAAAATTCAGACAAAAGAAACTTTAATACATGCATTAAAAATTTAAAATTTAATGAAGCAAAATTCAAACTGCTAATACTCATCAAAGGGAAATACATTAAAATGGAGATTGACAGTGGCTCCAGAGTTACACTAATGTCCTTTAGCGATTGGGAAGTTCTCACTGTGCAAAAAAACATTACATGTAAAATGGAAAAAAACAATGTAAGTGCCAAAGATGTAAATGGAAATACGGTAGAAATATTTGGAATGGTAAGAGTAAAAGTAAAATTAAACTCAAAAATCAGCAAATTACCCCTATACATAGTCTATAAACAATTAATCCATTAATAGATCGGAATTGGTTTAGACCACTTGGGATTAACATAAACGAAATTAAAAAGGCAATGTGAAAACATGCACAGCATGTCAATCAAATGCCCAATCAACAATAAAAGAATATAGTTCATGGCCATCAGCTAAAAATGCATGGGAACGTGTCCACATAGACCACGGAAGGACAGAACTGACACAGTTACTACCAAAAACATGTACATGTGAGCCGAAACAGAACATAAAACATTCATAGTGGAGAAAAAGTATGGATCAGAGATAGTCTACACAAAACATGGATAAAGGGAGAAATTGTCAACTTAACATTCAAATTTATAGCAGTGGTGAGACCAGAGGATAATGTAGTATACAAGCGACACATAACCACATATGCCATCACAGTTTTCCAAACTGGGAGACCAATAAACCCAGTGGAAATAAAATCATCGAACTGGCAGAGACAAAATCAGAGATAGATAAACCACAAACTGGACAGACAGATACTTGGGAAGATATGCCAAGGGAAGTAGCAAGCGACAACATTAAAGAAAGATCACCAAGACCTCAGAGAAAAAAACAGTCTCCCAAATTCTTAAAAGACTATGTCTACTAGAAGAGAGGAGAAAAGAGAAATGTTTCCATGTTTACTCCTAGTTCTGTGTAGTGGGAGGAGAAGTGCAATATACTAATTAAAACCTGACATGAGATACTACCCAGAAAAATGGATACATTTATGTCAAATAATTATTTGCTAGAGATCGACTATAAATTATTAGAACAAAAAACAATAATAATTGTTGGAGTATTCATTGTTGCTAATATACGTAAGTGCTGGTGTGACATAAATTATATGTATTCGGAATTATTAACTTGAAAGCTTATGCAGGAACTATCTGCTAGTAGTATAAATCTATTGTGAAGTAGAGTGAACATTAATTAGTTCAGATCCAGTTGGACATTTAAAAGGTTGGTGATAAATATTGATTAACCTCGGCGGTTAAACAAACATTCCAATTGATGAAGATTTAAATATAATTTCACAACATTGCAATTTACCAGATCGTATTATTGCTTTGATTAAACATTGACTTTTGAAAACATATTTTGTATACAATGGACAGCATTACAGACAACTTTTTGATACTCCTATGGGCTCACCTATCTCAGAAGTAATAGCTGATTTATTCATGGAAAATATAAAAACTTGTGCTTTAGAATCATCATCTTTAAGACCTCTCATTTGGCTCAGATACATAGATGACACTATTGTCATATGGCAACATGGAAAAAATAAGGTAGATGATTTTTTTTTACCTTTAAATAATATGTATTCTCATATTAAATTTACAATGGAGACAGAGTCTGATGAAAAACTCCTTTTTCTTGATATTCTAGTCACCAAAATACCAAATAGTTTATCTTTTTCGATTTACAGAAATAATACACACATGGACAGATATTTACATTCTAATTCTAATTATCTTCCAACTCAGATAGTTTCTGTAGCCAAAACTATTTTAAATAGGCAATGAATCTTTCAGATAAGTCACATCTGAAAGAATAAATAAATTATATTAATAGTGTTTTATTAGCAAACAGTTATAATTATAAATTTATAAAAAAAAAAGCCTTATTTTAAGCTGAGAATGGACAAAATAGGAAACAAAAATATGATAAATCAGCTATTAGGATTTGTGTTCCATATGCAAAAGAAACTACAGACAGTATTGGATGTATATTAAAATGCTATAATATAGGTACAGAATTATCTATTCATCAAAAGATCAGCAATATAATAAACAAGCCTAAGGAATAAATCCCTCTTAAATCTCTTTGTGT
Source organism: Epiperipatus broadwayi (assembly GCA_028023455.1). Lineage (NCBI taxonomy): Eukaryota > Metazoa > Onychophora > Udeonychophora > Euonychophora > Peripatidae > Epiperipatus > Epiperipatus broadwayi. The sequence goes on from JAQFVV010006347.1 coordinate 38,521, forward strand.
TTATTAAATCTCATGTGAAAATTGTAAAGCTTCTTACATAGGTATGAGTAATCATTGCATTCGTGTTAGGAGAGATGAGCATGCTAATGCAGTTAAATAACACTCACCATCAGCAGCACTCTCACTCCATACTATAGATTCAGGTCATAAAATTGATTTTTCTAATACCACAATCATATTCAGATGTGATAATCTTTACCAGTGCAAAATTAGAGAAGACATTGAGACACTTAAAAGGCCAGAATATATAAATAAATAAGATGACACATGCAAACTTCCTTCTATTTGGAAAGATTTTTTTTAATAAACATTCTTAATTTAACATTTTTGCTATTGGTGAATTTTAACGTTTTTTTTTTTTTTTCAAATCAGTGATTGTAGCGCCTTTCACCACCCAGTGGATGACTTGTCTGATCAAGTCAGAACATCGGTATATCAATATTTAAATTTTTTAACACATATGAACCTGCAAAATACGTCTTTTATATATGCAACCCATGAAAATCCTTATATCAATATACATACATACATATATATATATATATATATATATATATATATATATATATATATATATATATATATATATATATATATATATATATATATATATATATTGTGAGAGTACCATAGGAGCCTCATCTAAAACAATTTGTGTTTCTTTGTGAATTTAACTGTGCCTATATCGAATCAACAGATATAAATAACATACTCATTTTAACCTTCTCATATATCAGTTATATACATAAACTAATTAATATTAAAAGAATAATTCTAAAAATGAATTATTCTAATTTGTCTATACACACACATAAATAAATGTTTCTAACTAATAGTATTTTTTTATTAACCAAAACTTGACATTGACAAAGCCATAAGTCATCATTGCATTTTATCAGTTGAAACAAAGCAAATAAACATTTGAGTTCATTACAAATAGTATATTTTAAACAATAGAGAGTGAAGGCATGATTATGTGATATGCTGTCAGAAATTGATTCAAGTATAAAAACGAACTAATATTGTTATAACAATAATCTTCTATTTAGTTATCAAGGCAATAACTATGTCTGTAAATTTAAATGTATTCGAATTTAGAACACATTTAAGAAAAAAAAAGATTCACTATTTTAAAACTGTCTTCAAGTAATTAATTTACTTACTTTTGATATTATAAAGAACTATAAAAATAATCATTGAAATTGACAAGTTTGTAAGAGTTATCAACGTCTTCGAAATAAGGTTTCAAAATCCATGTTTAAGAAGACAAAAATTTATAAAGATGTTCTTTGGCTAGACAATTTATGCCAAGGATTTCTACTGATGTTTTAAACCTGAACATGTAAATTTATTACTACTTAATGCCTAAAGTATAATCATCGTAATTTCCACTAAAAAAGTTGCCTTAATAATGGAGTATTATATTGAAGATTTTAAATATTTTACTACGCAAATATTTAAAAGAATAAATATTTGGGTTACTTCTTTGAAGGATGATCAAGGAACTTTACCTTTCAACATTCATCATCATTTTATTTTGTCTAAAGAGGAATATGAAACCATTATTCTTTCACATCTTGGATTACTTCCTTGTGCACTTTAATAACTCTTAAACTTTATTTTCTTTGGGGATAATTATACTTACATGGAAAAATTACTTGTATATTAAATTGGAGAACTGATAAGATGAACGTTTTATTTTTATTTATTTAATAAAATTTAGATGTTGATATTTTGATATATGCTCTGGTGAAAGTGACGGCTGACTAAGGTAAAGGTTTTTAAATTATTTCAATTTGGAAGTTTCATTATATTCCAAATTGAATCTTACCTGAAAATTATCATAATTTCTTTTTAAACAATAACATAATTAATATCAGGATACATTATATTATTAATCTAGTGTGAATGGATGTTATCTTATATAGACATATAACACACACTGAATCATTTTAATGACACAACACATAGATTTATAATGTATGGTGGTATTATTTATTGTACACATGATTTTGTTATATATATATATATGTGTGTAAATAATTACATTACGTTTTTTCTGAATGTTAAATAGTTTATTATTGTATATATATATAAGCACAGATTATAATTCTAAATTTTAATATTTTTATTATTTATGTGATTATATTTTTGTTTCTATTACGGATTAAAATGTGTTAAACTTGATTTTAAAATTAAACAGGTCTCCTTTGTTTATTTTATTTAGTCATTTTATAAAACCAATAATTATAAATATACATACTCATGCATATATATATTGTAAGGTGATGTCCAATCCTTATTAAAAAAAAAATAACAATTTGGAGACATATACACATATATATACCACAAACATAACCATACATTCATGAAGGAATGAACACATTTTATATTAAATGTAAAATAAAATATATACATATACACATATATATACATGAATGTAGATTTTAAATCATGACGTGACAAAATAAAAAAAAGAATATTTAACATTAAATTCTAGTAACCACGTTTCTTTTGTTTAAAAGAGGAAAAAAAGAGTAAACCTTTGTTGATTTTGGGAACGTGAAAAAAAATATCTAAGCAACAGATTTTTTTTTTTTTTGTTTTAAGTTGTTGTTGGTTTTGCTTGTTCAACTGAAATGCACGAAAGTAAAGTTGTAAAGAATATTTTAATTAATATATTAGTTATTAGGATTTCCATTCTTTATTAATATTAAACTATTTAATATTTGGAATTTTATTATTGATAATTGTAAAATGTTTTAAAAAGAAAAAAAAAAAAACTATTTAATCGATGAACTTTCGTTCGTTCAAATAAATGCTAAGAGCATCATAGTTATTTAACATTGTTAAAAAAATATAATTGCAATCAAATGTTTCTGGGATAAAATAAAATCAACTAATGATGAAATAGAACTTTATTAACATTACTTTAAAAGTAAAATCTTTATCATACGTTTCATACATATATAAATAAAACTGCATAGAGATAGCGTTCGTCTTATTATATAACGTAAGCTTTAAAAAAAGTATTCATATTTAATAATTTATATTGTGTAAATAAAATCTAAAAATGCACTTTTGCTAATTGAGTGTCAGGGGATTTTTCTATCCTCTTGGTGTCGTTGACGTGTGATGGAGGATCGTATTTATTGGTATATATATATATATATATTGTTTAAATCAACGTGGAAAAATCTTGGTATGAATGGAAATGCATGGTTTTAAATCAAACGCCGAGGAATTCAATTTCGTCATGGGAATTGTAATGCTTAAAACGTCAACATGATTTAATATACATGAAGGAAAGAAAGACATTATCTGCTAAGAATCCCGAAGCTGCTCTTAAAAATTTAATGTGCTATTGTTTTAAGGAATTCCAAAATTTCATTATATTTTATGTTTCAAATTTTTTTTTTTTAATGTATACTGAGAGTTGGGTTGTGAATTTTTCTCACTCTTTTATCCAAGTGTAGCAAACATTTTTTTAAAAAAAAAAAAAACAAAAGAACCCATTTGTTTAGATTTTTATAGGGTGAGAGAGATGCACAACTCAAACTATACATCAATATATTATAAATGTTTTGTAAATAAAATATTATCATAATGGAAGGTTTAAAACTGGACAATGACTGAAACAAAAAGGTAAGATTTTAAATATTTACATTTATTAAATAATTAATACGATAAAATCAAACTAATTAATAATTAAATATATATAATATTTTCTTAACTATACAAAACACAAATTAGCAATTCATGGACATAACCTTGAGGTATATTTAAAGGACGTAAACAGAATGATAATCATACATTAATAATATAATTTTATATTCAAAATAATTAATTCGTTATTGTAAATTATGCACTAAATTTTATAATTCTTATTTCAGCCCATATTTTAATATTTGAATTACAGCTAGTCATATTGTTGTAAGGATAAATTAATGTTTTATAATAATCATGTATATATTTGGTTAATTTATAAATATTATAACTATAAGCATGATCTGTTAATAAATATTTATTGTTTGAAGTTAAAACCTTTGTTTCTCTGGTCTCTAGATTGTCAAGCATCATTCATACTTCACTCACCAGTATAGCTATTATACCTGCATACAGATTTTAATTTATTATTAGCAATAGCCATTAAGGATCTATATAGAGGTCACATTATTGCCATCCTATTTAATTCCATCCTTGAGCAGAGTTAAAGGCTAATATCTACACTGAGTTAGAACTCCGAGTAGTAATAGGACCTATAAGTAGAGAAGGCTCTGGGTGTACTATCCTAAAAGGTTTTACAGTCCGTTACATATTTTGGCAACCCAAACATTTGGGGCAGCAATTAATTAAATATCTTACCCTGTAGACGCCCAGTACATTTTACGGTCTGTTACAATATATATATATATATAATCAACTTAGTGATTTAATATTTATAAAAAAGTTATACATAGCTTATACTAAATTTATCATTACTATGGGATATTTGTGGAAATGCCTGAAGAGAGTCAATTGCGATTTCTACTCTGAGCTCGAATTCTGAGAGTAACGAGATTATTAATAGAGGAGTGGATTGGATTATATTTTAAATCACATCATCCATGGCATTCTATAAGAAGACTCAAAGTCCGACTATAGGTAGATGTGACTTCCTCGAGTCCTGAAAAGGATCGTCCCTTTATAATATATATATATATATATATATATATATATATTATATATATATATATATATATATATATAAGGAAAGATCTCTCTACTCAAGGAAATAAACTCATCTCTGCATCTTAGGATTGAGAATAAAGAAGCTATGATGGGTTAATGGATGGTGAAAATGAACAGACTTTTATTTAGGGTATGATTTTTATGCATATGTGTGCATATGTATGTATATTTTTAAAGATGAGTTTATATTTTATTTTAAATCATAAATAGTGTATATATAAGTATAATAGGATTTATGCCAGTAAAGGCTCGGAGAGATTCCTACTAATGAATTAAACTCTTGTCTGACGGTGTATAAAAATGCGATCCCATGTTTTTTTTTAATATTCAATTTGATTTTTGTATGTTCAAAAGTTAGCTTGAATCATCGGACAGAAAATAGTTTGAATATAGCACTTTATTTTAGGTTTGTTTAATTATTGTTATATTAACGAACACAGAGTTTATTTTTCTTCGATTATGTATCTATTTTTTTTCTTTTTGTTATATTCTATTCAAATTTTATTAAGACATCAAAATCTCTTCTTCCACTCATTTTTTACGTGTCTTTATTGTTTCACAACACATTATTGAGTTACGCACATAGATCTTATCATTTTATTAATTTCAATCAATTACAAACATCGATTAATCTTCTGTTGTATTTTATTATTAATGTTCTCATTTTTATCCAATAAAATGAGTTGATTTAATTTCTAGGAATCAATTTAATTCTTTCATTTGATTGCGTAAAATGATTTTGTTACATGAAATCTGGTCTACGATTCAAACTCATCTTAGTAAGTGAACTAGAATATAAAATATAATATGTTTTACACATACTCATTTTTTTATCTTATTATTACATATGAAATTTAATATTTATTAATACATTCAAATATGTGTTTATTTATTTGTTGCAATATTACTAGTAAAAAAATTCCATTAGCTTAGAGTTGATTATTTATTTATTTATTTATTTTGTCGGTTATAAAATCTTAAGCGATTGTGTTCTGTCATTAGTCAGAATGACTTATGTTAATTACTTTCTTAATTTTTTTTTAAAATAGAGATCATAAATCTCATTAACTAACTTAACTAAATATTATCTTTGGTTTGGATAATGGATAATTATTACTTTTTTTTAAAAAAAAAGTAATTGATAATTATTGTCATATATAGTTTAATTTTTACAAAGTTCATTTTATATTCGATTGATTAGATAATTATATGGATGATATAAGCAATGGTAATTCAGTAAATATCCAATGGAAACTTAGAGTATATTTTTATATAATGTGATCGGGTAGTATAAAATGAGAAATTATCTAATAAGAATTATTGACAGTAAATTATTGTGGAATATTTCATTTTTAGAATATAAATATAGGGTCATGTGATCTATGACTCTTATTTTGACTATATCCAATTTAGTTTTATCCAATTGTCAATTAAGTAGATATTTCAAGCTTGCATCATTGATTAGGGCAATGATATACGACTTTTCATCTTATTACAGTTTACTTTGTAAGTTTGCTAGATTTGTTGATGTTTGGAGCGGTGATCTGGTTGGCTTTATTTTGTTTTAAACATTATCTGGATAAATTAGATTTTAATATAGATTATTAGTAGTATTTTAATGTAATGTAGTGGACAATTTAAATAATCATAAGTGGGAAATATTGTTTTGCCTAATACGACCAATGCCTGAGTTTGATAATTGTACACAGATTATTACAGTGTCACTATTTTATTAATGCATGTTTTGGT
>JAQFVV010006347.1:50000-85000 GCA_028023455.1 Epiperipatus broadwayi
TAATAAATAGAGAGAGAGAGAGATAATAAGAAAATAAAATAAAAGATAGAGAAATGAAATGAGATGATAGAAGAAATGAAATGAAAGGAAATGGAATAGAATTGAAATGATATAAAATCAACTATAAATTAGAGACTTTAAACGACTCGGCTCAGTGGGGTTACAATAAATTTAAAGAAAAGAGATGATGATCCAGATATGTACAATCAAGTAAAGATCAAATCCAATACTGATGAACTATAACTACTACTGCATATTGATCTTTTAATAAACCATACAAAAGATTATCTAAATCACTAATCAATGCTTACCATATTAGTCTTACCAATAAATCATACGCTCTCTGAATAAGACCTATGATGCTTTACTTTATAAGATTATCTTACAAAATTATATTTACTAAAACAAGAGTAAATAACCTCAAAGATTTTAAAACTAACCCTCTTGTGTAAAATTAAAGTTTAAGTTAAGTTGCCTAACATAGAATTACTGTGATTAATAAATAAATGACATCTTAGCTGACCATAAAATAGTTATAGTATGTTCAATCTTAAAAGAATAAACAAAACAAACATTAATTCAAACAATTAATGAATCAATTTAAATTTAACTAATAATGGCCTATTATCTAAGATATTACTTGAGCAAAGAAAAGAGCAAGGGTACTTTTAATGCCTTTCCATACTCACAGACAACCACTAAAGACCTCAAATGCAAATGGATTAGAATTCTTTAAATATATAAGATTTAAGATGATGATAGATGATGTGCAGTGAATATAAGATAATATATGTGTAGCTTTTAAAATAATATTAATTAAAATATTCTTCTGAAATACTAATATTGTTAATCTGATATTGCATAATCTTTGATCTGAAAGATATACTGATAATTTAAAAAAAAAATAAACTTTTAACTAAGTATTTAATTGTGTATCTGCTATAATGCAATTATCTGTATTTATGATTCCATATGAGAATTATTTATTTTAACATAGTTTTTTAATTTTCAAGACAGTATCAATTGTATTTAATTAACTTAGAATCTACTTGTAAATTTCTGAATTGAAGATTTATTAACTTTAAAATTTAAGACTTTGTGAACTTGGAACCCAAGACAAGAATATATTTTCATATAAAAGTAAAATAAACAAACAAAACTTTTGAAATAATAATAATTTGATTTATTAATAATGAGAAGAAATGCTTATAAATATAGTGGAATACAAACAGTGCCAATACCGCACTAAGATTTTATATAATTATTTGGACTAATTAATAACATTATTGTGTCATCTACTAATCAGAATAACACACAGAACTATGTTTATATTGAAAACCCTAAGCTTAATTTTATACTCCTCAACTTAACAAACGCTAAGTTGGAGTAAGCATATTCAACAATACTTTTTAAAAATATCATCACTAGTTTCACGGATATAACTAATATCACAGCTAGATGTATCTTTATATCAGATTAAGCATCTACTAAATTAAACTAACTTAAGTGTATGGGATAGTCATTCATCAGAGATCAGTTATACTTTTTTTAAATAACTTTAATCCACATAAAATTATTCCCTCAATGTTTTAAAGATAATGATATAACAGACTTACAAATCCAGTAGCGAAATTCTGGATGAAAATATTAAATTATTATGTGTGAATTGCTACTTATACCATATGCATATTTAATATACTTTTAAATAAATATAACTTATTGTTGTTTAGCTTGTGTGTGATAAAACTATCATAGCAACACAATTCAAACATTGATATACCTATGAGCTTTAAATTAGCTACAACTACCTGAAGAAATACATTTCCTCAAACAAGCATAACTTGTCATCACAAATCTAAAACAAATGCAACATCACCTACTGTGGTGGAATTAGCATTAAATCATCATGAATGATAGGCAAAATATAAAGATACTAGGCTCGTCAGAGCTGGAAAAAAATATGGTGGCTTCCAAAAATACCTAACTTCGAGGCAAAAATAACAATGTCTGGAATTTATCTTCAGTACATCTGGGAACCGGAACACCCACCAGAAAAGCACAATCCTCTCATGGGATTTCCAATGCTTGTAAATGTGATCATCATCACTGAAAAATACAATACAATAACCCTCTTTTGGGGACAAGCACTATCAAATCATGGAAATACAATACAATAAGGGTGGAGGATACTCTCGACTACATAAACATATTCAAAAATTATGAACTAAGCCTAACTCTTGAGGATAACAAATTCTAACTAATAGCAAGATATATACTTCACTTAAACTAACTAAGTTATTTCCAAGAAATTTATAAAATACAAAACGTATATCCAATGTTTGAACCAACAAAGCAAACTATGTTTCAACTGACTACTGTAGAAAATACTTTAAACTTAAATGCATATATAATTCTAGGTGAGGCACAATGCACACATAACAAAATATTAAATGCTAAAAATATAGTAAATAGTGGACTTTTGAAATGGTAAATTAAATGCAAGAATATTTACTTCTTGCTGAATATAAAATATTTGTAATTATTCTTAATATAACATTCATAAAACAAATGAATGGATATTCTCTGATAAACTTCTTTAGTAAATTTAAAATAAAATTGAGTAAAACATCCCATTTATATGAAAATAAGACTGTGATATTTAAATCTCTATAATAAAATTATTAAATAGAAACTAACTAGTGTAATGCTTGATGAATAAACTAAATCTACTTAAGAATGGCAAGAAATATTTGCTAATTCAAATAAACTTATTTCATTTTAAAGTTATAACCCTAGTTTACCTGTATATTTATGCCAAAAAGTGTTACATAAAAATTTAAGAGCATAAATATTTTTATGGTTTCATTTTTTTTAACCAATAAAACGAACAATAAAAAAAAATCATACATTAACTTAAGTTCATATTTCGGCTCCATGATGATTTTTCCATTTCATAATGTGTAGACAATTTATCCAGGTTTAGATATCTATTTAAATGCAAAGCTTCAACTAATACATTTACATACATGGCAATCATTTCCAAATGAAAATGTTTAGTAGTTCTTTATATAAACATGTTCACTTTCTTTTATCTTTAAAGATAATTTTAAATATTAAAATAATAAAACATCGTAAGCATAAACATAAGTTGGCACTGGAAAATAAATTATTCAACTGAGTAGCATAAGTATAAGTAAAATAAGCCAGCATTGAAAACAATAAATTCTTCAGCTGAGTACATGTTTTTTTTATATATTTATAATCCTAGGTTCAAACGTGAAATAATTATAATATATCTATTTAGTTAACTTTCACTGTTCTTCTTTGGATAAATGCATTTTTTTAAAATATAGCTCTTTTTTTAAAAAGTTTCTTAATATTTAAAAATGTATTTCTTTTTTTTATTAAACAAATTTCCTTTTATTTATTTTTAAACATAAGAGGAGACTTTGTTTATAATTAAGGACGCTCCTTGTTTTATGAACTAAGATCAATGGTCATAAAGTTGCTTATAAGTACTGGCCACTATAACAAAACATTACGTATTTGACAGAGACAATTTCATTAATAATATTTTTAAATTCATTTAAAGTTTTACTTCCAAACAAATTCTTTTCATATCACTGGCATAAATGAGAATTAGCATTTTAAAATACATATTTTCTTCTTAAATATTATTCTTTTAAGAGCATATTTACATGTATATAGCATGTATTAATAATGCAGTATATATATCATCTATAAAGTAATAAAGTATTACTTTGTTGTCACTTTTAATTTATAAGATGCTAACGCAATTCCATTTTAATATTTTAAAATGTTTGAATGTCTTTTTTTTTAATTTCTTCTTCATGTGTATTTTTAATTTGATAGGAGGTATACTATATTTTAGTACAATAAAGTCTTTAGCCATAACAATACTTAATAATTTAAGTTTTACTTCTAAATAAAGAAAAATAAATAGATAAAAAATAAATGAAATATGAGATGCTGTATTTTTTCCGCAAACATTTTACCGTAAATTTTAATGCCTCAACTGGAATGAAAAATTATCAGGAAAAACGGATTACCTTTTCTTCTCAGCCCACTGTCATTACTGGATGATTTAAAATAATGGTTTTAAATACATACTTTTATTTTTTTTTCAAAAATATAAAGTTTTAAAAATTACTTTTTATTAAAGAACTTTCAAGATTCAGCTACACATATATTTAAAACAGATCAGCAACTGAATAACCCTTTAGATCTCCATTTATCTCACAATCTTTCACCCACTTACAGTTTAATTAAAAACCAGTAAAAACTATTTTTTATTAAATTTTAATATTCCAACAAACCAGCTGTAAAAATGATCTAATGATGTAATCAATATAATCTTCCCATACCATGTGACCTTCAACTGGAAAATCAAAATTTTATTATTAACAAATATTGTGCAATATTTTTTTTAAATGATATTTTATCCAACCCATAGTAAGAAATATAAAATTTAAAGTTATACTCTTTATTAAACCCATAAATATTTCATTGAAATAATTTTATCCACACATTTATTTTATTTATTCATTTTAAACAATATTGGAATTAAATTACTTATTTTTTGTTTCCATGTCAATGCATGCACATTCTCACATACGAATACAAGTTAATTATTTAAAACTTTTTTTTAAAACTACAACAATAGAATATTGATGAATATTTAATCTAAATAATTTTTATAACTGAATGTTAAACTACAAAACTAATAACAAATATTCTTATTTTTTATAAAAGCTTATATATCATTTTTTTAAAATTATTACTTACTTATTCCAACTTAATAATAATATCTTATTATTATTTAAACATTAGAATAGATTATACGATAGTTATTTTAGAATACATTTAATATTACTTACAAGACTGACAACTATTTCTGATATCTTTCTTTTTTTTAGAATTCAAATTATTATTTAGCATTTCTTACCAACCTAACTCATATATCTCTTTCAAATACTTAGACATAATTCCATAATACAATAATTATTACAATCAATACAAGATTATCCTAGTTTAGTCATTAACTAATTTAATTTTCATTTTTATCATTATTATTTTTTTAAAAAGCAGACATTTTCAAACCAAAAGGTTAAGCTAAGATAACCCTTGGCTCCTTTTGCAACTAAGTGAAACTTCAGTTAGGTATAATATATATATATATATATATATATATATATATATATGCCGGGTTTGAAACCTGATACAAGGGAGTCACATAATATTCCCCAACTATCTAGAGAAGCATAAGGTCCATAAATTGGCCTCAATGTGTGAGTATGTATATAAAGAATCTTATATATATATAGATATATATATATCTCTCTCTCCATATATATATATATATATATATATATATATATATATATATTGGAGAGAGAGATAAAGTTGCAAAAGTTTTTTTTTTATTTAAAAAAAGGGGAGAGAGAGAAAGATGTATATAGTTATAGTGGTTTGTTTTAGAATTTATTCAGAAAAATGTGTTAATAAATTGTGGGAATGCAAATATATAAGTTTTTTTTTTTTTATATTATTAGTCAAATGTATATTTTTCTTTGGTTTTATCGTACATAGTAGTTTAATGAAAATAATGAAAGAATTTTGATATATCTACCTTGAGGCAATTTTTTGTCTTTTGTCTCATTACTTAACCATTCTAAATTCCAGGAAATCTTAAGTAAATGTATGGCAAAGAAAGAAAAAAAAAAACTAAAAGAAAGGTGTTAAAAGCATGTCTGAGAAATAGAGATCTCAATGCTGATAAACTATTTTGGAAAAAAAATTGAATTGGAGCCAGTACTAATAACACAAAAGATTTTATTCACATATATAATTTGTTTTGTTTGTGAAAATACAGAATAGTGGTTTAGCATAAAAGAAATCGAAAAATAGGCAATGGAGTGAATTAGTTAGGGAAGTTAAGTATGTAGCATAATGCTTCAGGGGAGGGAAAGTAGGCCTGAAAGTTTTCGTTTTTTTTTGTTTTATTTTTTTAGGTTGTGGGTTCAATATTTATCGTAGTTATTATAGAGACAGTTATATATATATATATATATTGATGTATATAAAGTAATGGTTTATGTGTTTGTGTTTGCTGGTTTGTAAGCATAGAGAGTAAATAAGTTGTGGCTGTAAAGCTTTGGGAGGAAAGCGGGCTAATTCTGATGGGGGGATGTGGGGTGGCTGCTGGATCGGCATGTGGTGTGCTGTGTTCTGTGTATAGCTGTTTTTATTCCCGACATGGTTGACTCATCCAGTATGAAACAGATGATAAATGTATGTGTTAAATTTAAGCCTGTAAGACTTTTAAGGAAGCAGGTTGTTCACATATCGTCCCACCCATAAGACTCCAGAAGTGAGCATGTTTTTGGGTGATCCATATCTAACCCGGAAAATTCTAAATAAGAGTTGGGCATTCATCCTAGCTACCCAGACCCCTGAGACTGGGAAGTAGCATAGTCTGGTTAGGAGATGCTTTCTTGTTAAAAAAAAGAATTTTTTTTTAATATTTTTTTTGTTATTTTGTGGTCGTCTAACCAAGTAAGTCGAAGTAAAGTTGGCTGTATTCATTCATAACATGTCATATGCTCATGAGTTGTGGTCAGACCCAGTGTATATCATTAGGCTGATGGTCGCTTACTCTTATTTTTTTAAAGTTACAGGATGAAAGTAGAATAAAATTGATTTGAAAACATACAGATAGTTCTGTTGGTTTAACATAATCCATTCAAACATATAGATTGTATTTAATGGCTTCTGGGAGGGGGTATTGAAACAGGGCTGAGTTCGATCCCTGTTTCAAAAAGTAAACTTTCCTATATATGCATCATGATAGCCCAATTAATTGAATTTATTTCTTTTTCATAGTTATATTTATAACTAGATAGGGATTAAAAAAGGTTAATATAAACAGAAGAGGTGGGTGTGTGTGTGCTCTTTGTTTTATGAAAACGTGTGTATATATTTTTGCTGGATAGAATAATATGTAAGAAAAAAAAGTAAAAAGTATAAATGAAGATATAGAAATATGTTTTATTTTCAAGATGGAAGCTCTTGAATTTCATTTTGGAGAAGTTAAATGAAAAAAAGATATGAAAAAAAATTTGATCGATATCGGAAGAATTTAATTACGGAGGTTTAAGTTTTGGATTCAAAAGAATTTAGATCAAAACAAAAGGAGAGCAAAATTAAATGTTGAGGTGCTAAAAGCTTTTGTTCTAAAAGAATCTGGATTTTGAATGGCAGAAATTTCTAGAAAAAGGGAAAGGGGACTATAAAAAGAAAATTAAAAAAAGATTATTAATATTCTATTGCTAATTTTTAGTCGAGTGCTGCAGTGGAGAATTGTTTAAAAATGGCTGGTAGAACAATGTGCAAGCTGGCTTAAGAAGGTGTAAGCATGTTGGGCCATGCAATCTTGCTCCATGAAGGTCTGAAGGTTGCTGCTAGAAGAGTGACCATCAAAGATGGAACTAATTGCTCCAAAGCCTAAATTAAATCCTAAAAGAAATGAAATCAACCAACAAGATCAAACAATCATATAGGACAGCCGGAATGAATAATCCTATCTGATCACCATTACATCGAGTGCTATAAATAAATTTAAGACAAATGATTTTTTTTTACTTTTGGTAATCAATCATTTCCCTGGAGAAGAAAAGCAATTCAGGTATGTGAACATTCAACAATGTACTATTTAGTGTTACAGATAGTGTTTGTTCTTTTTAATTATTCACAAACTTCCCTTTTTAAACTTTCTTTTCATGAACTATCTGCATAAACTTTTGTAAAAAATCAAAAATGACTTTTTCCTACTCATATGAACCTGATATATGTCTTATTTATCTGATTTTATACATATCCAGGCAGTGTGTGTATGCCTTCGTTTTCCCCAGTAAATAAAGAGCACAAAATCAAATAATATTTAATCATGGTATAAATAAAATAAACTACTAGTCTGATCTTCCTTTTAAATTTGTTAATGAGACTCTTAAAATGCTATTCTACTTTAGCTAAACTCAGTTGGGTGTTACAAAGATCTATCGGGTGTAAAATGTATATTAGATATGGGAGAAAACATTATAATTAATAGGAATAAAACATCTATTAATTTTTTAAAATAAATAAGTAATTGGAATTGGTAAAAATTCTACCATTTAAATTGATAAGTTATAATTTAGTCTCATCTCCTCCCACCATCGACATGCACTGAACAATGTTTACTATGTGATAAAATTAAATGAAATAAAATAAAGATGAAATACTGATTAACTATCTATACTGCATGGTAAGTCAGAGTTAAATACAAAATAAAATATGACATTAATTAACTTTTAATTGTACAGTAATTTAAAATAAGTAACTACATTAATGTCTAATCTAAATAATAAGTGAATATCTCAGGGAATTAATTTGTTGCATGGCTTAATTTTAAATCTATACTTTCCAACAACTACTAATTACTATTATAAAAGTAATGATACAAATTAAGCATTATCCTAATAAAAATTGTAGTAGTTAGATAATGAAAGAAATGAGATTCATTTTGATTTCAATTCATCATTTAAATAATAACTAAGTAATAAAATTTTCAGAAAATCATTAAATAATCAACATTTCATACAGCGTTTGGATCAAGAAAAGCAACATCATCAGATCTGGACATGTTCATTATTAAATTATAGAATAGTGCAATCATATCATATTGGATATGTAAGGGTCTGTGCATGTGTGAAAATATAGAACACGAATGCATGTCAAAGAAGATTTTTGAACCCAGATTTAAATAAATAAAAGATTTATTACAAGATAATTTAAAGAAACATTGGTTTTATAGTTTACACATATACATGTTTTGGGATAATTCTAACTTCAATGATTAAATAGTTTACATGAAAATAAACAACATAAAAATAAGCTTTTCATATTTTATTTAATATATGCCAGCTATCAATCCATTTTGATAAATGGAACATTATAATACCAGCCTCAAAATAATAAACATGAAACTAAACTTCTTGGTATCTTACTTATAAAATATATTGAAGCTATTAGTTAATTCTGATAAACCTATGACACAGAAACATTATAATACTATACTAAAATAATTAAATATAAAATTATTTTATATTTTTGGTATTTTATTTTCAATACACTCAAGCTATCAATTACTTCTGATATGCTCATGAAAAATAAAACTCTATTAAACACTGACACAAAAATTATAAAAAGTGAAACTAAAATTCTTCGCAATTTTACTTAAAATACACATCCAAATAATATTAGAGTAGTTTAAATCTATGGTTAAGTGGTCAAGCTATCCTTCACAACCTAAATATGTAACTATATTAATTAGCTACACTTTTTTTTTGCTTGTTCATTCAAATGAGAATGAAACATTATGAGAGTTGATGGTATAAAACCTAAATAATTAATATAAAATGATTTGAAACAATAATTAATGAGTTACACATTAATGATGGATTTTCTCCATACCTTCTGAATTAATAATATTTTATGCATGCATCTGAATTATGCTATCTGTTATAAAATAAATAATATAACTAAATCCGATCGGTTTACTTATGAAATTGGGACAAATATAATACAGATGGTGACAATGACCAACTAAGCTTTAATACTAATTCTACTTTAGGTGTTCTGTGAGAAAAATCAACTCTACCTTTATTTTCCTTTTTTTTTATCTACAAACTATCTTGCACTTGGCTATGAATAAATGATGTAATGCATTCCACACAAATACATGAGTGATAAAAGACTTTCTTAACACTAATCACTTAAATAACAATACACAGTAACTCCCTAGTCTAATCTCTAAGGCTTTAAAAAAACTGGTGTGGACATGGTCTCATCACCAAAAAACAAGGGAAATACGCTACTTGGCCTCACATACTATAATTCATAAAATACAACTACTTAATCTGGAAGAGATAATCCACTCCTAACAAATATTTTAATAAACTAAAGGATAGCTTTCTAAATCCCAGAAAATGCTATACATAATCCACTCATGGCAAATACTCAAATAAATTAAGGAAGCGTTATCTCAATCCCTGACAACAATATATAACATAAACAATTTCTTTCTGCATAGCCATTAAATACATTTCAATCTAAGCATAATAAAGAAATAATAAATTCACACTTAAATAAACCTCTAAACTTTCCATTTCTTCTTGGCGCATTTCATAGTCGGAAACCGATGGGAATTAAATTATTTCTACTTTCCATTCAGACATTATTATAATAGGATTAAATAACAGACGTATATATATAAGCATAATAATTCATAAACAATTTCAAATCACATTTGATAAATAAATACTGTAACAACATTAATTAATAAATTGTAAAAGTAATAATAAATAAATCTCTCATTTTTGACAAGTATAATATTTTAACTTGGAAATATAATTATTATTATTATCTTTGCAAGACAAAATTACTTTTGGCAAAGCCAAGATGAAATAATTCTTTAGAGTATTTGGCATTAGCACATAAATTAAAATAAAAAGTGTGTTTACGATAAACAACATTTTTTTAAATTTTGAGTAAAACAATTATTAAGAAATAATTATTTTGTAACTTTTTAAAACACAAGGATAAACAATAAATTTTATACAATGACATCTTTTCAAAGATGAGCTGTTAACTCCTACATAGCAAACATATATTTCTATTTCTTGCACACGTATACAAACACAAGTACATAATAAAAACTATATTAAAATATGACTAATTACCCAGTATAATATCACTCCATATCATACCTTTGTCAGACATTCTTGAAAAGCAAAATAGTAATCAAATAATAAAATATCCTAAGACAAATAATTAATCTACCTATCTATCAAAAATAATAAAAATAATAATCATTAAAAAATTTTGGGGGGCTGCAATGAAAAGTTCCTTTATAGTCTGTAAATGACACATGTTGGTCAGGTACTAAATGATGATGATCATTTGTATAAGTATAAATATGGATAAACACATAACAAGTTTCTGTAGGGAGATAAATAATATTAATTAAATTCAATTGGATAGCATTTCAAAGTTCTCAGTAATAGCTAATGAAACTTCTGGCAATGTAACACATGAAATCTTCATGGTGGTAAGCCAATATTTATTATGGCAAAAGTAGAGCAATAATTTATTATTTAATTCATTAAACTCATCCAAGCATTTGTTCCAAGTCTTCAAAAGTCATTCATCAAGCAAGTCACGAATCAGTTCATAAAATTCATTTAAATTCACGTAAGTTTATTTATAACATATTTTAATATAAAAAATCAAATGCAAATGAGGAGAACAATAAAATAAAAGAAATTCACATCCAATTTCATGCCCTTCTACTTGTTCATTTATCAGCACATTTAGAGATAAGTTAATAGTTCATTAAATCATATGTCACACATTTGTTTCTAATTTCCAGACACAAATGGTTAGTTAAGTGTTTTATCAACAATAGTAATAAAGCAGGTTAGAATAGGTTATTCACACACATTCTTCCGTTTAAACTTCGTTATTTTATAGTTAGCAAAAATTATCAACCAAGTGTCTCTGAAGTATATAATAAAAAAGTTCATATATTCCAGTTATTTCTTTAATGTTAGAGATTAAATTTAAGTAAATCAAACTTATAATGTAGACACATGTTTCAATTACTTCTTTAATATTAGAAATAAGATTTAGCCAAAATAGATTTGAAATATAAACATGCATTTCAATTATTTTTTAATATTAGAAATTAATATTAAATAAATTTATAATATAGGCACACATATGCATCTCAAATGATGATCTAGAATTTAAACTAGCCAGTTAAAAGCAATGAGATGTACCTTATTTTACCATTGTCTATGTCTGCATATTACATCCTTATTATTTTTCTCATTAGAACTTCTGATTTGTTTTCATCCAGAAAATCAATAATAATTTTTACTTTCAAGCTTGGACCATGGAAGAACTAACTTGTAGAAATGAAATTGTACTAATAAGCCTTTTTATGGATGGAGAATTGTTGAAATCAGAAAAGCAAAGTGAAAGTCAACTTTTTTGTAAAAAGACTCTCCCTTTATACCCAATTATTACTCAAGCACACTCATCAATCTAAAGTCACTCAAAAGTTTAACTCTGGATAAAATAATCGCTACACCCATTGCACTGGCTTAATTAGTTACAGAATATGCAAGAATCGGTTGTTTTCTATTCTATCATGTCAGTTGTTTGATGGTGTCAATGCTAATCAAAAACACATACATATTACAATTCCAGGCCATGCTTGTGATTCTATTGTAATAGGAAATTAGAGGAACTAATCATTAATAATATTACTATTTAAAAAAAAAAACAAAATTTAGAAATTCACATTAAATTTTAAAATGATACCTGAATAATTGAGATTTTTGGACAGTAATTAATCATAAAATAGGTTGTTTTTGTTTGTCTGTATATCTATAAAAAGGTACAATATTTTTTAATAGAAAATAATACGCAATTATATATTTTTCTATTTACACAAAATTTCTACATTCATGCTAAATTCAAAAATGATACCGAGTAATTTGCTTGATTTTGACAGTAATTAATCAGAAAGTGGGTTGTTTTTGTTAGTGTGTATATATAAAAAGTACCATTATCTAAATACTATATTTAAAAATGATATCCGACTATTTTGCAATTTTTTTTTGGACAGTAATGAATCAGAAAGTGGATTGTTTTTGTTAGTGTGTAATTATGAAAAGTAATATTATTTAAATATTAAATTTAAAAATGATACTTGAATAACTTTTTTTTGGTATTGACAGTAATTAATCACAAAGTGCGTTTTATTTTTTTTTTGTATATATATATAAATAAAGTTACGGTCTTTTTTGACTAGAAAATAATATGCAATTCTACATTATTCAATTTACCCACAACATTTAAAAATTGACACTAAATTTTCAAATGATCCCCAAATAATTTGCTTTTTTTTTGGACAGTAATTAATCAGATAATGAGTTATTTTTGTTAGTGTGTATATATAAAAAGGACCGTCATTGAAATACTAAATGAAAAAATGATACCTGACTAATTTCCTTTTTTTTTTGACAGTAAAGAATCAGAAAGTGGGTTCTTTTTGTTAGTGTGTAAATATAAAAAAATACCGTTGTTTGAATACCAAATTTAAAAATAATACCTGACTAATTTGAATTTTTTGGACATTAATTAATCAGAACTGGGTTGTTTTTGTTAGTGTGTAGATATAAAAACTAATCTTATTTAAACAGTGAATGTTCAAGTAATACCCAACTATTTTTTTTTGACAGTAATTAATAATCAGACACTGGGTTGTTTTTGTTTGTGCATATATATAAAAAGTAACTTGTCATGGATGAATTCTCATGAAAATGTTACTTTTCACATAACTATTGAAATACTGCTCTTCTGCACCCTTAGAAGCAATTTTTATGGGTACACATTCGTAATGGAACCTTCATGACATTATTAATAAAATTACAATACAACAGTAGGTTAGAGCACTTGAAAAAAACCTTTGTAATGAAATTTTAAATAATTATGACAGGTTAAAATCCACACACTCTCACATGAAAGTTTAGAGCAAATAGACATTCTAGCATTACAATAAAGTTAATAACACAACCAACTATGGCAGCCAATAAGACATTTTTCTGTGCTACTAGTAAAGAAAAAAGCCAGACCAGCTAACCATCAGGGACTCTTTCTGTGTTTTATAGGTTGGCTGAGGCTGCCATTAGGACTTTTTTTGTGTTTTATCATAGAAAGAAGCCTTTTAAGTTGGATGTAGGCTGCTGAAATGGTATATTTCTAGGAATTGACCTAGAAATAGCGCCATCATGTGGTTGACATGATAGAATAGAAAACAATCCAAGAATCTTTCTATTTTGAAAAAGAAAGTAAGAAAAATTATTTTGTCTTTAAAAAAAATTAAGTAAATTGAACCAAGAATAAATATTTTACATTTCTAAAGTAACAATGTAAAAACTAATGATAATTATATTAGCAAATAAAATATTTAATAGTGTATTTGTTGTCTAATAGTCCACTGGTCCAGTGGTCCATTGATTTATTTGAAATGTAACTAAGCTGGTTTTTCAAGCTATGGATTAGGAAATTAAATATTTTGCTTTGAAACATGATATTTGGTGGTTTAATGAAGTATAGGAATGGAAAATGAAGTAGAATTATGGCACAAGCATACATGCACAACTCTAAATGTTGGACTACAGGTACTAAACCAATCTGACTAAAATGAAAGTTTAAATGATGATGAGTCAAACATATTACACTATTTACACTATGGATTAAAATATTGTAAGCAAATAAACCAGAGAATTATCTAAACAAATATCAATACTGTTATGCAGACAAATAAACACTCTTAGATCAACTTAAATTAAACTGACAATTTACGTGAGAAGCCACCCACTTTCTATCATAAATTACTCACTAAAGAAAAATATTAAGTGTCTCAAAACTCTCAAATTATATCTGTAAATGCTTTTAAACATACTTTTAGGTCATTAATAAAAAAAAAATTAAATTTCAGGTTATTTCATTTTTTTTAGTAAGATGCAATAAGCTGTTACTGAAACAGTGCTGTATAATTACAATCAATATTACTGGTGCCTATCCAGAAGGTTACAATATATATATTTGTGTGTGTGTGTCATATTATTATTATTTGCGGGGTATTCTGTGTAGTGAAATAGGTAAATGCTGACATTTCAATACAATATCAAGTACCTTCCTCAGAGCATCCTTTTTCTCAAATCCTAAGAATGTATTTGAGATTTAAAATTGTTTTTATCGTTTTCTTTCTCCTCATACTTAAATTCTATTGATTAAGAAGTTTTAAAATTTATTTTCTCTTCCAATAGCTTCTTCCAAATGTTGTATATATATACAACATTTGGAAGAAGCTATTAGAAAAGAAAAGAAATAAATATATATGTATTGCGTGTGTGTGTGTTTGTATGCATTTATTTTTTTTTGTTGTTGCTTTCCACTTGAAAAGGCTTATTTGTTAATAGACAAAATGATATGCATGACAATTTTAATCTAAATTTATTTTGCTAGTATTTATTATATATATATATATATATATATATATATATCCAGTTATATATATATATATATATATATATATATATATATATTATAACTGGACGACATATTTCATAGCCTTAGTTGAAGCACCAAATACAACGGAACGGCATTTGATCATCCCAGTTGATGCATCAAATATAACATAATCGATTATATTTAATGTTTGGAAATCATTAACTTAATGCTTCACAGTTAGGTTTGCCAAATTTAACAGAATGGATTATATTTAAAATCTAAGTTGGTCTTATTAAATATAACATGATGATTAAATTCCCTTGAAAGGTGATATGCATTTCACTACAATCTGACTTTGGGTCTTCAGGTAGAATGCTAGAAATGAATCGATGAAATACTAAGTCTATGATTATATCTATCTTTATTATGCTAGCTCAATAATTTTTAAATAAATTTTGATATAATTTAAACTAGTTCATCCACCTCTCATCCCTCTTTCAATCACCATTATGCCATGATATTCAACTCATGGAGAATTTGCAATTAGCTCTTTTCAGGGATAATTCAAAACAAGTTATTATTTAATATGCCTTTATATAAGCATTAATTATAATTGATATTCATATGATATTTATAATACTAGCATATATATAATATAATTCAATAATGATTAGACAAAGAGATCAAGTTAATAAATCAATATTTAATAAACAATAAAAAATATAATATAATAGATAATAAAATATTAATAAACAAATACGGATGAATTTTATCATTTTAAAAATATTAATAAATAATATTCTTATTTAATACCCTATGATAAAATTCAATACTATAATAAACTTTCAAAAATTAAAGAAAATAGTTTAAATTAACAGATATATAAAAACAATATCTGGATTCAAAAATTAATAATTTATGTAAATTATTAAGTTATTTGCCATTCTTATTTATATGTTTCATAATTACTAATATATAAGTACTATTTATAATTGTATAACTTATATATTATATGTATTTTTGATAAATAAAATACATTAAACGTTTACAATATTATGTAGTAAATACAATATAATCTTGTTTAACATATCTATTAAATGATAACTATTCTTTATATCCATCATCTAATTTGTTGAATTATGTCAAGCTTTCAATTAATTATATTAATAATAAATATAATTTTCCTATTAAGATATAATGATGAGATGCCAAATTTGGAATAAAGATAATAATAATAATAATAATAATAATAATAATAATAATAATAATAATAATAATAATAATAATAATAATAATAATAATAATAATAATAATAATAATAATAATAATAATAATAATAATAATAATAATAATAATAATAATAATAATAATAATAATATTAAAATAATATAAGCATTATTATAATATATATATAATAAAAAAAATTATTTTCCAGAGTTGAGTAGATATTGAAGTTTATAGTTCATCATCCTAATGAAGATCTTTTACGAAGTATATTATTAATCCATTGGTATAAGGATGATTTTATTTATCCTTAATTGATAAACTGTTAATAATATCCAATGATTTGATTGATATGAAATAAAGTAAATATTCTTCGAATGTAGATGTTCTTATTCTCCATTTTTCTATTATCATTAGACGTACTATTTAAAAGTTCTATTTGTTCTATTTTTGTTATATTGGTACACAACAATGATTGTTCTATTTTAAGTGATAAATTTATTTTTATTATTCTAATCATTTCGCCTTCACTTAAATGATAAGTATTAAGTGTTCTTAACTTTGTTATTTGACGGTGAAAGAATTTGGTCAAGGTTTTTCCAGGTGTCTGCTTATACTTATTTTGGAATATTTAGTACAATAAAGCCTCTTGTCTATCTCTATTCCAAAATTTTTTAATTAATAACTCTTGGTAATCCATATAAGTAGATGGAGTTTGTGATAAAGATTCCCACCACATTAATTCATCTCCTTGCAAGTGATTATATGCAATGATCACTTTTTCTCCTTCTGATAAATTATGGTTAACAGAAAAATAAAAATTAAGGCTTCTAATATGTTCTATAAGAGATTCATTATGAGATCCCTTGAATATTTTTAACCTAACAAATTGGTTAATTGTACTACTTGGTATTGAATGTTTGTATACCTTTTGTTTTTCTAAAATATTCAACTGAGAATTTGATGTTTGATTTTCATGATTAATCCTACAAGTATTTAAGTTTAACCCTTCTAATTCAAAATTACTAGGATAATTTTCAACTTCAGGCATTATATGATACTGAAAATTTGATCTATCACCAGAGTCAATTACTTGTTGTGGATCTTTTTGAATGACCTCCAAATGATTATCACCATGATTTTGTTCTTGATTACAACTATAAGTATTTACATTCTTTTCAACCTGATGCATTTCTATAGTTGGTGTTCTTTTACATATTAGTGTTTCAATAACTAAAAATTTACTATCAGTTGATTCTTTTATTTTATTTACTCTATTCCAATTTTCAGTAGTATCTTCCCTTAATTTTTCCAATACATTTTTATCTTTATTTGTATTAATTTCTATTGAATGCATTTTATTTTCCAAAGTTTTAAGTTGATGATCAATAGTCTCTAATACATTATTCTGGGATTCTACCTCATTATTATGTTTAGTAGAGAGTTGATCTATTCTTGCATGTGTTTGGTGTCTATCTTCTTGGATTTCATTCCGTATTTTATTTTGTTCTTCCTTTAATTCTTCCCTAAAAATTCCTTGATTTTTATACATTTCATCACATTTAACATTTAATCTATCTATGATGTCATTTTGGAACTCAGTAAACCGCTGTTGACATTTTGAATTATTTTCATCAATTTCATTCTTTAGATCATTTAATGCTTGTTTAATTTCTATGTTATCTTTTTTAACATTATCCACATTTAAATTCAATTGTTCAATTTTTGTAGATAGTTTATTTTCAATTCCTGTTATTTCAACCTTCAAATCTCTTTTTAAACTATTAATATTATCATCCAATTTTTGATTTAAATCACTTTTTAAGTTACACATGTCACTTCTAAAACTAGAACAACTATCATCCAATTTTTAATTTAAATCACTTTTTAAGTTACACATGTCACTTCTAAAACTAGTACTATTATCATCCAATTTTTGATTTAAACTATTAATATTATCATTTATTTTTTTATTATTATCCATTAACATTTTAAACATTTCCATTATAGTTGTGTTATTTTCTATAACCTTTGTTGTGTCAACATTAAGTGATTGATTAATCTTAATTTTATATGATTGATTTAAATCATCATCAACTATATTTTGTATTTGAGATAACACTTGATATAAACTCTGTGTTTGTTGAGGGTATTCAATTATGGTAGAACTCCCAGGTGCTTGTACTAATGATGATTGTTCTATAATGTTAATATCATCACTTAGTTCACTTTGCAAATCATCTTGTATTTGACTAGAGCATTCAATATCTTTGTTTGAAAACATTTTCCCACTTCGAAGCATAACAAATTTTAACTTAATTCAAATATTACACAAGTTTATATATTTTTATATTCAAAATATATCGTAAAGTTCTTTACCACCTCATGCTATTTATATATACTTATGATGTTCTAATAATATATGTGTATATTTTTAAACATCTATGTCTATAGAAAAACTTTATCCCACTCAACTGTTGTTTAAAACATAATTTAATAATTAGTTATTTAAATATTGATCTCTCTAAATCATATTATTATATTATCGTTTTTTTTTTTTTTTTATATTAATCTTGTAATTACAAACACCATATAAATCTTCATAACAACATACTTGTTACTAAGAATAATCAATTAATCTATCCATGACTTTTTCACTATATGTAATAATATAGAATCATTGATTCAAAGCCCCAGTTAATATACTAAATATGTAATAGTATATAATTTATACCTGTGATGAACTTAAATGTTCAATGCCTAAAATGTTGCACACCAAATATAATGGGATGACATAAGCACCAAATATAATGGAATGGCATTTAATCATCCCAGTTGATGCATCAAATATAACATAATCGATTATATTTAATGCTTGGAAATCATTAACTTAATGCTTCACAGTTAGGTTTGCCAAATATAACAGAATGTATTATATTTAAAATCTAAGTTGGTCTTATTAAATATAACAGGATGATTAAATTCTCTAGAAAGAGGATATGCATTTCACTACAATCAGACTTTGGGTCTTCAGGTAGAATGCTAAAAATAAATCGATGAAATACTAAGTCCATGATTATATCTATCTTTATTATGCTAGCTCAATAATTTTTAAATAAATTTTGATATAATTTAAACTAGTTCATCCATCTCTCATCCCTCTTTCATTCACCATTATGCCACGATATTCAAACTCATGGAGAATTTGCAATTAGCTCTTTTCAGGAATAATTCAAAACAAGTTATTATTTAATATGCCTTTATATAAGCATTAATTATAATTGATATTCATGTGATATTTATAATACTAGCATATATATATATATATATATATATATATATATATATATATATATATATATATATTATATATATATATATATATATATATATAATATATAATTCAATAATGATTCGACAAAGAGATCAAGTTAATAAATCAATATTTAATAAACAATAAAAAATATAATATAATAGATAATAAAATATTAATAAACAAATACGGATGAATTTTACCATTTTAAAAATATTAATAAATAATATTCTTATTTAATACCCTATGATAAAATTCAATACTATAATAAACTTTCAAAAATTAAAGAAAATAGTTTAAATTAAAAGATATATAAAAACAATATCTCGATTCAAAAATTAATAATTTATGTAACTTATTAATTTATTTACCATTCTTATTTATATGTTTCATAATTACTAATATATAAGTACTATTTATAATTGTATAACTTATATATTATATGTATTTTTGATAAATAAAATACATAAAATGTTTACAATATTATGTAGTAAATACAATATAATCCTGTTTAAAATATCTATTAAATAATAACTATTCTTTATATCCATCATCTAATTTGATGAATTATGTCAAGCTTTCAATTAATTATATTTAATAATAAATATAATTTTCCTATTAAGATATAATGATGCGATGCCAAATTTGAAATAACGATAATAATAATAAACATATTAAAATAATATAAGCATTATATATATATATAATAAAGAAAACTTATTTTTCAGAGTTGAGTAGATATTGAAGTTTATAGTTCATCATTCTAATGAAGATCTTTTACGAAGTATATTATTAATCCATTCATATAATGATGATTTTATTTATCCTTAATTGATAAACTGTTAATAATATCCAATGATTTGATTGATATGAAATAAAGTAAATATTCTTTGAATGTACATGTTCTTATTCTCCATTTTTCTATTATCATTAGACTTTCTATATATCCAATATTTCAAAATATTTTAAAATAGCATGCAAGGTTGGTTTCGAATTCTTTACGATACAAAGCTATTCTACTCAAGGCACATTGTTTTATCCTATATATATATATATATATATATATAATTATCTTAAATTTTTATATATATCTGAAGAATAACGGAAGTATTAAAACAAAAAACTTAAACAGATGTTCTTTTCTTTTATATTGCTATTTCTTTAAGATTTAATAGAAAATTAAAATATTTTCCTTGCAGAATTTTAATCCACAGATTATCTTAATTTGGAAAAGTTAATATTTAAATTCCAATCATTGAACAGTAGTATTGATAAAAGAAAAAATTATTTAAAGAGAAATTATTTTCTTTTCTTCTACTTAATAACAAGAGAATGAATCAATCTGCTCGTGTGTTGTTACAAATTCATGCTTAATTCAAATATTAATTGTTCAATAAACATTAAGATTTAATAATAAATTATATATAAAATTATTTATTAGTCTACCTCAAATCTGGCATTTTACTCAAAAACTTGACATTAATATATATATTGTTTAAAGTTCACGTATATATAAAATCATTCATTTCAACTCCAAATCTGGCATTTTACCCAAAAGCTTAAAGTATGTATTATTTAAAACTCACATGTATATATAAATAGTTTATATATGTATACATAATAAAATAGTCAAATAAATTTTATATTTATAAATAATTTCATAAGAGATAAAATCACGTTAGACCAATAATAATAACTGGAAGAAGTTACTATTATATATATATATATATATATATATATATATATATATATATATATATATATATATATATATATATAACTTGTTTTGTTTTTCATATATATATATATAAATGATTTTTTGGGTAAAACCATCTATTATTTTGTTGTATATACCAATATTTTGATGAACTAGCATCCACCAATGTCAAGGTAAACTTTTGAAAGAAAATGTGTTTGATCTTAAACTGTAAAATGACTGATTGCAAGATGAAGCATGATAAACAGTTTGAAATAGTTTAGTATTCAGAATATGAGGTTTATCAAAATGTATACTTATCTTAGTTTTGTCACCAATTCATTTAAAGTGAATTAATTTACATATTTGTCACAAACGTGATTTGACAATGCAAAAATTCTTGCCAATTTAGAGAGATATGATTTGAGAACCATGGGAGTGTCAATTGAAATATTAAAGAGACCTACTGGTTTAAATAGGGCTGATGAAGCACAATGTATTCCAGACATATGGAAACCTTTCACTTTATCTGTCTTCTAATATTGACTTTAAATTAATGGGTGGTAAAACTAAGACATATATACATTTTGATAAACCTCATATTCTGAATACTAAACTACTTCAAACTGATTCTCATGCTTCATCTTGCACCCAATCAAGTTAAAGTTTGAGATCAAACAAATTTTCTTTCAAGAGTCTACCTTGACAATGACGGACGCTAGTTGTCAAAATATTGGTATATAATACAAAATAATACATTTTTTTACACAAAAATCATTTATTTACATCATACAACTGTGAAAACATTATATATATATATATATTATTTTTTAGTTTGCGAATGTGGAATTGTTTTTAAGTGTATTTTACGATAAATATCGTTGGCTGGAGTTCCATAAATTTAAATTAGTTATAGCAATCGGAAGCCTGTTTTATTTAAGTGGATTACTGCTAGTGACATCGGTAAATTATAACATGTATATGTACAAATTAATTAAATACCACAAAAACAGATAATCTAATAATATTATTTACACTATACAAATTTTTAAAAACATCAACTTATTTATAAAAACAATTGATAAAATAATCAATTAAAATATTAAAACAACATGTCAAACCTGAGATCAGCAGCAGTTTTGAAGACATGTTGAGCTGGCATCAAACATAGAACTTTAATTTATATTTAAATAAACTCATAACTATAGATTTGATCATGAAGAACGAATGTGACATTTGGAGGTAATTTTTCACTAAGGTGAAATCAAAGAATTTTTAGATAAATTACTGCTAAAAGAATTTATGTTTAAATTTTAATATTAAATTAAACATTGTGAGTCTATTTTTTGATTGCGACCTCAGCAACTATCGTAAGCTGTTGATGACAAAGTTTTATTGATGGAAACACATAATCAATAGAAAAATAGTTGATTATTTATCAAATATTATAGTATGTAAGACCATAAGTTTTTATAACTCTTCAAACGGTGTAAATAAAATAGAAATAATGTTAATAGATAACATTTTTATAAGGGTAGTTAATCAATTAACATTTCCGTTTTTGTAATCATTATTTAAAGGCAAATTTATTTATAAATTAATTGAAATATAAGCTTTGCCTTGTTACAAATGAGTCTTTAACACAAGTATTTTTAAAATTCATATTCAAACGTTAATATCAAATTCTCAGTATTCTGATTCTTTAAATAAAAATTGAGCTACTATTGACATCATCACAACTGGTTTTTCAAGCAGCTGATATTGTCATGTTGGATTAAGAGAAGCACATGCTGTGCCAAAAATAAATTGATTTTAAATGTTGAGATACAAAAGATTAAGTTTTTTTTATATAAATTTCTATAGTTAATATAATTGAATAGTGTAAATAAATTAACTTATGTATGGTTTATAGTGTAGAAGTATGAAGGTTAGCATATATGCAAAAAAAATGTTTAGCTTAATATAATAAATATTATATTGAATTCTTATATTGAAATGTTTTGGTTATGTCTAGTTTAAGAAAACAAAAACATAGGGTTATTAATTGTTGTTTAAATTCATCGAATCGTTAAGAAAGATGAGTGTCAATGTTTATTTTTGCCACACTAAAAGTAAAACGGTTATAATCGCTGTTACTTTTAGGTTATTACAAATGCATATTATTCTTATATGTGTGAATTTACGGTATGTGTGTATAATTAAACAAATATCTTAAATAGAATTTAAACATAATAATAAGAAATTAATTATGAATGTGGCATTAGAATAGAAATAGTACAGATGCAGTTAATAGTTTTTACTTTTACATAATAGAGAATTTCATTCAAATTTAATTAATAAATATGGTTATGTTACATATTTACATAAAAATACAGATTTTTTTTTTACTTTATATATACATTATTATGCTAGTTTACAATAAATAATTATTTATGATTGATTAAGCATTGCATGTATTTTTTTTTTTTAGTTCATAGACTATTTACCTACATATGATGTACAATCCTTGTAAATAACTAAGAGATGTTTTAGAACAACAGGCTAGGATTATATAAAGTTTAGATAGGCAGCCAGCATTCGAAACACATTAGTGAAATTAAAGTATATCCAAAGGCACATGTAAATATAGGTAACCACGTATACAGGAGGGTATTTTTTAAAAAATAAATAAATAATAAAAAATGTTTCAATGAACAATATATGCAATAAAATATCTTCAAACTAACATATATACTTGAATCAAACATTTAAACTTTTTCAGTACATAAAATTCAATAGTTTACAATCATGACTTCCATCCTAGCTCATATATATATATATATATTATAATGGGCTGGAGGAATCCATAAGAGATAGGGGGTGCACATCTTACTATGGTCGGACTTTGGGTCTTCGGATAGGATGCAAGTGATTATGCAATGAAATACATAACCTATGATTGTACCTACTTACAATAGACTAGCTCTACCTATTTTTATTAACCTAGATACAATTTAGGTCCATTCATCCAATTCTCACCCCTTTCTAGCCACATTATACCTCAGTATTCAAACTCAGGAAGTAATTGCTGAGATCTCTTATCAGGGAAGGAGATAGCACTAATAGTAGTTATTGTACCTATATATAAGTGATAATTAATTACCAAAAATCAATTAAGCATAAGATATATAAAAATATGTATGTGCAGAATAAGTATATGTGTATTAAAAGTTATAATAAATGACTTAAATATGTATATGTATTTCCTCTATCATAGTAATAATATTAATAGGTGTAAAACTAAATAAGATAATAATGTTTATAATGGATATGTGAATAATGAAGAACTATAAAGCTGATGGTGGATATTGAAATAATGATGAGTTAGAGATCAGATTAAAATAACGAATTATATAAGCATTTATTCATTAACAAATAAAAATATAAAATATGAATAACAATTTAATCTGATACATGTAATTTATTTTGTCCAGGATGAATTTCTACCACATCGATATCTATAATGATATTAATAAAAATAAAACCCTTGCCCTACACCCAATGGTAGAAGTTCATATTCTTGACTAATTATTTACAACAACGAATATGTAAAATTATAATATGTATATGTGATTTCGATTTTAGCTGGCTAATTTAAAATATGTATACAAACATAACAACAACAACAACAAAAAATCTTTGTTGTCTAGATAAATCAATGGTTATAAATCATTGATTTATAAGAACAATACAAAAATAAGCTTAATTAATAATAAATTAAAAAAATCTATCATTTTGTTTTTCTTATTATGAGATAATATTAAAATGTCTTACCTCTTAATTTCCTATATGTTGTCAAAAGTCAGTCAGATGGGGTGGTCAAAACTATTATTTTTTATTCTTATGCAATTAAAGATGATAATATATATATTGTAACGATATATAAATATATCGTTACATTTATTTAAATTAAAAACTTAAAAGTTCGCAAATAAAAGTAAAAAACTAAATGCTAAAATTAAAATATTGTTAAACGTATATACATTCGCACAGATGCTAAACTTTAAAAATATTTTTTTCATAAACAAAAAAAAAAAGTATTTGAACGTATTTTTTTTAATAAAAAAATACAAGATTGAAATATAAAAATATTTTAATAAAAAAATAACGTAAGTTAAAATAAAAACAGGTATTAATTAATTCCTGTAATCTATAAATGGAAATGATTGTTTATTAATTATCTAAAAGCTGTTTAATTAAAAATTCAGATGAAAAGTTAGATAAGAAAAGAAAGAGATTTGAGCTTGACCAATGGAAGCAAATAAAGGCCCGGACCATAACAAAAAAACAGAACAGTGACATTTTTGTTCATGGAATCCATAGGAGGACTATAAAAAGAAAAAATATTGAGTTCCAGTCAGTTTTCCAACTTGATTTTGGTGAGTCTAGTGACAAGACGCACTTGTCGTCCTCACTCACTTATTTTAAAAATGCAAAGACTGTGATACCAGAACAGAACCAGCTAATGCTACCTTCAAAATATCAGACCGGTCTTCCAGGAAAGTCTCCGTGGGAATTGCTAACGGGAACATGGACTCTTCTACCGTAAGCAATAGAACTGAACAATTGTTAAAATCATAATATTAATTAAGAACTTTAAAGATTGATAAGTTAATTTAAATTTTATAAAAAGAACTTTTCTCTGACTTATGTGTCAACTCAATTGATAATGTGTAATATTATATATGTTTGCGTTTGATAAAAAAAAATCATTTCCATTTATTATTTATTTGTATTAATATTTATTGTTTAAATTTTAAATGGGGAAATTTAAGGTTGGGTATAGACGTTGCATAGATTCGTTAGCGGTTGATTATGTTGTGGTTTTTACAGTCGATTAGAATATATAAGTCAACGATATCACTGCGGTGTCTTATGATGAACACCAAAGGGTCTCCTGTATTCCCTCAGCAATTGACGTTATCGATTGACTTTGTATTTTGATCGGTTGTGTTTAATTTGGAATGTTTTTGACCGTGGAATCTGTGCAGCCGATTTATATTCGACATTATAAGACAAATAGGATAAAAATAATCTGTGCGAATGTATTTAAATGTTAAATTTAAGTCGGGCGTGAATGGCTATATAGATTTGTAAAGTTATATTAGGGGAGGGTAATCTTAGGTTATTTGTGTCGTTGTTGAATTGGGTCAATGGATTGGATATATTTGTGTAATTAGTAGATGTAGTATGAGTTTTGCTACGTGCAGAATCGCTGAATACACCACACCAACCCTTTGCCTATGGATGGGATTGTAAGTCGGCAAAAAGGATCGTGGTCCCTTCCTATGGAGTTTTTATTTTATTGTTCTTCTTGCTATACAGACGTCATATTCCTGTATTGGACAAGAGTCAATGTTTCTCTAACTATACTGTTCAGATTTCCATTCCTGACAGTATAGTATATTTGTGCTGTTGTATTTTCATGCTACATTGAATACATAAATGGATCACATGGATTGATGCCAGTTTGACTGCGAATTTTAGCCTAATGTTAAATAGGGATAAAATGTTTTATTTTCAAATGCAAATCTATGTAGTCTATTCATACTTGACCATCTAAATAAAATGTTAAACTCATTGAAATTTATGTAAATGTACAATTAAAGAGTAATATAAAAATCTAAAAATGTTAAACCTATTCCTCAAATTTAGAATGATTTTATATGTGCGTAAATAAATATTTTTATATGTTAATTTCTGGCAGTGGCTTTTATTCTTTTATATTTAAGATATAAAATTTATAGATTTTTATCTCTGCGTCTCCGCTGAGCTAGTGACTTGGGCTAACGATCGGAATATTTAAATAAAGTGGAATCTTAACAGCGCGTATCTGCCTACTCTATAAATTTTTCTAGGTTTAAATGCCTAGATGGCGCCTTGTAGAGCAGATATCGTAGTTTGCGGTTAGATTTGATCTTCACTTTCATTTCGATCGTTATAATATATATATATAAATCTATTATTTCCCCCCTTATTACTCTCATACAGAATTTCTCCAAAATTATACACATTAACTTCCATTTGTAGAAACGAAAATAATATCTAAAATTTACAATAGACAAACTAATAAAACAAAAACCACAATTTTTATCCCATTATGTTAATTAAAGTTCGATGAGTCTGGTGGAAATTGTTCATTTCCTAAATAAATTCCTAGGAATGGAGATGAAGTTCTATTCCCACAAAGAATAGCAATTTCTTGTCTGAGTTAAAAAATAATAGTGTTCTCCAATTATCCTGTCTTGGATTTGATTAGGCATTTTATTTAAAGAAAAGATGGTTTTTAAGTTTCTCCTAAATAGGCAGGTAAAATCTTTAAACTTTCATAGCTTTATTGATGACATATTATTACCCCATGGTACAAACTTTTCAGCAAGCAATCATCATATAAAAATAATATATATTTATTAATTCATTTGCTGCTCAAGATTTAAATGATGATATTATTATTTATCAAAACAATTAATTATTGAATATTACTGCAACACACAAATGTAGCTAAAATTTGTCTAATTAGCAAATAATTTAAATCTTCTTACTTTCAAATTATTTCTTTACCTTCAAATGATTGCTTTTAAATTTCAGCTTTTGGTCATTTTGATTAATATTTTAAAAAATATTTATATGTTAAAATTTGATCATTCACATCCATTTTGTATTTGAATTTATTTTTTTAAGCAGAAAAAAATAATAATGTTCTATCTTCGAAAGCAGAAGACAATTGTACCAATTAATACTGCGTTGTAGGTCACATGAAGTTTTTCTAAACATTTTACCTTTGACATTTTCTATTGTTTAACTGATGTAATATAAGTATAAATAAAAATAATAATTTATAAATATTTTAAATTTCATTTCCACAAATTTTATTTCTACAAATTTCACCTCTACAAATGGTTGCTATGTGTTTATATTTTAATTCAGTCATTGTTTTTATTTTTTAAGCTTATGTGTAAGTTTTTTTTTATAGTCATTCCCAATTATTAACATATAATATGTTTTATTCCAGTGTTAATATACCTATCTGTTTCTCCCTAGTAATTTAATGGCTTTTATTACTTCCTTAGAAATAAAAAGATGTTTATACATATGTATATGTTGGAAAGAAATAAAATGTTACTATGACAATTTGCTTGACAATTTATTGGTTAAGCAAATATGTTATGAGGCTCCAATTGGTAGAGTGTCTTAAATAACTGGATTGCGAGGCAGGTTGTAGCTCATCACTACAAACCCTTTCTCTTACAGGGTTAAAATTCTCACATATGGATACAATTTTATCACTAACATATAAGTACATATTTGTTTAATGCTGGATTGAGTTAGGTTTTAATGAAGGGTTTTAAAAAAATTTACTCCAATGTTGCTAAAATTTAATCAGCTAGTCTTTCAAAATTACACTTTCTTTTTATGGTTAAATCATATATCATTTAAAGTGTGATTTGAACTTAGGGTTATTTTCTTCTTATTGATGGTTATGTGGACTAAACAATTAACTGGTAATGTGTCTCTATTTAGATGGCACATAAATTTATTTGTTAGCCTCTATCCTGCTCCTTCTTTGAGTCTTACTGGATTTTTTTGAAGGTCTAACTAAATATTAGAGCATCCATCACTCTGTATGGATTGACTCTTCTATCTTGGTTAATGTCAAGATAACCCAATGCTTTTAAAACATTAACCTGGGTATATCCTCATCAACAAAAAAATATAAATATAATATCTGTAGCTATACTTTGTTTTAAAATACCTAGATATAAATATACATATTTTCCCTGATATTGATTTCATCTTTTACTATGCTTTAACTATCACTTCTAGTAATTTCCAGCTGTGTTGTACATTCTATAAAGCAACTGTATGTTCACATGGAGATTCCAAGATATGGTTTTAAGATACGGGCATTATATGTTCCTCATATCTCTTCTCTAATATCAATTCAATATGCATTATGACCAGATTGTTTTACTATTGTAAATGGTCCTTCATATTGATTAAAAAACTTATGGTACATATTATCTTGTGGTTTATTTGCATGTGGTATTTTTATCAAGATTTTGTCCCCTACTTTAAAATTATGATATACCTTTCCTTTTTTATCTTTATTTCTTAGGTCAGCCATTTTCTTGAGCCTTTCATATGCTTGTAATCTTTCCTGTTCCACATTTATTTCTGTGGGATATACTGGGGGTTGATATGCAGTGAATAAAATAGGTGTGAGTTGGTGTAAATGTAGTCTAATGGGCGCAAATCTTGTTGATTCATTTATGCTCCAGTTAATATAATTCACTACACACTTTGTTTGCTTTACCCACCCCTTATGCTCATTTCCCAAATAGGTCCTGACAAACGTCTGAGCTCCTGCATTACATGTTCACAAGGGTTCAACTGTGGGTTCCTAATGGATGTAAGCACATGTTTGATCTGTGATTTTTCCACCCATTTTTTCCATTCCTTTGATAGAAAAGGGGTGCCATGATCTGTTAAGATGGTTCTGGGCTTTCCTATCAATAGAAATTGGAGGGTGTCTAATACCTTGATTGTATGTCTGGTATTAGCTTGGGGTATTGGGTAAGCAGGCACATATTTAGAAAAGAGATCATAGGTGAATATCAAGTATTTTTGCTTGTTGAATGGGGAGTAATGGTCCATAATAGTCTATTGCTAGGATCTCATTCGGTCTTTCTGGTATGATTGATCTTAATGCACTGCTGTACTTTTGGTTTACTGGCTTAGCTTTTAAACAATTCAGACAGTCCCAACATGCACTGAGGACATCACGATACATTTTTGGCCAGTAAAACCAGTATTTAATAGTATGCTCAGTTTTATGAGCACCATAATGTCCATATAAAATATGTATATGTCTTGTGAGTGGTATTCATACAGATTTAGGTATTACTACCCTCCACTAATCCATA
Organism: Epiperipatus broadwayi; assembly: GCA_028023455.1. NCBI lineage: Eukaryota > Metazoa > Onychophora > Udeonychophora > Euonychophora > Peripatidae > Epiperipatus > Epiperipatus broadwayi. The sequence continues at coordinate 80,341 of JAQFVV010006347.1, forward strand.
TGTGAATTTATATTATATAATAAGACCTGTTTCTCTATCTTGTATGATGTGAGATCTTTTGACACATGCAGAACTTTCTCCCCCTTTAAGGCTGTAATTATGGGGTTTAAGTCAGTATCTTTTGACTGTATGTCTTGTAATTTTTCTAAATCGTTCTCTACATTTTTTATCTACTGACAGGTTATATTGTTCTGACCTACATGAGTTTTGACTGAGCACATCTTCTACAACATTCTTGGATCCTTTGCAATATTGGATGGTAAAATTGAATTCCTGTAATAACAAGCTCCACTGGATTAAACAACTGTTGGTCAAGTGGCTGTGATTCAGGAATTTGAGGCTTTTGTGATCAGTGATCATTATCACCTCTGATCCAAGAAGCTTCTGTCAAAACTTTTGGAAGGCCCATGCTATTGCTAGTGCTTCCTTCTCGGTGACTAGAAATCTGCCCCTAGGATGTCATCATGTATTAAGCCATTCAGTATTAAAAACACATGATAGAGAACTGTTTGGCCAATGTTCAAATTAAACCAGATTTGTTTTTGTGCTAGTTTAGCCTTTCTATTGTTTGCCATGGTGACTTGTACTGATTTCAGTGGTAGGGTCTTAATGTTTGGATTTTTAGTCAGAACTGTATGAAAAAAATTGTCTGATATAACTGAAATTTGGCTACCTGAGTCTAATAAGGCTTTTACTAGCAAACCCTCAAACAAAATCTCTATCATGGGGCAGCTTTGCAAAGCAAAATTGGTTTCCTTGTCATCCCATGAGTACATTAGATTAGTGATTTTTCCTACAATGGTTTAGCTAGTGTTCCTCATTGTATTTTCAGTTTCTTGAGGTGAGGAACATGACCTCAAGTACCATTCTAGTTTGGTTTTGGCAAAATATTAGGTACATAGTTACTGCACCCTGGCTTTGGGTTATTCCCTGGGCCATTATGGGGATTTGTTTTGTTTTTCACACTACTAACTTGTGTTCTATCAGGAGTCCATATGTAAAAAGAGGATTTCATGGATTTTCTCTTCCAATGATATGTGTCATTATTATTTTTTCTTTTTTTGTAGTAAATGGTATGGGTGACCATTTCTTCTTATTGTTGTTCAGGTGTCCTATTTGAAACATTAGCTGAATTTAAGTCAATGCTATTTAACAATTCAGCTACTTGCTCAATGTTTCTAGCATTGGTGCACAATAGTGCTTGTTCAATTTTTAAAGGTAAATTCCTTTTGATAATTCTTATCATGTCACCGTCACTCATGTGGTTAGTATTCAGTGTTCTAAGTTTTGTTGCTTGGCAGCAGAAAAATTTGGTAAGTGTTCTCCTGGTGTTTGCAGATATCTTTCTTGAAATAGCTGATAAAGAAGAGCCTCTTGTTTATCTCTGTTCCAGAAGTTATTGACTAAAAGGTTTTGATAGCCATCAAATGTGGATGGAGTTTGGAACAATGATTCCCACCACATTAGTGTGTCATCTTGTAAGTGGCTATAAGCAATAATAAGTTTCTCTGCTTCTGACAAATTGTGATTAACTGAGAAGTATAGATTAAGGCTTCTAAGGTGCTCCATAGGGGCCTCATTAGCTAAACATTTAAAGTTTTTTTTAATTTCACAAATTGGATAATTGCACTAATTTGAGCTTTGCAGTTATTCACATTAGTCATCTCCATTGAGTCAATTGGCTGAATAGGTACTTGTGCATTTTGATTCATCCGATATTTATTCGGTACTATTCCCTCTAAGTTAAAATTATAAGGAGAAGCTTCTATCTCCGGTGGCATTTGATGTGACCAAGTAGGTCCCAAATAAGGGGAATCATCCTTGCTACTGTCTTTGAAAACTACTTTTAAATCATTTCATAACTTATCTCCATTCTCATAATTAGTTTGTGTTGATCTATCAACCTTATTAGGCTGCATTCCCATTCTATATGTCTTTTGGTGTAAATGAGTTTCAATTGCTTCAAATCTTTGATTAATGGCTTTATCCATATGTTCCATTTGGTCCTGAATTCCTTTTATGCCTTCAATTACTGTTCTTAATTTTACATCATTCGGAAAAGTCTCCAATTCACTAGAAGCTATCATTTCTTCCAAATGCTTTGCATTTTGACTCATCTCTTCAAAAGATTTGTTATTCAATTCCACTTCATTATTTAATCCGGAGTGAAGTTGCTCAATTTTGGTATTAATGACACAAACTTCTTCCTGAATTTTGATTTGGTGCCTATCCTGTTCAGCAAATACTTATTCCTTAAAATGTACATGATTTTGTTGTACTTCTTCATATTTAGTATCTAGTTGGCTGGGTGATAGTACGCTGGAATTCTTCCAATCTCTGTTGACACCTTATGTCTTTCTCATCTATCTCTTTCCTCATTTTAAACATAGCCTGTTTCAATCCGTTATTATCTTCTTGGACACTATTTAAACCAAGAGATAATAGTTTCATATCTGCAGATAGTTTACTTTCAAATTCATTCATTTTTATATCCATATTAATGTTTAAATTACTAAAATTGGTTGTCATTTCTTCTCTTAAACTATTGTTATTACTATCTATATTTGCTTCTAATCTACTGTTATTGCTATCCATTTTTGCTTCTAAACTATTCATTTTACTATTGATTTCCATGATCATTTGGTCTTTCATCATTTGGAGCATTTGCATAATAACTGTCTGCTCACCTAAAGTTGGTGCTATCTCAGCTTGGTGTGGTTGTATGATTTTATTAATAGGAGTCTCTTGAGTTTGATAAACCAACTAGTTCTCTTCTTGCATCTGTTGGAAATGTCCAGTTTCGGTTATAGACCCCCCAGAGCTTAGTTATACAACACTTCTTTCACAACAATAGTGGTAGTCTTTTCTATTTCACTATCACTACTACTCTCTGATTCTGGTAAATGCTTAAGATCCATATTTAATAAATATTTCGTACTTCTGATTAACATTAAAATTTTATTTATAAATTTAAAATATATTGTTTGGTTTTGTTAATACAAGTGAATATATATATACACCATAGGGTTTTATACGCCATCATTTTGCCATTTGCATTTAGTTTAGATTTCCTTTATGTATGAAACTTTTATTTCCATTTTAAAAATCTAAACTTTTATTTTCAAAGACTCATCTATTTTAACTACGATTTAATGAAAGATTATTTATCTAATAGTTGGTCTTGGCTCATTTCATTATTTATATCCCTCAAATTTCACTTATCATTTTAGATAATAGTTTTTATTTGATAAAACTATTTATAATAAAAAGAATTATTAAATACACTTTTCAAATCTGTAATTATATGAATCAATGATGTGTTCTATGTGTAAGTTTATAAAGGTTATATACAAGCAAAAACGATTTAAGACAAAAAAAATTTCAAACTAAAAAAAATATTACTATTATTTTTTTATGAGTTCAATAGCTAGATCTCCTTGGAGACTTGATATTCATGCTGAAACTTTGGGCACCAGATGTAATGGGCTGGAGGAATCCATAAGAGATAAGGGGAGCACATTTTACTATGATTGGACTTTGGGTCTTCATATAGGATGCAAGTGATTACGCGATGAAATACATAACCTATGATTGTACCTACTTACAAAAGACTAGCTCTACCTATTTTTATTATCCTAGATGCAATTTGGGTCTGTTCATTTAATTGTCACCCTTTTCTAGCCATGTTATACCACAGTATTCAAACTCAGGGTGTAATTTTCTGAGCTCTCTTATCAGGGAAGGAGATCACACTAATAGTAGTTATTGCACCTCTATATAAGTGATAATTAATTACCAAAATTTAATTAAGCATAAGATATATAAAAAATATGTATGTGCAGTATAAGTATATGTGTATTAAATGTTATAATAAATGACTTAAATATGTATATGTATTTCCTCTATCATAGTAATAATATTAATAGGTTTAAAACTAAATAAGATAATAATGTTTATAATGGATATGTGAATAATGAAGAACTATAAAGCTGATGGTGGATATTGAAATAATGATGAGTTAGAGACCAGATTAAAATAACGAATTATATAAACATTTATTGATTAAAAAATAAAAATATAAAATATGAATAACAATTAAATCTGATACATGTAACTTATTTTGTCAATGATGAATTTTTACCACATCGATATCTATAATGATATTAATAAAAATAAAACACTTGTGCTGCACCCAATGGTAGAAGTTCATGTACCTGACTAATTATTTACAACAACGAATACGTAAAATTATAATATGTATATGTGATTTCGATTTTAGCTGGCTAATATAAAATATGCATACAAACATAACAACAACAAAAACTCTTTGTTGTCTAGATAAATCAATGGTTATAAATCATTGATTTATAAAAACAATACATTTAAAGATGATATATATATATATATATATATATATATATATATATATATATATATATATATATATATATATATATATATATATATATATATATATATATATATATATATATAAAATCTAATATTTCCCACCTTATTTCTCTCATACAGAACTTCTCCAAAATTATACACATTAACTTCTATTTGTAGAAACGAAAATAATACGTAAAATTTACAATAGACAAACTAATACAACAAAAACCACAATTCTTATCCCATTATGTTAATTAAAGTTTGATGA